>JAZBNJ010000024.1:4200000-4575341 GCA_037349165.1 Choristoneura rosaceana | reverse complement strand
GCACTATCAAAATTATACTTCAACTAGCCAAAGAAACAGAAATAGCAAAATTAGATATTGTCTACATCCGCCATGTTCGAATGCCACAAATCGAACCCCAAAATAAACTACTTTCGCGTTAATAACTTTAATATGCCGCGTCCTTGCCGCGCGAAAGTGTCGCGCGACGCCGCGCGCGGACGGCCGCCGCGGGCCGCGCGACCTTCGCCGACATGCAACGACAATTATCGACGACAAAAAGTGCATTTCCATAAATATCCACTCGCTATTCTTAAGTGGGTAATAGGGACTTTGTGGTAGCAACATAATATAAATAAAATCTTGAACATAAAACTACCTAGACTCACTCATATTAAATTTATTTTCCCGGATAACTCACGTCTTAAATCGAGTTTAGCTCGACATGTTTCGGGCTAATCCGTAGCCCTTCTTCCTCGGAGCAGTGCGCATGTTGCAGCAGCCGCCAAATCGCGTTGCTCCGAGGAAGAAACATGTCGAGCTAAACTCGATTTAAGACGCGAGTTATCCGGGAAAATATATTTCATATAAATAATATCTGTTATAATATTACGTTGTAATTAAATTTACAAAAAGTAAGATGCTGATTTTTTGCTGGATTATCTCAAAGGAACTCACCTTTTAACCTGTGAGGGTGGTTGCCTCATTCTTAATGGATCATTGTTTAGTAGTTGCAATTATTTATCCAATGATCTCATAGTGACATTAATACTCTTAAATCATCAGCAACAACTTATTTTTATGTATTTTTATTCATTTTACTCGTGAGATTTACTTCACTTTTTACCTAACAAATTTTAAAATAAAAAAATAAAATCATTTATTGCCACAACACAATACATAAAAAGATGAATATCAAAACCAGTACAAGATCAGAAAGTTGGAAATCACCTACGTTTTATAAATGAAAATATTCTTTTCACTTTTGAAAGAAACATTATTTACGGAAGAAACCACTCGCTCAACGTTGGTAATTATTTCCGTTTTAACACCAATGATTATTTCTGTCGTCCGCTGACGCGCGTCAACCGCAGCCGACGACCGCGGCGCTGACGCGGCTCCCGCTTTTACCACAACCACAGCTGTGTTAAAGTACATCTCTAATAGGATTTATATACTACCTTATATTTGCTTCGCTCGCCAGAACCACTTATATTACTCCTGGAAATTCACAAAAACTGTAGGTTTTTATTTAAGTTGTACCAATGTGTAACCCCAGATGAGATGGTCGGATGACATAAAGAGCTACGCCGGACCCTACTGGCTCAGGAAGACAGAGAACAGGACGGAGTAGAGGAGATTAGGAGAGGGTTACATCCAGCGGTGGATAGATAAAGCCTGAAAAAGAAGAAGAAGAAGAAGAATGTGTAAAAATGGTTTGCTAAATTTCTTGTCTCTGTCCTTAACGTATAATATTTCGGGATGCTACATGCGTATATATCTCAATCCCGTGGAAATATCGGGATAAAAAGATAGCTTATACGAGTACGCATGTTATTTTCGAAGTCAACTGTATACTGTAACTACATATTCTTTCAAATCTATCCAGCCATTATACTCGTAGTTTAAAAAGAACTTTCCTTATGTATATTAAATTTTAGCGTAAATTAATAAAAACAGTGGGTAAAGCCAGAAATAATAACTATTCTGTTGTGTCAATAAGTACCTATTACGTGGTCAGAAAAACCAGTGTTTTCATTATCACTTATACATTTTAGCTTCACTTGTAACTAACCAATAATGTCAACATAAATCTTGCACCTTGCGATTTATACCCACTTCCAATGATAAATAACTTTAGACTTAATACACGTGTTCAGGCCCTACACCACCGGAGTTCTGGTTCGATGATTAAAAACATTAAAACTATTTACATTACCTTAATAGCTTCCATAATTTGAATTACACAAAAATAATTATATTCTAATTACGCCGTTATAAATTCGACCAATGGTTACCTACTTGACCTTGCTCAAAAAAAAAACTCCGAGTACGTAAACCATGCGCGTACGCACTTATACTTACTGCAGCATAATGCTGAGTCAAGTATGAAGTTCCTTTTCGACATTATCAAATGGTTTTTGTATTATTTTCCAGCCCATGTAATTATTATTGTAACTGTTGCATTATTAACTAGAGCTAGTTACCAAGATTGCATATTGTTTTGACCGAGTTTATTGGACAGCCTGTTAGGCTGACACACACGGGCAGCGCTGCGCTTGCGCCACGCGCCGTGCGCGCGCGCGGGTCAGCGCGCAACCGGGACGCGTATCTAAACTCCATTTCAATAGAACATGACATCCTGTAGACACTTCCAGCCTATTAATATGAACACCAGGCTGCCTAAGGCTTTGTGATGAGACTATTATTCTTTTTTGATTCCTTTTAGTTGATAATCACTAAAACAGGGACATACGAGTATATAATCAAGTATGCCCACGTCTTAAATGTGTAGAAAATTGTCAGATTCTATTGAAATATACTTTAGACGCGGGGTAGCGTGCGGCTTTCTTAGAGCCTGGGAAACGGCTGCTGGGGAGCCTTCGCGTTGGCGTAAATGTTTTAAAAAAGTTTGTAATTTAAAAGGGACCTGTTCGCTATATACATTTAATAAATAATGATGTTAGACTTTATTGCCATGCTAATAACATTTACAAAAGAAAAAGAGAAACAACGACTTCGAACTAAAACTAATCTTGGCAATACGGACCGTAAAGGCAAGATCCAGCGCTAATTTTCAGCCCGGCCCTTCTGGCAAAACATAAAAACTTAGATGTGCACGTAATGTCATTTGGTAAAAGACAACAAGACTACAAATAGTGATATTTTGCATGTTTGATAAAATTATATTTAGTTACATTATAATACGAGTACAATGACCTAATTTTTTCATAAAAATCACTACATTGCAGACGATTCCTCAACCTTCAATAAACAAGCCGCTGTTTGCGGTATCATTTCTGTTTCCGTTAAACAATGATAGTAATTTACCATTACACCAGCAATTACGCGTCAGAATCCGGTATAATATCGATATTTTCTTGCATGAAACGACGACTACTAGCATCTCATTCACCAAGCAACAATCTGCTGTGTTTCGGCGTACAGAATAATGCAGCCACCCGAGGGTATTCTATCGCAGCCCTCTAAAATGGAAACCTATCCATAAATCCGTGCAATCCTCTGGTATCCTTGGCTTGTAACCAACATCATCAGGCGGCCCATTTACCAGACCACCCTATGTCACAAAATAAATTAACATCTCTTCAATTATGTATAAATAGATAGTAGCTACTGCATGTCTCCATTGATTTATCTGCACAACAATGCATCTTGTCAAACCAGTTTTTCTATGAACAGCTCATTGAAGCAGTTTTATTGTAATCGTAATTAATCTTGATTAGTATTGATGGACAGATTGAATGCGCTAATGAGAGTATAATGGGTATAAGTAAGATCACTTTTCCGAGGCTCTCCCTATAACCTTATATGTATATAATACTGTGCTTTAACTATAACGGTTAATTCAAATTTAAATTTCTTTACTTCGAAATTATATCTGTAACAAAACGTAGTAAGTGCTCAGGAACAACGAGTATGTTAAGTTAGAATGGCGTTTTACAACAAATGAGGTCTGGGAGCAAAAACATTACCATGACCATACAGATAAAAATAAATTAAAGTTTACAATCCTCAATCGGTCATGTGCTTTTCGCATCCAATCCAATCCATTAATATAAAAATAAATTCAAAGTTAAGCAAATTAATACGAGGCATCCGAAAATAATTCCCACAATATCTCGTCTTAAAAGTCAACTTAGTCACAATAAAATGTTAAACTAATCACGAGCAATTGGTTACTCGTTTATTTTGAACGCGGTGGTTCATTTCCAGGTTGTTTTTGGTCGGCAGCTGATAGTCAGACCTGGCAGACTAGAAAAGCAAGTGCCGATAAAACGTAATTGTTGTGTAATTTACAAATGTAATCTTAACTTTGCTGAAAGGTGTCTCTATCTTAGCGATGGCTGTATATTTCTTTTTTATTTTATTTTGGTATTTACTTTGGTGCCGGTTGCCTTTCCCAGACAGTCTTGTTACTCAGAGAGTTGAATCATATAGGTAAAGGGTTGAACTCTCGTCGGTGGAGTAATTGCCACTCATCTCTTTATTCTCTTACCCTTTTGACTTATAAATACCCGGCGCAAATGACCTCTTTAATTTGGTTGAAATAAGTAATTTAATCTCAGTCTTCCTCTCCACCCCTCAAAAAAGGAAAAATAAAACCCTCCAAAAGATTTGTAAAAAAAACATTAGACGCTTTATTTTTTTCCTGTTTCATATCTCAATAGTTTTTGACAGGCACAAACAAGCCTAAAATAGACTACCGGAACAGAAGTTACCGGATAGGATAATATCTCGTTCAAAACACCTCACGGAAAATTAAGTAATTAATCAAATTTCGCAACAATGCCTTCCCGCGGGCCTTGAGGAAAATATAATAATCACTTAAGTACATTAATATTTAAATAAGTACCGGCTAATGGGTACAGTGGGAAGGAAGCAAAGTCGCGGAGAACAATGCGTCGCGTGGCCCGGCGTGCAGCGCTGCGACGCGCGCTTATTATATAAACGAAAATTACCACTTGTTATTACATAGTTATCTTTTCTACCGCAGAATGTATCTCATCTTTTGTGAAATAAAACCGTAGGCACAGAACTAATTCAGTATATAGCAAATGTCTTAAAATAAATCCAGGATCTTTATTGGCACTTCAACGATAAGTACACAGTTTCATTATTACTAAAATCGGAAAATCGGATAACAACTTATAAGCTATGCGCCTTTGAGTTAGTTTGACATCCTTTAAATGTTTTCTAAAATATTTTAGAATTCAATCATTACAAATAAAACATAACACGATACAAATAAAAAAAAACGTAACTAAAACTACATACAAACTAAACTTATAAATAAAAAATTTGCCCAAAATCGCTGGCAGGTGGTAAGGTGCCCAGAAGGCTGGCAGCATTACTACGCTGTAGGGCAATGCTTATTCTTTGCGCTAAGAAAAAGCCAGCCCTCTGGTCACCCGAAGCCGCAATTAATTTTGATCGTAATTGAATTTATGATTACGTTTTATTATTATCTATACATTTATCGATATAATGAGAACTTTCCTGATTTTCACCTACAAGACTTAATCACCACTACTAGTGATCTCATCCTTTGCCAAATTTTAATAACGATAAGTACGGGCTGCGGGCTCGCAACGAGTGGACTCTGAACCTATCTCACACGATCTTAGTGTTTACATAGTTATAATAATTACACATATAATTGCATTGCACAATGCTACTCAGCAGCTGCGGAAGCGCTGTCCCCGAGTAATTACAGCTGCAGCTTTAATCTATTATAACATATAATTATTTTATGCAACTAACCGGTCTGCGGGTGACATAACAGCGCCCTCTGACGAACGGGTGTGGTTAGTGTCCGTCCGAGTATTTTTTGCCCCGGAATGTACGCCCAGACAAATAAATAAATAATAAATATCACGGGACACTTAACACCAATTGGCCTAGTCCCAAACTAAGCAAAGCTTGTACTATGAACACTAGGCAACGGATAAACATGAATCTAATTTAACCCACCCATAGTGGTTGGATTAACTTGAAATTTAGTCCACATATGGCATGCAAGTGCAGTCTACAGAAATAACAGTTAAAAAAATTATTATAACGATTTTTTTTCATCACTGAGTATACAGTCGGAGTAGAGAAAGGTTCGTCATCGTAAGATCTATTTTTCTTTGCTCAGTATGAGCGCTAATCTGCTTTACCGATTGAGTAAGACATACTGCGTCAATCTGTCAACCTGCTAAACATAATCAGGTGACCATAGCAACCCTACCACTACACCTTGGCACGGACAAACACTGACAATTAAGAGAACATTATTTAATTGAAACTTTTTCGAAGTTGTTTATTAAAGAGGTTTTGTATTGATATGGAAATAGATATTATGTTAAAGGTGTATACTATTTTGACTCTTGTTATCATGTCAAGTAAGTATAATTTGATATGTACCTACTTATCTACTTAGTACTTTGGTTTCAAAACGTACTAAGAGTCTATGACTTTTGTTAAGAAATCAATTTAATAACTGACGAAGGTTTTTCTACCCCGACTGTACTATAGGTCGTATTTTGTGAGCCGTATGTTAGGGTCGCACATTAACCGCAGCGCCGGCGGGTGGCAGGACCTTCGTGTCCGGTGATTTTCCTCCTGAGTCAGCCGCGCCGGTGAGAGGCGTTGCGCCACCGCGCCCCCTCCCCCCCGCCACCGACGCGTTCCACCGAAGGTCCACTCTTGCTCAACCATCAAACTTAACTGCTTTGTTTAAAGAGCGCTCCATTAGCTGAAGTATGGACGAATGTAACGAACATAAAACTAAAGTAAAGTTCATTAGACCGTGCATGCCGACGTCAATTAGCTACGAGCAATAACGGTTGTTCAATACCTATAAAAGAGTAACGTGACAGATGGACAACAGCCTGAATCAATGGAAATAGGGCCTTGAAACTTAACTTACAGCCTTGTATATCGTACACTAATCGTACTGAGATGGAATTTTCCCAATTCCCGCGGTAAAACAGACAAACTGTTCTACAGCGTGTAGTTTTCATACTAGGGTAGTTATTGAAGCCCCTAATAAATCACATTTTATTATGTTTTAGTAAAAAAAAATACTTATTATTTTCCTTACAAAATTAATTAGCACGCAATGTATCACTACGTGATACTGCTTTGTTTTTATTCAAAACGTCGCACTTGTTAACGTGACAGCTGTCACAGAACGTTTCTCTCTCGTATCAAATTATTATTGTACGCATTACATTGCTGCTCCAAAATATTACAAAAATTATTTACGCTCTGGTAGTTAATTTTAAATTAACAATTTATTTTGATTCTGAAGAAAGGTCGGGTCAGGAGTACCTACTCTAAACCGACGTGCATGCATGAAAAGATTGATGAATGTAGAGGAAGCGAGAGTTGTATGTCAGAATCGTAGCAAGTGGAAGGATGTAGTCTCTGCCTACCCCGTTGGGAAAGAGGCGTGATTTTATGTATGTATGTATTTTGATATCGGTTCACAGCACTTAAATCTTCGTCTGGTTAAAGTTTGAGGTAGTATCAAAAATATGCATATTCTTCCACTGCGATGAAACCACGCTCATAAACCAGTTACATTAATTATCATCATAATATTTCAATTTGCTACGCATATACATAGTTGCCTAAACACCGGGAGTTTCCGTTGCACGCAACGAATGTTCTTGCCGTGAGTGTTATCAGTTGTGATACATTGTGGCGCGTCGTGAGCCCGTCCACGTGTTGCAACCTCCGCTGCATTACTGCACTTTACTCTAATCATACAAAGTGCAGCAATTTGTCGTTCTGATGCACATTTTTACAATAACTCCTAGTGCACCTCCTTGGTATTCTCAAAAAACATGACTGATGCACTGGTTTATGTTGTGCGTTGACCACAGATATATATTACACTAGATGACGCAAATGCATCTACTTCGCGTGTCCGAACCCCGACCAAACGTCGGATTTGGCTCCATACAAAGACTGACCGCTAACTGACTAATCATGACTAGTGATTGACTCGAGCCCCACGGCGCGGGCGGGCGGCGCATTTAAATCGACTTTGCGCGGACATCCGGGAATTCACACACTCACACTAGTTCGCTCTTGAGACGTCTCAGTAGATATAAAAAAGTGAAACGGTTGGTTTTCATACAGATTGAAGTGTTTGCGTAGTCTATTGTAATCTATATCTGTAGCGTTGACTGTTGTTTGTCAGTCGGTTAGTCATTCAGCCCCATATTTTAATTGGTATAGATTAATCCATGCTCGCAAAGCGTTATACTAGTCATCTATTTAATGTAATTCACGCGATATTTTTTCCGTTATCAATTGCATGTGGCCATTTAATTTATTACAATTACGACTATTTAACTTGTTCGTTAAAAATACTTTTTTAATACGAACTTTTTTTTCTGACTGAACTCTTTGAAGACTGTCATATTTAACTTCAACCTACATAAGTATACCACATTTCAAGTTTTTTTTATATAATAAATTGGCTTCAATTTGTTCGACTGTACCTAGACAATGCTATTGATACACTGACAGTGTCTCAGAGCTGACCTTAGGCCGGACAATCAGAATGCAACAACTGCCCCGGCGTTTCGACATCGTCGGCTTAGGGAGTAAAACCTGCCCAATGCATTCCTAGAATCGTTTCATTTTAAATTTAATGATATGGTGTCGTCAGTTTTCGTGAAAAAGTTTTTCGTGATTAAGTACTTACACGGTTCATAAGTTTAAAATTGGATAAGTTATTTTTCACTTCTCATGCTCGTAAAGTTTGTATTTATCTAAGCGACATAAAATTATTTTTATGCTCTAGTGCATAAAGTATAATCTTCGTCTAAGACCAAGGCAATCAGGTGTCAACAGCCATAAAAACGAAAAAGTTTCTACATATTTTTAATACCAAATTTTTAATTTATACAAAAGTAAAAGTTAATAAAAATAAACCAATATAACCATAACTAAAAAAATATAATTATTAAGTAATTCATAAATAAAAGGTATCTTGCAAGTGAACTGTTGCTCGCTATTTTCCTCGCAATCGAAATGAAAAGCAGAGTGTTTTACGAGCATTAAACCTATTTTCCCGTTGACGAGTCTATCCACCCTCCCCGTACCAGATCGGGTGGCTATATAAACGTCTCGTGTAAAATGTCTCGTTTTATGCTCTTGTTGTACAATAGCAGATTTGCAGATTGACCTAAGCCGATATTTTGTTAACACCGCTGTTTAGTACTCTGTTAACAACATGAGAAAGTGCTCGAGTCGGCTATGATAACGACGTCTATCTTTCGCCTCCTTGGATTGCGGTTGTGATCGTGCGCCTGCGAGAGTGTGCTCACACGAGCGTGTGTGTGTGTGTGCGCGCGCTTGCGCAAGCGGCCGCTTCCTGCTCTCCGGCGCATATTTAGGGTACATTCTCTTTTATCCTCTGCTATCAAAATTAGCCTAAGCATTTATTATTACATGACACTAGAAAAGAACAATGTATTGAATCAGGCGTTACTTTGTGGTTCGCGGAGGTCATCAATGAACTAAAACAATTACTTCACTCACCCTCGACCTTATGATATGATAGCTATGTTTATGCAAGAAATGCGTGTTCATGAAGAATGAGAAGAATGTAGAAGAGGAACTTTCTAAGAACACACACAAATTACACAAACCCATCTATCACCACCACACTTCACAGACAAGTTTCGAACTCAACCAGAGCTAATTTTCATAGCAACTTAACCGTTCATCATGCTACCAGATGTTAGACTCGAAATGTCTGTCTGTTACGCTTTCACGTCGAAACCACTGAACCGATTTTGATGAAATTTGGTATTTATATAGTATGAACCCCAAGAATCAACATAGAATACCTTTTATTCCGGTAGAGGGAGCCAACGCGCAATAAACTGGATCTGCGCTGACGAAGTCGCGGGCATAAGCTAGTTACATAAAAAAACATTGTTTTTTTATTCGACTGGTTGGAGAATAAACGTAACGTCCTTTACATGCCATATATTTTAACGTGGCTGGCGTGTCCCATTCACGGCGACGATTCGACCGGCGCCGGCGCAGGTATAAGGCGGCGCGCGGCGCGGCGCCCCCACTCGTGACACAGCCGCGGCGGTGCGCCGACACACTAGCTGACTGACAACTGTGAGTTTACCTGTATATTATGGGAGCGCCAAAGTTCGCATACTCTTCCTAGTCATACCGTAATTTTGGTCTAAATCATCGTTTGTCCGAATTTTTTTCCGTCTGAAACCTTATATTTTTCTAAAAATTTTAAATGGTCATCCTATAGAAAACTATAGGTTAGGTTAGGTTTATTTTATAAGAATTCTGAACAATCATTGGATTCAGAGAAAAAAGAGTTATTACAAACGATCGTTCTGACAAAAATTACATTCGGACTTTCGATAAGTATACAAGCCAATATAGACCCGTATTTTATACTATTGCCGAAGCAGAATTTGCAATAATTCACGATAAGACACATCCTATGTGCCACAAGTTGTTCAGGTACACTCATTCCGCTGAAAAAATTTCATGTAAAAATGGCGGCCAAGACTCACAACAAAAAATACTGGCACTTGAGGTATCCCATTTTAGCCCTCTAGCTTGGCAATGCATCTGCAATCCCCTTGGTGTTTCAGGTGTCCATGGCCAGTGGCTCTTACCATCAGGAAACCCACTTGCTCGTTTGCCATCCAGTCGAATAAAAAAAAAAGCTCTTCACTGTAAAAAGTTAGGTATCAGTTCCAAGGGGCCGAGCCTTTTAACGCTGGCAAATTCATTATTACTAGCTTTTTCCCGTGGCTCCGCCCGCGTGGTATTTGGTTATCGCACGCTGTTCCCTCGGGAATCGTGCATTTTTCCGGGATAAAAAGTAGCCTATGTCACTCTCGGACCCATAAACTATCTCTATGCCAAAAATCACGTCGATCCGTCGCTCCGTTACGGCGTGAAAGACGGACAAACACACAAACATACTTTCGTGTTTATAATGTTAGTACGGATGGTCTCCTGCGCACCGCCCGCGCACGCGCCGTAGCGGCCCTACGGCGTAGCGCGTAGCGACCGCTACGGAGGGCCGGCCCTTCGCCGACTCTTGTCATTCCTTTCATTTCCAACGCAACTAACTGAAAAAAAAATTATCACTTTAAAAACCAGAGACTATTTTCACTTACAAGTCAAAATGGCAATCAGACTTGTTGTTTTTTTCTCATGCACCATTTCTGTCACATAAAAATTTGGGCGTTTTGAAAAAAAAGTCTACTCTTTCCTTTTTTTTTATTTTAGAAAAGAATATGGTTTTTCCTACTTAGAATCAACAGCAGAATCGATTCCAATCGTTTAAAACAATGTCCCCATTTTTTCATGCAAAAATTTATGAGTCGGTTTTGTTACGCCCATACTGAGTGTATGAAAGAAAAACGTCGCAAAACTTACTTTTTTTTTTGAGACGCTTTTTTAAACTACCTTAATCGATTGTGCTCTTGATTCTGAGTAGGAAAAACTATATTTTTTCCAAAATTTCAAAAATAATGAAAAGGTATTAAAGACAACGATTTAGTAAAAATTAAAATTGTTTTCTCCAACTGCTAGATGTATAACTTTCGCGAGCAAAGCTGCGTGTAAAATCCAGTTATTAGTAATGCATGGTGTCCTAAAGACGGGGCCCGCCACGTGTGTTTAGTTCCCACAGCGCAGGAAGCAGGAAGCGCGCACTAAACACAGCGCGCGCGCAGGTTGGCGGGACTGTCGTTTACACCAGCCTGTCATTACGCCCACGTGGCTGATAGTTACGTTGCTCTAACAATACAGACAGATAAACGTCTGATTAAACTGTCATCATAATTATGGACTTTATCTTTGTTTTTTTTTATTAAAACGTTACATTTTTTCTCTGGTCCCTTTTTCACCAGCGTGATAATTTTCAGTAGCATATGTCGAGTGACATTCTATTATTTGTATCAAAATTTAAGGTCATTATGTTACGAAATAAGAATTATATCTCCTTAGTCTATAATATTTGCAGATTTGTCGCTAAACCTTGACATAACGTGAAATAGGGCGCTGGTCATCGAACTCTCACTGTTTCACAAGATTTATTAAACTTTAAAATATTTTTTATGAGTATATCCTTATCGCTTATTCGCTTACTTGGATTGACTTGAAAGGTGACAAGCAGTTTAGATAACAATGCAAACACTGCAACTGTCAACAAAAAAAAAATTTCGTAAAAAAGCTTGGACTAAATAATCCAAAAACGTATTCTTCCCGTATTTAATCACATTGAGCTAATAACTGTAATCTCGACCCTGTTAATCACATCTTCCGTAAACGAAAGTTTAAGGACATCGGGACATACAACATTTAAAACTTAACTCTCTTAACTCTCAATAACGTCACTTCTGGTTCCATAAATTTAAATATCGTTTCCGCAGGTTAACAACAGGAACAAAAATACAGCTTCGAAAGGATTAATTGAAAGTGTCCTTAAATACCGAACAGAACAATTACAGACCAGTTAAATGTTGACTCATAGCTCTACTGGAGGTCGAAACTTATGTAAATTTCGTTTTTATGGCCTCATATGTCACAACGCACTTGGCATTGTGTCAATACCACAAGTTTAAACTTGTAGGTCAATGACCCACTCATATACTGCTATTTATTTTGCAATTTAGACTTTTTGATTAAAACATTGCTAATGCGACTAGCTCACGCACAGATAATCCGAAATATCTGGGTAAATTTATTTTATTTTTTACTCAACTGGATGGCAAACGAACAAATGGGTCTCCTGATGGTAAGAAATCACCACCGCCCATAAACATCTGCAACACCAGGAGTATTGCAGATGCGTTGCCAACCTAGAGGCCTAAGATGGGATACCTCAAGTGCCAGTAATTTCACCGGCTAAAGTGCGAGTGTGAGTCGGACTAGCGCACGAAGGGTTCCATACCATCTATGTATAAGTACAGCATTCGTTAGACATTAGCAAAAAACGTCAGAAACAATCACGTTTCTTATAAGGTAGCCCCTTAAATATTTATTTTATTCTGTTTTTAGTATTTGTTGTTATAGCGGCAATAGTTATACATAATCTGTGAAGAATTCAACTGTCTAACTATCACGGTTCATGAGATATATCCTTTTTACCCTTTGAATACGCAACCCTATAAAGTATAGCACTAATGAAATAAATGGGCATTATTTATTTATTTATTTGGTCGTGTATTTCCGCAGCAGGCCTCCCAAACATGGCGCGTTTCGGCTCAACTCGGCTACGAACTATCGGTCCACTCCAATAAGCTAATTTCTTATTTCGCCACGCGCGCGCGCAGCTCAAGGCGACGCCTTTCGTTGCGCGGTTTTAATAAACTCATAATTTCCTTTTACGAAAATGTCGGTCGAAACTATTCCGTGAATCACAAGACAGCCCGGTTGTGTAAAATGTCACCTTTCTTAAGGTTGTTTCTTAATAAGCGATATTACAGGAAAATCCGTGAACTGGTCGAATGAGTCAGGGTAGTTAGTAGTTAGGATCGGGTCTAATTCACACCTGGTTAATAAATCGGTTTGCAATCACATTTATTTCAATGATACCAAATGCCCGGGGTTTTCCATCATGAATACTCATGCCACAAGTAGAATTTCGAAGGAGTTTTTTTTTATTCGACTGGATGGCAAACGAGCATGGTAAAAGATCACCACCGCCCATAAAACATCGCAACACCAGGGGTATTACAGCATTGCCAACCTAGAGACCTAAGATGGGATACCTCAAGTGCCTGTAATTTCACTGGCTGTCTTACTCTCCGCGCCGAAACACAAAACAAGTACTGCTGCTTCACGGCAGGATTAGCGAGCAAGATGGTGGTAGCAATCCGGGTGGACCTGTACAAGGTCCACCTTACCACCTAGCTGGCCTTATGATACAAAGTAAAAAAATCGAACGTATCTTACCGTCCCACTGAAGCTAATATCATTTAATACGAGAGTGAGAGGGACGGTACGTTTCGAACTTAGATTTTAAACTTCGTAGTAGCCCCTCTAACTAAATGCAGTCCTGCCTGACGGAGCCGCGCCCGCGTGCCCACGCGCAGCTGCGGTATCCTTCTGACCTAGATCTGTACACTGATCTAACTACTTTTACTACCATTTAATCATCATCATCATCATCATCATGTCAGCTGAAAGACGTCCACTGCTAATCGCTAATCCTGCCGTGTGCTTGCACTGTTGTGTTTCGGTGCGGAGAGTAAGACAGCCGGTGAAATTACTGACACTTGAGGTATTCCAACTTAGGCCTCTAGGTTGGCAACGCATCTGCAATACCCTTGGTGTTGCAGATGTTTATGGGTGGTGGTGATCTCTTACCACCAGGAGACCCACTTGCTCGTTTGCCTTCCAGTCGCATTAAAAAAAAAGACCTCAGACCGGTCTTGTGCTTTTCGCATCGACCACGATCCCGCGATCTTAACCAGGTCGTCGCTCTTGTTGGAGGCGTACCGACATTTAATATCCCTGGATTAATCTGTTTGAAAAATCATCATTCTCAACTGATACCTATGATAAACATAAACGAAGACAGACGTGTAACCCCGTGATTGTAATTATCTCGAAGCTCAGAGAACGAAAGTGATCTATTTGTACTCGTACAAATAAACATCGAAGCTGTCTATGTCATCAAGATGTCTTACTGTGAACTTATGCAATTTAAAACAAGTTTACAATATTAAATAACTCACGTCTTAAATCGAGTAACATGTCGAGCTAAACTCGATTTAAGACGTAAGTTATTCGGGTCAATATATTTAATACTAGCTTTTGCCCGCGGCTCCGCCCGCGCGGTATTCGGTTATCGCGCGCTATTCCCTCGGGAACTGTGCATTTTTCCGGGATACAAAGTAGCCTGTGTCACTTTTGGGCCCATAAACTATCTCTATGCCAAAAATCACGTCGATCCGTCGCTCCGTTACGGCGTGAAAGAGGGACAAACATACAAACACACTTTCGCATTTATAATATTAGTATGAAAGTATGGATGAGTGAGTCTCACGGTAGTTTTTATGTTCAAAGTTTCCAATAGGAACCTAAATCCTTAAGCTATTTGTTTCCAAACCTTTTTGACCACTTTGATTTACAAATTATAAGTAATATCTCTTTTTTTTAATTATAATAATCCTCTTATTTTGAATAGTTTACTAGAACAAAAAATATCAACACAAGCACTCCGATTAATATTATTTTGATTGTATATAATTTCAACATTTATCTACACAATTTTATTTATATAATAAGTTGTTTAATGTCTTCATCACCTGCGTACCTGCTATATAGCGTCACCATACCAATTACCAACAGTGTCTATTGTTGTCAAGAGTTGTTAAGAAGCCATTTTTTTTCAACTAGCGCTAATGACAGTTATTTGTTATTTATAGGACGACACGTGCAGGGAATAATTATTTAATTGTGTCAATTCCTGAGACGCAGTTTTTATTAAAGACGTTTTTTATAATAACTGCAAGTATTTCAAGTCCAATGGTTTCCAATCAATGTTTTTTTAACCTAATTAAAAAGTTCAATTTAATCACCTTGAGACAAATTACAGATGCGTTTTATAGCGACCGATTGTGTGATAAACATTAGTGTCGAGCATTCATACCTTTACCTTATCTTTTTACACTTAATGGAACAGTAGCTATCGCAGGATCGCCGCCGCCACGGTCCGCCACACGCTCGGAATCTAAAGCATTGCCATGTTATGAAACTTGTTAGTTTAACACCTCTATTAGTTCCATTACATTTACTGTGGATTTAGATTGCTAGCGTTAATTGTTAGTGTACTCGATTTTATTTCGATTGCTGACTTGCTTCTTTACGATTTATCAATAGCTGTTACATGATTTTATTACTTTCAACATTCGATCTCGTCACGCGTTCAGAACTAAACAGCTTATTGTAGTTTATCCCATTAGCGAAGGATTGTTTCGTCTCCCACTTGACCTTTTTTATTAATTTATTTATTGCGTATCACATTCAATTATAAATCCTGCCTATTGACATATTATATACATCGCAAACTTATTCACTTTTTATTTCGAAAAAAAAAAATTTTTCTGCCAAGTTGTTGTTTGTTGTTGTTTTCCCCTGGTGTTGCAGACGTTTATGGGCGGTGGTGATCTCTTACCATCAGGAGACCCACTTGCTCGTTTGCCTTCCAGTCGAATAAAAAAAAAAAAAAACAAGTTTCTTACGGCGCATTCTTCTTGGCAATGATGGTCTTTTCGAAAGCGCTGGTAGTTTAAAAAATGATGAGCAAAAGTACTCATTGCGGCCTGTTTACTGAATAAATAATTTCCTTTTTTATATCATTAGTGAATAATTAGTTATATTGAGTACGTGTAGTGTTAGTTGAATAATGTATGTGACGCCACCGGTATACTAGATCGTTAGCCAACGCATGCGCCGTCGTGCTGCATTCAGACAGTGCGAGAAATATCGCACAAGTCTAACGACATTGCTACATTGTACTGGTTACATTGCGGCGCCTTGCTTTTATAGATTTCTGAGTATATGATCATTGGCAGTAATGTATCGTAACCTGCACCGTTTAAATGAGAAATTAAGTTGTAAGTTTATACGCGACGGCCGCCGGCGCTGGCGCAACAAAACCTCTCATTAGAATCACGCAGCTAATTGCCATTTTTACGTAAACGGACACCATTTAGGTAATTGTGTCGTCCATCTTTTTAAACTAATGAAAAATATAAGATTTCATCCCCACGATTCATCCATATCGCCAGGCTCAAGCAAGTTACAAATAATATACTGAGCGGCAAATATATGCAATAACGAGTTACTTTGTATGTAGAGTGGGCCAAATTTTTGTGCCGCCGAGTATTATGAATCAACACGAAAATTGATTCACGTAATGTTTTTAATACTGACTGTATCTTTTGTCAACTGTACTCGCATTGAAATCCCACTTAAATATGTAAGCCAAAACGGTAGGAACCGGCCCCTAGCATTATTTTGTCAGATATTGCTGCTGGTGACTGACCCAAGCCAATTTTATCTAGAAAATTAGGTGAAATTCGAAAAGGAATATTTGGAGGCAACATTCCTTACATACAGCCATTAACAAGTTATATAAAAGATTATATTAATAGTATGCTCTAAGGGTAATTCTATGACAAAGTTAAAATATTCTCATCACACACAGAGGCTCCGGCCTCACGCTTATGAAATTGTATTCGTCAACATAATGTTTATTGCATGTTATAAAATGAGATAACTCAGCAACTCTCACTCGCGGGATAACCTGTCTGTTTCTAAGGTTGTTTGTTACAATCAAACGTTCCCTCACGTTCTTTTTTCGAGTCTATCTGCCATATCACAGTATATATTTAAGCTAAAGCAGTATGGAAGCTACGAAACTACGATCGAAACGAACACACTCACACAGACGCGCGCTCTACACGGCCTCTAAGGGGGTCTCGCGGTACTGCCATATGTACGGAGCCTGATTATTATTAACATATTTACCTATATTGTTTAATGAATGACTAATAAATACTTAGTAGCATTGCAGCAACTGCAGTGTTATAAATGCGCGGAGGTCAGCGCGCCGTGCTGTGTACTTTCCGTCCACTCTGTGACTAACTTTAAATTGATTTCATATCGCAACCCACTATTAACGTAATGCAATTTATGCAGCAACGATGCAGTGCAATTTGTATGCAGTAAAATGCTCTTTGTTGACCCTAACACTAACTATTGCATGGCTTTAGTGTTACTTCAATTCGCGGATGCTGGACGTGAGCATTACAAATTGTTTCCGACAATAGGCGATAAATCGTTGACAGGCGCTCGGTAATGCGAGCTTTTTCTATACAAACGCGTTCCGTGACACACTTATCGTTGCGCTGTGTTGCCAATTTATACTTAATCGCCCAATACTTTGATTTATTTCCATGTTTAGTTCAGGAGGAGGTTTTACGTGCCATTTCCAATATGCCCTGGAACCGCGTGGGAACTACAGGCTAGCTACAGGAAGCTGTGGTCAGCAGTGAACTGTATACAGGGTGAAATCTAGTACGTGATACAAAATTAGTGTTTCGTGCTCAGTTAATGCTGGTTAATATAATGCATTAACTCTTTCGTTGAAATGAGTCTGATGAAATTTCCGGTTTCATACACTGTTCATGATTTCGTATTTCAATAATGTATAGAAAGCACATTTTTTTTCGGACTTATTTCAACAAAATAGTAATTGCACTATTAAGATTTTTAGGACTATTTAAGACTTTTTGGAGTCTTTTTGTATTTTTTATATCAACCCCAAATGTTTGTTTCTTGTTTTTGGTCTATTTTTCTGGTTTTTCTGTGCATCCATGTTTCGGCTTGTGTTTTCGCGCACTATATTACCCAGCATTAACTGAGTATGAAACACTAATTTTGTATTACGTATTTCACCCTGTATACGGATACAGTGGGATTATAATCATCAATGCCAATGCAATTTACACACCGATTTGTACATTTCGGCGACTTTTTTATCAGTTTTAGATTTAGCTACATTAGTTTAGTTTGGTTTATTTATTCACTCAACATAACAATTACCATTATATAAATACATTAAGTCAGATTATATAACAATTTATGCTGAGATCGTAAAAACTTTAAAAATAAACAATGATAAAAAACAGTCAATAAAATACAATGTCAAAATAAAGAAGCCAATTCCTTCTCCAATTTCAGATTTCATACGATCCATATAATAGTAATATGTTAGTAACAGAGAGGTCCTTACACAACTAAGTTAGTTTAGACATTATTTAAACGCATTTTGGTCCAGTGCGCGGTAATGTCACTGTCCATCCTGCTAGCCAACAAATTTATCGAGCGAGTGAAATATCATGCAACGACACAAGTTACACAGATGTGTGATATAACTCTATGCTAGTTGCCACGTCTGGTTGTGTTGAAACCGCGCGCCGCCAGCCGGTCCTGTGTTTCGAGATCAATTAATAAGACCAGCTGGTTTATTTTGTTGCCAAATTAAATGTTAAAAATATACATTAGGGAAATTTTAGTGTCCCGCGTTGCGCCAGCGCCGCGTGGCGCAAGCCACGACAATCAATTAGCCTGACAACTGGTGAAACAGTAAACCTTCAGGTTTCGACACATTCTATAGAAAAATCAAAAATCGACCAATTCGATCTTCGTTCAATTAAAGTTAAAAAATGATCCAGAAACGGAGAATTTAGACTTTTTATTGAGTGTTCTTTCATTTTATCCACTTTGCGCAAAAACACCCAAAAACGGTTTTTCTTAACTCTATACCAGCCGACCTCATCAAAGTACATGAATTTTATAAAAAGAGGTAACTTTAAATCACCGGCTCTACTATTTAAACTTGGTAATCATATTTATTGAGGGTGCACCGCTATAAAGGTTTTAGAATTTCCCATGGGATACATATTATAGCTAGCAATTATTTAATTATCTAACAGGCGCAAAGCCACGGGATAAAGGCATAGGTAGTCTGTAATCTAAAAATCTAAAATATCCTTGGGCATCCTAAACCGAGCAGTATCAGTGTATCATAAAACGTTACTATTTGCAACAAAGTCGGATCCGTGAAGATGGTAATCGACCGGCAAAGGTTGTAGTTAAGAGCGGCGCCGCGGGATGCAGTTAGTCGGCTTAGTGGAGCGCGACCGGCGCCCGCGCACCGGATCCTTCCGACACGCGAGGCGATCCACCTCCACCATGCAACAAAGGCATAATAATATCATGTAGGTACTACTTTTAAATACATAGAATTGCCAATAATTTTATAAACAGCATATTACACTGGGTATGCAGATTCTGGCAATTATACAATCGTAAAATCATTGATGTAAGACGTATTATACAACGCGCGGCGCCCGCGCCACCTCGACCCGCATTCGCAAGCTGTGGTTCATTAGAACCATGCTCGCCATGCACCAGTCAAGTGACTTTACATTAGAAAGAAAGAAAGAAAAATAATTTACTAACGGTCCCAACAGTACCACCACCGAACACAAAAAACATTACGCAGGCTTTTGCCTCAGCGTTGTCTTTTCTAGTGAGAAACATCACACTCCAGTTAAATTAAAATCCCGGAAATTTATATCGTAACTCGCAAAAAATTTCTTGATCTTGATCTTCATTATTAAGATTATAAACGAAGTACCAACGTACATAATAATTATGTATTCCCAATTAGTATTGTAGTCTTCTTTTCTTTTAGGCGTGCCAGGACAGATTCGTATTAAATCAGTTGAGTCTTAGGCCAGAATCTGAGTACGACTCTGTTGAGGTCAGATTACTTGATCTCTAAATAGTCGTTCACATGCAATTGACTGCAATTAAAGCACGCAGAGTAAGGTTGGAGAGCAGGGCAGCCACCCCCGCTCCGGTGTCGCAAGTCGGCGCGTGCGCAACCCGCGCGATACTATCGCAGCCGCGACTGCGCGTCGTTTCATACGTTTATGGGCAATTCATGCGCATTACTCATGTAAACTTTGAAGCCACTTTGTCAATTATTTACGAATCCTGCGCAAAATTTTGTAACATCTCTCTATACTTACTATTTCTAATGAAATATTAGTACTAGACTTTTCCCGCGGTTTTGCTCGCATTATCTATACGTCTGGCAATTTAATTAAGATGCCAGAATTATAGTATTTTCCACATTTCCTCGGGAATTCCTAAACATTATGCGTGGTCCCCGTTTACGTTGTTAGAAAAACAACCGTGCACTAGGTATTTCATGTTTCTAAACGTAGTGGTTGAGATTTAGGATTTAAAATGCGGGTATCCCGATTCCCTGGGAACATCGAAACCAAAGGTAGCATTGGTATAGGTGTAGTCGACCGAGAAATTGGTTTGCCACCCTAAGGTGTCTTTGTAGCGCTTAAAACGTCAAAGCCTACCTATTTTCACTCACAAGCCTATATATGATAAAAAATCTGTCTTATTGTTTTTTATTTCTGAAGTCAGAACTATCATTAAAATTGGTAAAGCATTACATTTTCTTGGTCGACCATACTAATGTCATTCGAATCTGTTTATCCATTTTACATACGAGGGGTTCACTTCATTGACTTTCATTTGTTGCCAAATTTACGTCCAAACGTTGCCGTTGAATTCTGTGACCTTTATCGAAAATCATTATTTTATGCAAACACAATCGGAGCTCTTATTAGGTACGCTTGATTCGACAATTCTCGAATTAATCTGGGTTTCGCGGTCAAGGAGAAAACCGCGCTTTACGAGTCATGTCGTTACATAATCCAAAGAGAAACGAAACACACGGGACTGCTATAAATTTATTAATGTTGCTATGTAAACTCCATTTCAAGAATCTGTCAATCCTGTAGACCACAGGGACCACTTTGATTTCTTGTTTTTGGTACCACTACTTACAAGAGAAATAAAGTGAATCAATCCGAAAATAAACTTTAATCAATAGGCTGTGAAATTTGCAAGCGTTTGCGGACCATATTTTGGTTTCTGCGGACCAATGGTGGTCCACGGACCATTGGTTGGGAACCATTGCTGTTGACACTTCCCGCCTATTACTCGTAATATGAACACCGGACTGCCTAAGGCTTTGTGATGTGACTATTATTCTTTTTTGATTCCTTTTAGATGATAATCACAACAACAGGGACATATATAATCAAGTGTGCTAGGGTGTCTTAAATGTGTAGAAAATTGACAGATTTTATTGAAATGTACTTTATTCGTTTGCAGATATTAAGAGAATTTGAGGCTCGTAGAGCGACGCACACACAGACAGAATGAGGTCGACTTTGTTCCTGGCCGGCGCATGCGCGCTGCTGATGGTGGCTCGCGCCGCGCCCGCCCCCGAGCCCGCCCCCGCCGCAGCCCCTGCCCCCGAGCCCGCGCCCGCCCCCGGTGACGACAACACTCCAGAAATTATTGAAATCATCGCCCCCGCTGCTAGCGCACAGGTTGGTTTTCTACTGGCACTTGAGTTAACCCGTCTTAGGCATCTAGGTTGGCAACGCATCTGCAATCGCGCTGGTGTTGCAGGTGTCTATGGACGGTGGTGATCTCTTACCATCAGGAGACCCACTTGCTCGTTTACCATCCAGTCGAATAAAATACTTAGGTACTAATACACTCCTTTGACTAACGACGTGAATATTTACAAATTTAAGATCTATCTCTGACCGTTTTAAATAATAACATAACAGATAACTCACGTCTCTAATCGAGTTTAGCTCGACATGTTTCGGGTTTCGGGGAGTAGTGCGCTTGTATTAGTTTCGTCGAGTATTTGCGCGAGCAGAGCGGTGGCGCGCAGTGCACGTGTCACATCATGGTAAAGCAACGTTTCCATGAATAATGTGCGAAGATGTATTCCGAGGGATGTGTTTTAATCTACCATTACAAACGCTTCATTTACACATAATCGCACAGCACATCTCCAATTACGGTAATGGCATAATACGGTGTAACATGTAGAGACCTCAATCCAGCAGGCCTACTACGAAACTCGAAACTCGAAGTTCGTATCGTACCGTCCCTCTCGCTTTCGTATTAAGTGGTATAAGTGTCAGAGGGAACGCACCACACGAACTTCGAGTTTCGAGTTTCGTAGTAGCCTTGCAGCAAGCCTCCTTCATTGCACCGCGTAATCGAATTTTCAAAACGTAATTCCCCTTTCCCCACATCAAAGCACGGATAAAACATAATACAAGTCACCATTTCCTATTACGCCGATAATGTTTCCGAGAACTTACCTTCCTGGTACATCTACCAGGAAGATATCTAGACAGGATATGTGACATCTCACATGTTCTGTCTAGATTATCTCCGTCTAATTACTCGGCCAGTCTTTAACAGTATCAAGCAAAGGAAGCGCCATTGTTACGTGCCGGGTGATATGGTGAGGCAACGACAATTACCGCGCGCACCACGCGTCAGAGTCCCGGCGTGTGCGCTGGCCGCGACGAACTTTATGGCTCTACTGGGTGACCTTAGTCTCTGGACAAATACCAATACTAGTGGCTTAGCAAGATATTTAAAACCAAACTACAAAGTATCATAACAATCAGTCCAATATTTGCCGAAAAACTAACGGTTTTCAATGTATCACTTTGGAGCAATGTGTATTTGGATGATCTGATTTCGTAGATTTTTTTTTGTCTGATTAAGCAAATACTTAACTTTTTCAAGATATTGCTAAGTATCAGTCTTATACATGGTTTCATCATTTGTCCAGAGGCTAGGGTCACCTTGTATTAGAATGGAAGAAAGAAAGAAAATAAAAAATATATACTGAGCGGCAAAAAATGTATGTAGTTCTTACCTATTGGTAATTTTGTTTGAAGAATGGGCCAAATTTTGTGCCGCTGAGTACAAATAATTACATAGGCTGTAAATTCAAACATAAAATACGTTACAGACACACACTGACGAGTATTGCGTGTTCATACATATACAAGTACGTACAGATCCGAAACCCCTAATACGATCTATTGGATAGCATAAGAAAATGCACGCGTTCTGACTGACGAAAGTGTTGGTCGTAAATCCATCAGGGTTTATGAAAACTAGCGTTACCCTATTTCAAATCCGTGGAAAAACAAAAAAAAATTGCTAATTCCCTATCGATTGTAATTTCGAACAATCCTTTTTTTAATTCATCCTATAAGTACAAATAATTCTAAGGAATATTATGCGTTGTCAGTAAGGTACAAATGTTTTACTACGGGATATAGACTCTATTAAAAGCTAAAATTGTAAGTCCGTCAGTGCTTTACTCATTTCAGCTTCAACCAAACCATAGTTTGGCCTATTTCTTGTTTGTGTGTGTCCCCGCGCTGCGCCGGCGCGCGCCGCATGCCGCTAATGTCTCGCATTCATCTGGCCACTAATCACGCCGCGCACGCGCTCGTTACACCAATTATAAAGATTTACGATCAATGAACGCTTCCGACGGAACGTTGGTTTAAAGCTAGCAAGATAATTTGATGGAGTTGAAACCAGGGATTACACTATTTAACTAGTACCTAGGTAAACATTAGGTAAAAGAAAGTGATAGGGACAAGATAGTTGGTATAGATTACATTTTATAATGGATGTACGTTACATTGGGCAGATATAATTAGTAATATGTGCATTAAAACCTCCTGCACATATCAAAAACATACTGGCTGAATGAACTTTCCGCTTTCTCCCGCACGGCGGCGCCACCAGTGAGTTGCGCAAATTTGACAGCTCGAAATGAATGCCGGCCGGCGCGCGCTCTTTTAAATTATTCATAAAAACTCTGAAAGTGCTGTGATTGTGTCTTAAATGTGTCCCAAGGACTGAGGAAAAGAGCCAGAACAAACTGTAAGTGAAACCTATATCTTGCCCAATTCGGTTTTGCTAATTATTTTCAATATTCAAATGTCGTAGTTCAAACATTTTGGTCAATCGAACCGCATCCTCAGTTTGCAAACTAAATACACATTCATACACATAAAACACACATTTCACGCAGTTTTAAGGTAACAGGCTTATTTCTAATCTAAGTTATTTACCTAGAATAATACGTATAAAATAAACGTTTTCAATTTTCGTTCTTTGCAACGCGTCGCGCGCGTCTTTTGTTTTTTAATTCGAAATGGACGAAAAAGAATTCGATGTCGAACAACTTATTAACAAAAAAGAACTGCTTTTTATACGATGTCAAACGTTATTTGAACTATCCAAATCAACTCCACCAGAGCGTTTAACCGAATTTAATTTGCGACTCAAAGAACTTCATTCGACTCGGGAATGTTTCGAACAATGCATATTCGAGTTAAATTCTTACAATAAGAAACAAAACCCGAAATTTAAACCAAATTATCAGGAAATTCAAACCTTTGACGACATGTATTTCCGTATTCTGAGTGTAGCGGAGGCTAATAGCGACACTTGGCAATCGTGTGACGGCAGCGGTAGCGGACCTTCGTCGCGCTCCGCGGGCCGCGGCCCGGGCGCTGCCGGGCCAGACTCGCGGTCGGCTAAGCCGCGGCTGCCTAAACTAGAATTGTTCCATTTCGATAGCAAATTAGAAAACTGGCAAACATTCTATGACACGTTTACGAGTTTAATTCATAATAACAATGATATTACGAACATTGAGAAGTTTTATTACTTGCTCTCCGCAGTCAGCGGTCCGGCATTGACTGTGGTCAAAGGGATGCCAGTGACGGCCGATAATTATCCAATAGTATGGGCTTTGCTAGTCAAAAAATTTGAGAACACTCGTGCCTTAGCTACGAGCTATTTAGATCGGCTGTTTCAATTTAAGCCTTTGTCAACTGAGTCGGCTACTGGTCTAAATACATTTTTACAAACGTATCAAGAGTGTGTTAAAGCATTGAAACTTTTGAAAATCAATAACCTATCGAGTTTCATACTGTTTTATATGGGATTGCGAAATTTAGACCCCGTCACTAGGCGCGAATTCGAACAATCAGTAGATCAAACCGATATACCTACTTACGAACAGCTGATTAATTTCGTGGAGAAACAGGCGCGTGTTTTGGAAATGTCTGAGGTTAAAATTAGTACATCAAAAATTCAGTTTACGCCTAAGAGTGTTCCTAACACCTCTGCAAAGCCGAATTTTGTTCGAAAAAATAATAATAATGCTGCTAATTACAGTAGTGCACCGAAGCAGTTCCAAAAGCCGTGCTTATCAGCTGTGAGTAAGAATAATAGCGAACGCTCAAATAGATGTCTATTTTGCGACAAACCGCATTCAACTTATCGATGTTTCGAGTTTTTTGATTTAACACCGGTGCAGCGTCTTGACAAAGTGAAACAGCTTCAATTATGCGAAAATTGCTTTCGTCAGCATTCGTTGTCCGAGTGTACGTCAAAAGTGCGTTGTGTGCTGTGTAAACAACCGCACCATCACAGTATTCACTTAGATACAGTTCCAACTGTTCAAAATTCATCAATTAATCAAAACGGTTCAAATAGTCAAAACATTTCAAGTATTCAAAACGTTTCAAATGGTCAAAATCAAAGTCAAAGGTCAATGCCAAACGTCGGCTTGACTTGTTCGTCAAATTCAACCGTGCTGTTAGGCACTGCCATGGTGCACGTCGCAGATCGATGGGGAACTTACCACGCCGTACGTGCAGTCATTGACAGCGGTGCCATGTCCGGTTATATGACAAAAGAGTGTGCCCAGCGCCTGGGTTTGTCTCGACGCAAGTGTCAGTTTGAACCCATGGGTCTGGGAGGTGCGCCAGTGCAAGATTTCGGTCTGGTTACATGTTCAATTAAACCACGAAACTCATTTGGTCCGGTGCTTAGCACTGATACTGTTGTCGTAAGTAATATAACTAGCAACTTACCTACAGTAACCTTATCAAACAAAGTTATCAATAATTTCAAAAATCTAGAGTTAGCTGACCCGAACTACTTTTCGGCGGCTCCAGTTGACTTGTTGATCGCAGGTGACTTATTTCCCTACATTTATGACGGTCAAAATATACTACCACGTGACCCGGGTTTGCCCGTCGCGATGCATTCCATATTCGGATATGTCATTACTGGTCAGACAGTACTGAGTGACGATTGTGAGTCAAATACAGCCTCGCTCAACTTGTTCTCTGCTAATAAAACTAGTAGTATCGATAAAATCATGAACTCTTTCTGGGAGACTGAAAACGTGCCGTATGACGTCACTAAAAAACCAGAAGATTTGTATGTCGAACAATTGTTCCAAAACGAACACAGTCGCGATACTACGGGACGTTATACAGTGAAGTACCCGTTCAAACCCAGTTTTGATCTCGGCGATTCGACTCCACAAGCGTTACGTCGTTTCAACAATTTAGAAACAAAGCTGAATCGTCTTCCGGAACTTAAGGAAGAATATAATAAATTCATGTCCGAATATGAAAGCCTTGGTCACATGACTTGCGTAGGTGATTTTGGTACTGTGGATTCTAAGTACATAATTCCTCACTTTTGTATTCTCCGACCGTCAAGTACCACGACAAAACTCCGAGTAGTTTTTGACGCCTCATGCAAAACGACAAATAATAATTCTTTAAATTCAGTCGTTTACGCCGGTCCTAAGCTTCAAGCAGATATTAATGAGATTTTAATAAATTTTCGTATACATGAAATTTGCTTGTCAAGTGACATTTGTAAAATGTTTCGAATGACCTTGATCGAAAAATCTCAACGCAATTACCAACACATCTTGTGGAGGTTTCAACCTGATCAACCTTTAAAGGTGTATGAGTTAAACACGATCACATACGGCGTTGCTAGCAGTCCGTACCTAGCGATCCGAGTCCTGCATCAACTGGCTGACGACGACTGCGAGAAGTATCCTTTAGCGAGCAAGGTTCTAAAAAAGGGTTTCTTCGTCGATGACCTTCTGTGGTCAGTGAGCAGCTATGATGAAGCAGCTAGGCTACAGGATGAACTGTTAGAGTTGCTGAGTGGAGGAGGATTTCTGCTTCGTAAGTGGGCCAGCAACTGTCCCCAGGTACTGGCTCGGGTTCCAGCTGATCACCGCGAAACGCCCATTGCATTCGAGGATGACAAGGACCTATCCATAAAAGTTTTAGGTCTGCAGTGGCGACCCGCCGAAGATGTGTTTTCCTTCGTATTCCATCCACTTCCAGCTTCACAGGCGATCACCAAGCGTAGTGTTTTGTCACAGATTGGTCGTCAGTATGATCCCTTAGGTTTCGTGGCTCCTTGCATATTCTACGCGAAATGCTTCATGCAGAAACTCTGGCTCCAACAGCTGGGTTGGGATGAGCGGCTGCCTCCGGAACTGGAAAAGGAGTGGCTCACCTACATGTCAGAGCTCCCGCTGTTGTCGAATTTTAGCCACGAGCGCCAGGTTACTGTCAAACAGCACAGCTACTACCAGATACTAGGATTCTGCGATGCTTCAGTTCAAGGAATAGCTGCGGTCATCTATTTGCGTAGTTTTAACAATCAAGGTAATTCGAAGGTCAGTCTAGTCATTGCAAAATCCAAGGTTGCACCCTTGAAGACAGTGACCATTCCACGTCTCGAGCTAATGGCTGCGCATTTGTTAGTCAAGTTAGTCAAATATACGAAGTCAATATTGTCTGAACGAATTCCTGTTCATGAAATACTCTTGTTCACCGATTCCTCTGTGGTGCTGAGTTGGTTGAATACACCCAGTTACAACCTCAAAACCTTTGTGGCTTCACGTGTCTCCAAAACCTTGGAGACCGTGCAAAGCGATTGTTGGTTTCACGTGACCGGCGCGGCCAACCCCGCTGACGTGTGCTCGCGCGGAGCGCTGCCCTCCGTGCTGCTAGCGACAGCGGAGTGGCTCGGGGGACCGAACTGGCTACACGCACCAAGAGAGAACTGGCCAGTAAAATCAATTGATCAATTTAAATCGGCAAATGTGCCAGAACTTAAAATTCCATGCGCGACTTTGGCTCAAACTAGCGTGCAAGACACAACACGTGATTCAAACCTTGTTTATGATTTAACCGAAAAATATTCGAGTTTTAGCAAGCTTCAAAGGGTCTTAGCGCGTTGTTTTCAATTTATTAACAATTGTAGATCGACGAAGTCTAATAGGAACACAGGTCCTTCGTCTCTATCAGATTTAAAGAACGCACACGATGTGCTCATTAAATCCGTTCAGCGAGAGCATTTTGCAGCTGATATCCAAGCAATTTCCAATGGTTACAGCTGTAGTTCTTCACTTAAAAGGTTAGCACCTTATGTCGACCCCCTCGGTTTTCTCAGGGTGGGGGGTAGGTTGTCTTTCGCCGAACTACCGTATCAAAAGAAGTATCCATTATTGCTTCCTAAAAAGTGCAACTTTACAAAAATTCTTATCGACTATTTTCATAAAATTTATTTACATATCGGTCCGCGTACATTGCAATTAAACGATTATTTGCACACGCTGCAGCAGCGACAAAAATGGCATAGGAATTGTCGTAATATTCAAGTTGATGAACTCGTTCTTATGCATGCTGACGCTCCTCCGCTTCAATGGCCTCTCGGTCGCGTGACGGAACTTTATCCAGGAGCTGATGGAGTTGTACGGGTGGTAAAAGTAAAAACCCAGAATGGCGAATACACGCGACCCGTTGTAAAGCTTAGTCCACTTCCCATGGAATTGGATTCAGCATAATTTTTATTTTTCTTTGTTTCTTTGCATGAATTTGACGCAAGAAGGTGTCAAATTTATGACAATTTTAGGTTCGAAATAAGTCATTTATTTTACTCAATTTACAGCTACACGTGTTTAGTTCACTAAGTCAACAAATACTTACACTATACAGTCCACTTACCTTATTCAATACCATCCCTGGTTTGGTTTGTAAACTGGGGAATCTGGGGTAGATTCCCGGTGGGGGGTTTATGTACGTTACATTGGGCAGATATAATTAGTAATATGTGCATTAAAACCTCCTGCACATATCAAAAACATACTGGCTGAATGAACTTTCCGCTTTCTCCCGCACGGCGGCGCCACCAGTGAGTTGCGCAAATTTGACAGCTCGAAATGAATGCCGGCCGGCGCGCGCTCTTTTAAATTATTCATAAAAACTCTGAAAGTGCTGTGATTGTGTCTTAAATGTGTCCCAAGGACTGAGGAAAAGAGCCAGAACAAACTGTAAGTGAAACCTATATCTTGCCCAATTCGGTTTTGCTAATTATTTTCAATATTCAAATGTCGTAGTTCAAACAATGGACGTGAATGAGATAATTGGATTATAATATGAAAGGTAATTATATATTGAAGGTAGTCTTTAAGTGGCGTATATTAGAAGAAAATTGGTCTTAAAAGGCCTTGTTTATACGCAGACGCTGGTATCTACATATAATGTGTAACAGGCAATTAACAGACATTAATTTAGTGAAATGCTATCTTCATTCTTTCTCTTTTATTTTTAACCGCCCGAATGTGCAAATTACGTAGTGACGGGTTCCCACTTGTCGGATGTCGGCATCGATTCATGTAGGGCCCGGATTTTAATCGTTTATCGGCACAGCTGTTCTCACTATAGTCGGTTGTCGACCAAAATCGCAGCTGGTACTACGGGGCCTACGGCAGCAGCGGGCGGAACAAGGGGTTCTGAGGGGTCAACCCCGACATCTGACCAATGTGAACAACTCATAAGATTTAGAGTGCTGGCAAAACACCCGATATTCTTTGTCGGCACCGACACAAAATCAGTGTCGGGCAAGTGTGAATAGCTTCATATAAATTCCACGGATCATTGTGTTGGGTACATTGATACGATATACCCGACCCCCCCCCCCCCCCCCTTAATATTTGAATGCTTTATTGTTATCGAATGACGTAAGGCTGACGGTGTGTGACGCGTGTTCCAGGAGACGCTGGCGACGCTGAACCTGGGCGCGCCGGGCGCCGAGCTCAGCGACCGCAACAAGCGCACCATCGGCATCCTGCGCCAGCTGTTCCCCACGCTCACGCAGGTAAGCCTCGCTCCTCGGCCCCTACCCTCCTTCATCAGCATCATCAGCCGGAGAATTCCACCGTTGAGCAAAAGTCTCCTCCTGACATTTGCATTCACCAGTTACGCCGACTCTCGCAGTCATCAGTTCATCTAAAGAGTGCCCTGCCATGCCTCGTTTCTTAGTTTGCGGTCGCCTCTCAAAAACTAGGAGCAGAACCCCGGATGGCTATAAAATTTCACTATTGAAGTATAGGACAAATGTTGCCTAACAGATCCCCAGAAATCAAAAGATAAAGCGACCAGTTCCCTGACCCATTAATCTTATTTCAGCCCACCGTTTCATCCTTCCAGTGTTGACCACCCTTATCATTGAAATACGGGACAAAAGTTGCCTGAGGATTCAGAAGCCCAAAGACGACGGTCGATTCCCCAACCCATTCCTCGTTCACCCCGCGACGCGTACGGTTCACTTTTTAGTTTTATTTTCCAGACGGAGCGTCTGGTCGGTGAGAACCGGACAGTAGCGTAGTGTTGTGTTCTAGATAATCGAACAGAAGGTGCAGCAGATCACCAGCGTGGTGCTGCAGACGTTCGGGCCCGTCGTGCTGCGGGCGTTCCTCGGGAACCGCGGCGGCGGCGGCGGCGGCGTGGCGGGCGGCGGCGGCGGCACCGTCGACATCGACGACGATGACGACGACGACGACGATGACGTCGAGCCCACGACCACGACCACCACGACCGCGGCGCCCGAGCGGCGGCGCCGCGCGCTGCGCTTCAGCCCGGTATGGGCCACCCTCGCATCCCCATCGCACGCGCACTAACCCCAGCCTGCCCGGGACGGCAGCGCGGGCGCGCGCAGACCGCGCGCCTCCATGTCATCGTCATCGTCACCTGCATGCCCCGACCTTGTCCCGACCCCGTCTGAAGCTCTGGTCCTTTGCAGGAGTCCCCGGAGCCGCAGCAGAACCTGTTGACGGGCGCCGAGTCGCAGCAGGCCGAAGTGAGGGTCGCCTTCGGAGACCAGCAGCAGGCCGCCGAGCACCGCGCCGACGACGACCAGCAGACCGCCGCGCAGACCAACAACGCCGCCATCGATGAGATCACGCTCGACGATGCCGACGCGAGCGAAGAAAACAGAAATAAGAGGTAACTTAAAAAATCTTACCTATTACGCTGGGTATAAAATGACCAGCCATAACAATTTGTACACAAGTTCCATCAAATTAAAAATACGTGACTCAAAAAAGACCTTAGAAATGGTTAACATTTGTTGAGAAAGAAAGCAAACTGTAAAGTAAAAAAGTCAAATTAGATATCCTTACTAATACTATATGCAAATGCGAAGTGACTGTCTGTTTGTCAGTTACCTACTTCTTACGCTTAGAACGCGAACTAATTTAAATGGATATGGAAGCAGTTCGTAACTAAGAAAGACATAGGATAGCTTTTATTCCAGAAATGATACAGTTGCCGCGGGCTAGCGATAAACGAATTTTGCGATGATGAAATCGATAACAAGTGCTATTATCATTATAAATGCTTAGACGAGCCCGAGGCGACAACGTGTCCGTCGCCAGCGCCGGGCGGCGCGCTCCCACGCCGCGTCACGCGCCGACGTTTTTGCGGCACTTTTCAATTCGCACGAGTCGATTTCACGCATAACCCACCCGCTGCGGTAACCGCCGCTGTCGCGACTCGCTATGTATAGTCAGCCAACGCATTCTTCACTAGCTTTAGGTTCAATGTCAGTTTATCATCATAATGCCGTCCACAGTTGCCACTGTTGGACATAGGCCTCCCCCATAGGACTCTAGTCGCTTCGCTTGGAAGCGGCCTGCATCCACCGTGAACCGGGTTTAACAAGGTCATCCGTCCATCTCGTTGGTGAACGTCCTATGCTGCGCAATATCAGTTATATGACGTAAAACATCAAAGATTTCACGGGTCGATGTGATCAACCTTACTGCTCTATTAGCTGTTACCCAGAAATTAGAATTCATTTATCGCTATCCCGCAGGAGCTGTGCAATTTTCCGGGATAAAAACTATCCTATGTTTGTCCCCGGGACTCAAGCTATCTGTAAACCGAATCTCATTCAAATCGGTTCAGCGATTTAGACGTGATGACTTGATGAGGCAACAAATAGACTTACAAACTTTCGCATTTATAATTAGTGGGATTCTAATGTAGAAATGATCATCACAAAACATGTCAAAGCCCTTGACCGTCTGTAACGTGTCCGCTGAATGTTCCAGATTCCTGAGCTTCGGAGGCTCCGGCGGCGGCAGCAGCGCCGGCGGCGGCTCTGGCAACTTCCTCTTCGACATCGTCCGAGTAAGTCCCACCACCTCACTCTACAAGCCTTCTTTCTTCTCTCTTCCACCTGGCATATCACGAACTCAACTCTTACCACAATAACTTTCAGATAACAGATAACAATCTGATTGACTTCTCTTTCAACTAAATCATTTGGATTATTCGCAGTAGTTCCTTTGGCAATACAGAAAAAGAGAATTATTAACGTGAAAAGAAACTAAAGGAACTGCGCGTAATCCAATCATTTACTCGTAACATCCACAGTAACATCTATTTCAAACTCTCTCAATACCTTTCTTTTCCATTCATCGACAAGACATGCAATGAGACAATGAGACGAACAAATAGTATTTCGGAGTCGTGAGGCCGTAGCAGTAGCGTGAGGCAGGTGCAGCAGTACTGTAGGCCCGCTGGGGGCTGTAGGGCTGTAGACTTCGCTGAGGGCCGGGTGTTTCAGCGGCCGGCGGAGGCGGTGGCGCGCGCGGCCGGCTCCGCGTTCCGCCTGTTCGCCGGCACCGACTCGCTCAACCTCGGCCTGTCCGCCTCGCTGGACTCCACGCAACAAGTACACGCACACATTCCAGCTTGCACACACTTGTTGACCACCTTCGAACCCCCATGTTTATAATCTAACGTCCACTTTAGACCTTCGAGAAAAATAGTAATGTAACTTGCACTATATTTTTTGTTGATCTAAACTGAGCTCAAGCTACCTCTACAGCTATATGCATTCAATCAAGTCCTTTTACTGTATAGGTTTTTGTTTACGGACGTCACAAGTATTTGCTAGGGAATATAGACTAATTATCTTTAATAATATAACTGTAATCAATTATCATGTATCTGATGGCTTTGGGAGTTTTTAAAAGGTGTAAATATATTTAATGTAAACGTGAATAATTAGAAAAATTTACGAATTTATTTGACTAAAACCGGGCTGAATTACTTTGCAAGTTTTTGTTTTGTTTCACACCTGCCTTTGTGTATCAGATTAATGCAGTTATATCTGTATCTTAATGAATCTTACTTGTTACGTTGGTCATATATTTGTATGACAACGCTAAAACAGTTAACAAAGTAATCTTGCATTATAGTTTTCTTATTCAAATTCTTGTCTATTTAAGGATCCTCAAGTGTGTGCAATACTTTGAATACTTAAACAGCACTTTGTAGTTTGTTGGTAGAATCGTAATTGTAGTTGTGATGCAGAGCAGCGTCGTTGGTCGCAGTCGTCGTCGCTTGTCGCCGTCGTTGACGCGCTGGTCACCGTAGTTTTGAGAGCTAGTCGCTTCTCGTAGTCAACTCATACTATCCGTAGACGCTACTCATTAACAGCTAACACATAACCCGCCTTCCGCCTCCCCTTCTCCGTCCCACATCTCGACTTCCTCATATCATCGAGAAACATATCGCAGCGCTCGACGTATCCTAACGCACTGGCAGTATTCGATGCACATTCTCTAACCGCGCAATCGATATTACGTCGCCGCTTGCGCAACGCGCGCCGATACTCGCTCGACTGAGTCGCTTCCGACGCGCGCCTTTCATAACTTCGCAACACGCCGGCCGCTCAAAATTTGAATAGCCAATAACGTTTCGACGCATCGGCTAATCATATTCGTCGTTGGCAAACAGTGTTAAAAAAATAGAGCGCGTTGCGCGAGCGGCGTGTGGCAACAGCCGGCGACGGTACATGTGTACGGGTGGGTGACGTGACCGCATGTTGCAGCTGGTGGCCGGGTCGTCGTCGGGCTCGTCGGGCGGCGGCGAGGCGCCCGCCGGCTCGGACGGCGAGGGCGAGGACGCGGCGACGGCCGCCAAGGGCGACAACCTGACGGAGGGCGTGCCCGGCCCCATCACGCGGCTCTTCATCATCGCCAACCGCGGCATCGCCAACCTCATCCAGGACCTCATCCTGCGCCTGGCGCAGACCTCCGAGCGGATAGTCAACTTCAAGGCGCGACTCATCACCTCCATCATCTAACGCGCGGGACTCTAGTGTAGTGTAGTGTGGAGCCAGGGACTGACGCCGCCGGCCGCGACCCCCGCCCCCGCCCCCGCCCGCGCCCGCTCTCTCCCCTCCCGGCGCGGGCCTCCCCCTCCTGTAGCCTAAGTACCCTCCGTTCCCGAAGAACCGTTTTTCTCCTAGACTATTAAACTAAATTCCATCAGACCGCGCCGCTGAGCCCGTTCGGAGCGTGCGAGGCCGCGCCCATACTTCGCTATAAATTAATTATTGCTTCCGCTCGTCGCGGCCGTTGCACGCTCCGAAAAACGGACGTACGCAGTTTTCAAGTAACTTATTAGTTGTTGATTATTATGAATTGTTATTTACTTTAGTAGTTGCCGAAGGAGAACTCGAGGTGTGTCGCGAGTAGTTCCTATGTAATGTAGTCGGAGAGCTGGCTGCCGACATTTCTGTATGATTTGTCCCTGTGATATCGTACCGTAAGAAACATTAAAAATTACCTGCGCCTAATTTATTTGTTCATGTCTACCTCTTAGACTGCTGGTAAAATTATTAGATCGAGGAAACAATCATCTAACTAAACCCCTGTTTTTCTACAATAATCAAGTTTTTTACTATGTAAAAAGATGTACCTACCTACCTAAAGCAAAGCCAACGAGACAAGATAAATTATGACAGAAAAGGAGCGAGATAGTAATAATGACGTATCAGACAAAAATGAAGTATACCTCGTCTCGTTGACTTTGCTTTGCTTTGGTCAAAACCATCCTCAAAAGAATTAAAATCGATTCGTATTGATCTTAAATAGGTATGTACGGTCACGATCGTTAATTTGGGACCCATTTCGTGAAAAAAAAATTGAACTTTCATACAAAATGACAGAAATTCGATCTTAAGTGGGTCGAGTGGGTACGATCGTGACTGTACCTATATGTTTCATCTCAATCTATATATCTCGATATATTTAATAATAAGAAATTATGGACCGTTTTGAATGATAAATGAACAAACATGGACAAAGCAGGCGTGAGGGCAGCCAGCTGTGCGTCACGCGGCGCCGTATTTATTGCGCGCGCGCCGGCGGCTCGTAGCTTATGTTAGGATGGTATCGGAGTCGGCAGCCGCAGGCCGCTGACCTGCTCAAACTTTTTTTACCCAAAACTTGACAATGTCAAATTCGTTTTTATGTTTGTAAATATGTATTATAGCGGAAATTGTGTAAAATAAATTTAGTTAGTTACAACTTTATTTATTGTATTATTTACCTCCTTCCTTGTAAAATAAAAAACGATAAATGAAAATAATTCCAAGTTGCTACACTTACAAGCCATTTATTTCGGTACAAGCACAGTACAGTCACAATACAAGTAATATAATATGTTACTTGTATTCAGTACAGTGTAAAAATATGAACTTGTCAAACACTTCAAAAATATCACTACCGCAGACACTTACTTATACCGACGTAAAAGACTGTGGTTAAAATTTTCGAGTAAGTAGTTCGAAAAAAGAGATACCATCATATTTTTACACTTGGACTATGTTAGTTACATAATTACTAAACACATACAGTTGGACTGATGCTCATTGTATCTACATACCGTCGTCATTGAAGTCTTAACAAAGTGTATTTAGTTGTAAAATATGTCATGTAGAGCACAGTTCTGAGTTCTGACTGCGAGCCGAAGTTCAAACTTACAAGGATAATACTTACAAGGTAGAGAATCACTAACCGCGCTTTTCTTACTCGTATCTATGTATGTATGTATGTATGTATGTAAATACTTTATTGCACATAAAACACAAAGTAATACAAATGTATGTACCACTAGCCAAATATGTGGCCTACCACCCTAAAGTTGATGATCGTTTGCATTTCATAAAACAATAATGCCAATAGACGTGTCCGTAAAATCGAAAGTTCGACTTTTGAGACATATTCGTTTGATGGGAACTTGTTTAAAAATTGATAGACCATTTATTTGGCTGATGGTACATTTGTCAACTACGTTCAAAAAAAATCTGAGAAACAGGTCAAAGATATCTTTACACTTTAGTATCTTGTCACAATTCTATAAAAAAAAATGTTTGGAACTTGTTTAAAAATTGATAGACTACTTATTTGTCTGATCGGACCTAGTACTACCGACATAAAATAGGTAAGCAATTTAAATACGAACGATACCTAGATTATTGTATCCTAAGTTTAGGTAAGTAAGTAAGTACCTATGGACTGAAGTCGCAAATGAATGCGGAGCAAATCTCACCGCAGCACCACAGAATATATAAAACAGTAAGGAAGCTACGAACAAATTCGATCGTAGCTTCGTGCTTCCATACTGCTTTAACTTATATATTACATACTGTGGCAGCACTTTTCAGTTTTTAGAAGAACCGGGTTCTACAGACACTTTGCTGTTTCCTATTTTTTTGTCGACAGCAATGACGATACTTAGCTTTAGAAAAGTTTGAAAACATTTTGTCATTATTCTTGGATTTAATTGGCTGTCCACATCACCACGCCGTGATTGACGTCAACATGCTTTCTAATCATGGCTCTAGTACAACGTACTACTTGCCAACTTTTGTTTGAAACATCTGATCGCTGCAACGGCGTGCTACTATAGACGACCAACAGAATAAACGAGATCAAACCATACAGGGGTCATTCATAAACTTCGTCTCAGCAATTTAGATCAGTTTTAGACATCCTTCTTACGAATCGGAAGACAGGCGAGCAAGCGAGAGAGCGTAACTCGAAGTTCGTGACGTGCGGTCCCTCTAACACTTATACTATTTAATACGAGAGAGAGAGAGGGACGGTACGATACAAACTTCGAGTTTCGTAGTAGTCCTACAGCAACGGTCGGCGAAGGGCCAACACTCAATCAATTTTAGGAAATAAATAGGCCCTCACCAATACAGGTTATTTAAAGATGGTTATGTTCGGGAACAAGGTGAAGTTAAGTAGTTATTTTAAGTTAGTTATCTGGGTGGACCACCTTTGTTTGTTCCTTATCTGCGCATGTGACAGTGCGTAAGCCAATCAGCGCTACGCTCGCCAGCCCCGCCCGCGCAACTCTAAATCCCTCACAATATCTAATTTGCAGCCTAAATGGTGGGCGGGATGGGTGACTCTTTCCCGGCCCGGATAACACCGACATGGAAATACCGGCTCTGTTTTATGTGTACACGCCCATAGAAACTGACAGGATCGAACTTCTATGGGCTTGTACACGAAAAACAGGATCGGTATTTCCATGACGGTATCGCGGTATTATCCGGGCCGGGAAAGAGTGTCACCCGGCGGGATGAAAGGGATGATATTAAGAGAGGTTATTCAAGAAGGAGTCCACGAGTCTGGCGACGCAGCCGACGCAGCAGCGGCGTCGCGCGGCCGCGTCGTTCGCGCGCAGGACTGGCGCCGCGGCGGGGGGCGCGGGGGGCGCGGGCGGCCGCGGGGACGGACAGGGCTGCGCCGGCGCCGGCGCCCGCGCCGCCAGCAGCCGGGGCCGGGACACGCGCATACTGGAGCTGGACCACGAGAGATCGCTGCTGGAAAATATAACATCATCATCAGCCTATGTTCGTCCACTGCTGGACATAGGCCTCTCCCATGGCTCGCCACTGAGCACGATCCTCGGCCACTCTCATCCAGCTCTTGCCAGCCACCCTGTGAAGATCATCGCACCACCTGGGGTAGACGAGTTCTTGAGTGGAGACCACGGATCGGCAAACGTAGGACGCCCTCAGACTCGGTGGTGCGATGAAATATAACATAATATAACGTAATGCGAATAACTGAAAATACAAACCGAAACATAAATGCACAGAAAAACCAGAAAAATAAGACCAACACTGGGAATCGAACCCAGGTCCTCGGCAGTCCGTGCCGCGTGCTTTACCGCTACACCACTGCTGGTCAACGGCACAGACACGAATTTTCCTATGCATCACATCTCAATCTGTTTACTTCGCCACTTAAGCAGTGACCTAGCGCCATCTATATTGTCTAACAGCTTTCAATATCTCCTTCGGAACTAACCGTTCACCCGGACAAGAGATGTCGCTATTAAGCAATCAAATTATATATTAAATATTATATTATTAAATTATTATATTCGGTTTGTATTTTCAATTGAGGTTTCACGGGATGACCGTAAAAGTAAAAATTTGGAATTGAAATAAAAAATACAAAAAGATTCCAAAAACCAATCGTAATGCGAATAGGTATCTTGAGATAATGGACTCCGATAAAATTCACCCAGTCCCAAACTAAACAAAGGTGACGTCAGAGAGAGGAAGAGCGAACTGGCCCTATACCACGAGGTGCAAAACTCGAACTTCGTATGTTGCCGTCCCACTGACGCTTATGTCATTTAATACGCGAGTGAAAGGGACGGTGCGATACGAACTTCGATTTGCGAGTTTCGTAGTAGCGCCTCTGTAGGTGAGACTGTAAGGAGCAAAGCATTGTGATTGTACAGTCAGCTGCAGAGAAAAGGTACCCCCCTATAACGGTGGTATCCATAATTACCGCCATTACAGGGGGGTACCCTTTCTCTGCAGCTGACTGTACTAGTGACTAAAATTAATAAAGAGTTTTTAAATCAACGTGTGTCAATCAAGTTCTGAGACTGGATAGATAGACACTAATTAACCAGGTAAAAGCAAGCTAGGCTAGGTAGGTAAAGGCTTAAAACTTGGTTTTTTCAGCAACGCACTTGTGACTCATCTGATGTTGCAGGTGTCCATTGGCGACGGTAATCGTTTACCATCAGGTGATCCGTTTGCTCGTTTGCCCCTTATAATCATAATAAATAAATAAAAATAACAATAACACGACCGCCTCCTAGACCTCTTTTTTGTACGATACGATGGAAACGTCTCAAACTCAAAATAGAAATATTTTTTTTATTCGTCTGGATGGAAAACGAGCAAGTGGGTTTCCTGATGGTAAAAGATTACCACCGAACCTAAACATCTGCAACACCAGGGGTATTTCATATACGTTGCCAACCTAGAGGCCTAAGATGGGATGTATACCTTAGGTGCCAGTAATTTCACCAGCTGACCGACCGGCTGATTTGACCGGCTATTTGCCTTGAAACAATACAAAATACTGAATCAAACCCTGGAAGGGCTTTACTGAATTAAGACCGATTTTCCCTGGCGTGCCTTGTTTAGGATCACTCTAGAATTTGTTTTTCGCGCCCATGCCTTTTAATTTTGTCTTACTCGGTTGATCGGTCTTGGACTTTCATGGATCTTTCGTTCGTACACTCGCCATCGATATTCCGGAGCGGCCAAGGTGGTCAAAAATATCGGCACATGCACTCTATTATTAAGATATTCCAGTTCATGTTTAATTATATTTGATAGTGATTGTACCTTTCGTGCTAACTAAGTGCTAACCGTTTAAGAGTTCAAGAATGAATGAACTAGCGAAATATAGGTACTGAAAATTGTGTTTAAGAGAAATAAAATGTATGTACCAGATTACTCTTGAAATTTTTTTCGCAAATGCCAACCGCATTAATGTTGTAAATTCTTATGAAACTATATAAATGAAATATTAATAAATCTTGATTTTCAAATTTACATTGTGAAGGAAATTGTCTCTTATTTTTTAAATTTAAATCTTTGTAAGGCGAGTTAATTAATCATAACCAATTCGACGTTTAAACAATTGTCCCAAATAAAGTCAGCTCCAAATTACCGTGTCCAAATCTGCACAGTGGCAACATTTTGTCATACGTCAAGCAATGTCACTTTGACAGTCAACGTCACACCCGGACACCCGCACCTATGTTTTTTATATGAATGAATAGGATTTGTTTTGTATTCTTTGATGCTTAGAAAATGTTAAGAACTTTAGAATAAGTAGTTGTTTATAAGCTAAAAGACAAAATGGCCCTCTACGAAGGCATCGCGCTGATCCAGGAGAAGCAGGCGGTCGTCCTCGACCTCGGCTCCGAGTACACAAAGTGAGCACCCAACTAACTAATAATTTTAACAAATTACCTCAAATTTCCTTATGAAACCATTAAAAAAATCTATTTATATGTTTTATGAATGTTTAAATGCGAGAGCCAGCTAAAATGTTAGTGTTCAATATTCACTTTAAATTCAATTACTTCTGACTCATAGATATGGTTGTGATCTCTTTTGCATATTTCATAAAAATTCTGTGATAAACTGACGGGCTCGAAAATGATCTCGTGAGGGATCAACATCATGATCATCATCATAGTTCAAACCCTTAAAAATAAAAGTTACAAAAGACACAATCGAAGTAAACAAACTCTATCATTATCAAGCCCTGGTCTGTTTGTGTCAGGTTCGGGTTCACAGGCGAGGCGGCGCCGCGCTGCATCGTGCGCTCGGAGTTCTGGAGCCCCGCGCTGCGCGCCTACAAGCGCGTGTTCGACTACAAGGATGACGAGGAGCTCTACGACAACCTCGTGCACATGCTGCATCTGCTGTACTTCAGGTAAATTAAACTTGTTATGTTGCAAGTTTTGTTTTCCAATGGCTAAAGTCTTGTGACCATGCCAGCCATTGAAGGACTAATTGGATCCACCTTAATTGGAATAACATTAATTATTTTAATGATAAAGCACATTATAGGCTTGGCATAGCATTAAAACCCTCAGCTCTCAAGTGTCAAGGCTCAATCGGTCCATTTTAAAATGACTGCTGTGTAAATACTACTACTACTGCAGTGACCCGAACTAGGTCTTGGCCTTCAACACCAGATCACACCACACTTTACGATCTTGAGCCAGCTTGTGGCAGCCATGGACCGAGTGCTCCAAAAGGCTAACAGTGAGTGGTGCGTTCCACAGGCACGTGCTGGTGAACCCGAAGGAGCGTCGCGTGGTGGTGGTGGAGTCGCTGCTCACGCCCACGCTCTTCCGCGAGACGCTCGCCAAAGTGCTCTTCACGCACTACGAGGTCTGTACATTACATCCATTAAATTTTTTTTTTCTCATATTCATATTCATTTATTCATTCAAATTAATGTTCATTTACAAAGATGGTCATTTCGCAGATGGTCAGTACACGAAACCCTGTTTGAGTATAGAATGTCAGTTACTTATAATTATTAATTATACATTAGTTTATCTTTATCAATTATTTCATGTCAATACAATTTATGTTAATATTAGATGTTAATTTTCCTACAATTACTAACTATAAATTACGATTATTACCATTATTATCGTCGATAATTAACATCGTCACTACTTAAAAAAAAACTCGTAGCTCAAAATAGATAATTTTTCTGAGTGAACTTTATAGACATTACATCAAGGTTCCATTTTGTTGACATATTGATTTTAGATACTTAAAAGATTTTTTCAAAGTAGTGACGATATAGGTAACGTAGTGGCACCAATGACCGACAAGAACCAATAACCGACACTTTATTTTTTGATTCAATAAAATAAGAGTAGGAAACCGATTTCTTAATAGAGTAATACTGTACCATAGATAGTACACTTTTGGCTGGCTCCCATTCGGATTTGAGCGAAATCCGCCTTTTATTTTGAAAATGGCGGTGTGACAACTGCTTGCGGCTGGAGTACCGGTGAAAATAACAACATTTCTTAGTGAAATCCTTAAGGAAGTGAGTACATTTTTTGTTAATTATACTAATGTATTGTAATTTATTAGAATTTTATGTTTTTCACGGGCTATTATAAGAACTGTAGGACCGATTTTTGTTATAACGAAAGTTTATGGTTATTTAGATATTAGTAAAATGTTGGTGTCGATCACTGGTTTTCACAAAGTGACTTTTCCATTAATCGACATGTGTCGATAATAATTTTTTTGAAACATTTTTCATTTGACAAGCGAATATAGTTCTTCTTACTTTGCGAATTTGGTAGATATTTGAAGTAAACTAATCAAAGTCGAGCTACCAGTAATCGACAAGTGACGATTATTGGGGAATAAAATGTGTCGATGATTGGTTCTCAGATGTCTCCGAGAAAAAATTACACTCCCGAACAGTTAAAAAAAGCCATAGAAGCTGTAAAAATTGGCGAAAAGATTGCAATTCCCGCGAAACGTTTCGGAGTACTTAGGATTACGCTTCATGATAAAATTTCAGGAAAAAAAAAACAAAAAAAACAATTGGGCGCTGTGGGGCCGAGCACAGTTTTAACTAAAGGGGAAGAAGACATTTTGGAAAAGTGGATATTAAGTAGCGTTATCTGAAAGACATATTCCACTGACATAAGATTCGCTACTAGACAGTGTGCAAAAAAATAATAAATGATCAAAACAGACGAAATACTTCCAATCCTTTCCAAAGTCTTTGGAAAAAGTTTTAAGAGGGATTGTTCCATCTTCTTTTAAGACGAGTTTGTTTTGGCCGGAAAATTGGATGGATAATAAGAAGAGAGTGAAATGAGAGAAAATTCCATCAACAGTAAGAAGTAAAGCTTGGAAAGAATATCACGAGAAAAAGGAAACTGAGAAAAATAAAAAACAGCAAGAAAAAGACGAAAGCTAGCTATAAGTAAATATTTGCCAAATATGTATGGCTTTTAAAACAAACCTCATATAGTTAATCTTTATAAAAGGATCTCTTAATTAATAAAAAAACTAACTAAATAATATTTACTACAAAAAGATCTCATTGTTGATTTTTACAATTTAAACTTTTTGACAATTGTTTGTTACTTATATTGTCCTTTTTACCCGACTGCGAAGAAGGAGGGTTATGTGTTTGGCGCGTATGTATGTATGTATGTATGTATGTCTATTCCTATGTCCTCTCGTAACTACTCAACGGCTGAACCAATTTTGATAAATGATATGTCATTAGATGCGTCTTGGTGACGTGAGTGACACTGGGTACATGAAATTCTTGAAAAATCAAAATAGCGGATTTTTGGCGTCAAATTGTAAGTTTTCAAAAAATGTTTTTTATTGAAATCTATCAAGTGGGGTATCAAATGAAAGGTAATAATTAGCCCATTCTAAATATATATGGGTTATAATAGTTTTATCTACCATTACCACAAAAATATTTAAAAAAGTGTGAAATAAAACAATAAATTTAAAAAATCAAATACCCGACTGCCTTAAAAATACTAAAAAGAAGGAAACAAGTCTAGTGGGCTAGAACTTTGTTAAGTAGCTAACTTAAAGTTTAACAGTCGGGATTCATTTAAATCGTAACGCTCAAAAATTCTCGCCTAATGGATTCCGACTATTAAACTTTAAGTAAGCTACTTAACAAAGTTCTAGCCCACTAGACTTGTTTCCTTCTTTTTAGTATTTTTAAGGCAGTCGGGTTTTTGATTTTTTAAATTTATTATTTTATTACTATAGTTACAAAAGTGCTCTTTGTATTTATTTGTATGGTTAATACACTTTAGAAAGAAAAATATTGACACTATACTGTGGACAATAAATGAATACTTATTAAACAGTTAATTTTATTTTAATGACCCATTAAGGGGGTGGAGATTTGGCGGATACACATTATAGGTACTAGTCGATAACTGGGTGTCGGTAACTGGTAATTGTCGATGACTGGGTGTTGATTACTGGAGATTCGGTGTCGATTATTGGAGATTTATATACTTTTTCCTTTTTTGGGATTTTTTTCTAGTCCGTGTATAGTTAATAAAAATAATACATCCTATTCTTATCTCAAGAATATACCTTACCATACCCAATCGTTACTTTTCGTTTAAAGGTGACTAAATGACCTTTAATTTTATAAAGAAGCCCACTATCTCCTTAAAGTGTCGATTATTGGTGCCACTACGTTACTTGAAAGGTTATGGCAATAAACAAAATATAAAAAAAAACATAATTCAGCTACCAGATTTGGCACATTCAAAGATTTTGAACTTTTTACTTTACTTTTTACTGTAATACAAACTAGACTAATGTATTACAGAACAGAAGAGTCAATCAAACTTTTGTTCTAGCGGGTTGCCATGGTAATGTCTCCGGAGTCACTTATTAAAAGTATGATTTTATGGGGTTCAAGTCCTCTAAAAGTTAGGAGTTGTGACAGTTTTAAAGCAATTATTTTGTGGGTCATCTAAACATGCTACATGTTTCTAAGCAAGTGTATCATTCATGTCTCCTGACTCACGGGGCAGGGGCAGAATAATAATGTTTAGATAATTTAATGGGGGAATTTCAATATTTCAAATTCAAATCCATATCCATTTATTTATTGCCAGATTTTCAAACACCAATTGATGTTGTTTTATTTACATTTAGTTATTTACCTAAACCTTTCAAATATAAATTAAACAATTCAACTATAAGTCACAAATAGTCCAACTAGTTTTATTTATTATAGAAGATTTTTTTCATAATTTATCATTACATCTCACAACAGTTTATAGATGTTAGTAGGGTGTATGCATTATAAACATGTCTAATGTATTTGTCAAATCAAATCAAAATAATTTATTTTCGGATAACTGAGTAGATCCAAATATTGTTAGTTTATACAATATTCTTATGAGACTATGGTAGTAAGCTGATAAGATATACTGTATTTGTGTGGGTGTTTGAAGTGTTTGTTTGTGGGCAGGTGTCGGGCGTGTCGTGGGCGGACAGCGGGCGGCTGTGCGCGCTGACGCTGGGCGCGCCGGTCGCGCTCGTGCTCGAGATCGGCGCCCGGGAGGCCGAGGTCTGCGCCGGTTGGTTTTGTTTTATGTTTTTTTATCGTACAACAAGTTTCTTGCGACGCATTCTTCTTGGCAATGACGGTCTTTCCGATAGCGTAAAAGTGCCCATTGCGGCCTATTCGGCCTAATGATTTTAATTTTAATTTGAACACTTGTCTGAAAACTATTTAAAAAAATTGTCCATATGAAAAAGCTGCAAAGTGAATAATTTGAGAAAAATTTTTTCGGGGACAAATTTGAGCTTGAGTGAGTATAGAATTTTACTTACATGTATTATGATGTCCTACTAATCATTATTGGAAACCTGCACAAACCTGCGAAATATTTTTATGGTGTGTATGTGTGAAGTTCCCAACAATCTGCGCAGGTATGCATGGGAATTACGGCCTAAGCTTTCTCATTCTGAGAAGAGGTCTGTAGCAGTGGAACGTGTATAGGCTGGGATCAACTAATTTTTTCTTGTTCGTTATTTTGTCCTGTTGTTCAAGAGACAATAGTCACAGAGTTTTTTAAAAAGACTTGTTTGAACTACGACATTTGAATATTGAAAATAATTAGCAAAACCGAATTGGGCAAGATATAGGTTTCACTTACAGTTTGTTCTGGCTCTTTTCCTCAGTCCCAGGGACACATTTAAGACACAATCACAGCACTTTCAGAGTTTTTATGAATAATTTAAAAGAGCGCGCGCCGGCCGGCATTCATTTCGAGCTGTCAAATTTGCGCAACTGACTGGTGGCGCCGCCGTGCGGGAGAAAGCGGAAAGTTCATTCAGCCAGTATGTTTTTGATATGTGCAGGAGGTTTTAATGCACATATTACTAATTATATCTGCCCAATGTAACGTACATAAACCCCCCACCGGGAATCTACCCCAGATTCCCCAGTTTACAAACCAAACCAGGGATGGTATTGAATAAGGTAAGTGGACTGTATAGTGTAAGTATTTGTTGACTTAGTGAACTAAACACGTGTAGCTGTAAATTGAGTAAAATAAATGACTTATTTCGAACCTAAAATTGTCATAAATTTGACACCTTCTTGCGTCAAATTCATGCAAAGAAACAAAGAAAAATAAAAATTATGCTGAATCCAATTCCATGGGAAGTGGACTAAGCTTTACAACGGGTCGCGTGTATTCGCCATTCTGGGTTTTTACTTTTACCACCCGTACAACTCCATCAGCTCCTGGATAAAGTTCCGTCACGCGACCGAGAGGCCATTGAAGCGGAGGAGCGTCAGCATGCATAAGAACGAGTTCATCAACTTGAATATTACGACAATTCCTATGCCATTTTGTCGCTGCTGCAGCGTGTGCAAATAATCGTTTAATTGCAATGTACGCGGACCGATATGTAAATAAATTTTATGAAAATAGTCGATAAGAATTTTTGTAAAGTTGCACTTTTTAGGAAGCAATAATGGATACTTCTTTTGATACGGTAGTTCGGCGAAAGACAACCTACCCCCCACCCTGAGAAAACCGAGGGGGTCGACATAAGGTGCTAACCTTTTAAGTGAAGAACTACAGCTGTAACCATTGGAAATTGCTTGGATATCAGCTGCAAAATGCTCTCGCTGAACGGATTTAATGAGCACATCGTGTGCGTTCTTTAAATCTGATAGAGACGAAGGACCTGTGTTCCTATTAGACTTCGTCGATCTACAATTGTTAATAAATTGAAAACAACGAGCTAAGACATTTTGAAGTTTGCTAAAACTCGAATATTTTTCAGTTAAATTATAAACAAGATTTGAGTCACGTGTTGTGTTTTGCACGCTAGTTTGAGCCAAAGTCGCGCATGGAATTTTGAGTTCTGGCACATTTGCCGATTTAAATTGATCAATTGATTTTACTGGCCAATTCTCTCTTGGTGCGTCTAGCCAGCTCGGTCCTCCGAGCCACTCCGCTGTCGATAACAGCACGGAAGGTAGCGCTCCGCGCGAGCACACGTCAGCGGGGTTGGACGCGCCGCTCACGTGAAACCAACAATCGCTTTGCACGGTCTCCAAAATTTTGGAAACACGCGAAGCCACAAAGGTTTTGAGATTATAACTGGGTGTATTCAACCAACTCAGCACCACAGAGGAATCGGTAAACAAGAGTATTTCATGAACAGGAATTCGTTCAGACAATATTGACTTCGTATATTTGACTAACTTGACTAACAAATGCGCAGCCATTAGCTCGAGACGTGGAATGGTCACTGTCTTCAAGGGTGCAACCTTGGATTTTGCAATGACTAGACTGACCTTCGAATTACCTTGATTGTTAAAACTACGCAAATAGATGACCGCAGCTATTCCTTGAACTGAAGCATCGCAGAATCCTAGTATCTGGTAGTAGCTGTGCTGTTTGACAGTAACCTGGCGCTCGTGGCTAAAATTCGACAACAGCGGGAGCTCTGACATGTAGGTGAGCCACTCCTTTTCCAGTTCCGGAGGCAGCCGCTCATCCCAACCCAGCTGTTGGAGCCAGAGTTTCTGCATGAAGCATTTCGCGTAGAATATGCAAGGAGCCACGAAACCTAAGGGATCATACTGACGACCAATCTGTGACAAAACACTACGCTTGGTGATCGCCTGTGAAGCTGGAAGTGGATGGAATACGAAGGAAAACACATCTTCGGCGGGTCGCCACTGCAGACCTAAAACTTTTATGGATAGGTCCTTGTCATCCTCGAATGCAATGGGCGTTTCGCGGTGATCAGCTGGAACCCGAGCCAGTACCTGGGGACAGTTGCTGGCCCACTTACGAAGCAGAAATCCTCCTCCACTCAGCAACTCTAACAGTTCATCCTGTAGCCTAGCTGCTTCATCATAGCTGCTCACTGACCACAGAAGGTCATCGACGAAGAAACCCTTTTTTAGAACCTCGCTCGCTAAAGGATACTTCTCGCAGTCGTCGTCAGCCAGTTGATGCAGGACTCGGATCGCTAGGTACGGACTGCTAGCAACGCCGTATGTGATCGTGTTTAACTCATACACCTTTAAAGGTTGATCAGGTTGAAACCTCCACAAGATGTGTTGGTAATTGCGTTGAGATTTTTCGATCAAGGTCATTCGAAACATTTTACAAATGTCACTTGACAAGCAAATTTCATGTATACGAAAATTTATTAAAATCTCATTAATATCTGCTTGAAGCTTAGGACCGGCGTAAACGACTGAATTTAAAGAATTATTATTTGTCGTTTTGCATGAGGCGTCAAAAACTACTCGGAGTTTTGTCGTGGTACTTGACGGTCGGAGAATACAAAAGTGAGGAATTATGTACTTAGAATCCACAGTACCAAAATCACCTACGCAAGTCATGTGACCAAGGCTTTCATATTCGGACATGAATTTATTATATTCTTCCTTAAGTTCCGGAAGACGATTCAGCTTTGTTTCTAAATTGTTGAAACGACGTAACGCTTGTGGAGTCGAATCGCCGAGATCAAAACTGGGTTTGAACGGGTACTTCACTGTATAACGTCCCGTAGTATCGCGACTGTGTTCGTTTTGGAACAATTGTTCGACATACAAATCTTCTGGTTTTTTAGTGACGTCATACGGCACGTTTTCAGTCTCCCAGAAAGAGTTCATGATTTTATCGATACTACTAGTTTTATTAGCAGAGAACAAGTTGAGCGAGGCTGTATTTGACTCACAATCGTCACTCAGTACTGTCTGACCAGTAATGACATATCCGAATATGGAATGCATCGCGACGGGCAAACCCGGGTCACGTGGTAGTATATTTTGACCGTCATAAATGTAGGGAAATAAGTCACCTGCGATCAACAAGTCAACTGGAGCCGCCGAAAAGTAGTTCGGGTCAGCTAACTCGAGATTTTTGAAATTATTGATAACTTTGTTTGACAAGGTTACTGTAGGTAAGTTGCTAGTTATATTACTTACGACAACAGTATCAGTGCTAAGCACCGGACCAGATGAGTTTCGTGGTTTAATTGAACATGTAACCAGACCGAAATCTTGCACTGGCGCACCTCCCAGACCCATGGGTTCAAACTGACACTTGCGTCGAGACAAACCCAGGCGCTGGGCACACTCTTTTGTCATATAACCGGACATGGCACCGCTGTCAATGACTGCACGTACGGCGTGGTAAGTTCCCCATCGATCTGCGACGTGCACCATGGCAGTGCCTAACAGCACGGTTGAATTTGACGAACAAGTCAAGCCGACGTTTGGCATTGACCTTTGACTTTGATTTTGACTATTTGAAACGTTTTGAATACTTGAAATGTTTTGACCACTTGAAATGTTTTGACTACTTGAATCGTTTTGATTCATTGACGAATTTTGAACAGTTGGAACTGTATCTAAGTGAATACTGTGATGATGCGGTTGTTTACACAGCACACAACGCACTTTTGACGTACACTCGGACAACGAATGCTGACGAAAGCAATTTTCGCATAATTGAAGCTGTTTCACTTTGTCAAGACGCTGCACCGGTGTTAAATCAAAAAACTCGAAACATCGATAAGTTGAATGCGGTTTGTCGCAAAATAGACATCTATTTGAGCGTTCGCTATTATTCTTACTCACAGCTGATAAGCACGGCTTTTGGAACTGCTTCGGTGCACTACTGTAATTAGCAGCATTATTATTTTTTTTTCGAACAAAATTCGGCTTTGCAGAGGTGTTAGGAACACTCTTAGGCGTAAACTGAATTTTTGATGTACTAATTTTAACCTCAGACATTTCCAAAACACGCGCCTGTTTCTCCACGAAATTAATCAGCTGTTCGTAAGTAGGTATATCGGTTTGATCTACTGATTGTTCGAATTCGCGCCTAGTGACGGGGTCTAAATTTCGCAATCCCATATAAAACAGTATGAAACTCGATAGGTTATTGATTTTCAAAAGTTTCAATGCTTTAACACACTCTTGATACGTTTGTAAAAATGTATTTAGACCAGTAGCCGACTCAGTTGACAAAGGCTTAAATTGAAACAGCCGATCTAAATAGCTCGTAGCTAAGGCACGAGTGTTCTCAAATTTTTTGACTAGCAAAGCCCAAACTATCGGATAATTATCGGCCGTCACTGGCATCCCTTTGACCACAGTCAATGCCGAACCGCTGACTACGGAGAGCAGGTAATAAAACTTCTCAATGTTCGTAATATCATTGTTGTTATGAATTAAACTCGTAAACGTGTCATAGAATGTTTGCCAGTTTTCTAATTTGCTATCGAAATGGAACAATTCTAGTTTAGGCAGCCGCGGCTTAGCCGACCGCGAGTCTGGCCCGGCAGCGCCCGGGCCGCGGCCCGCGGAGCGCGACGAAGGTCCGCTACCGCTGCCGTCACACGATTGCCAAGTGTCGCTATTAGCCTCCGCTACACTCAGAATACGGAAATACATGTCGTCAAAGGTTTGAATTTCCTGATAATTTGGTTTAAATTTCGGGTTTTGTTTCTTATTATAAGAATTTAACTCGAATATGCATTGTTCGAAACATTCCCGAGTCGAATGAAGTTCTTTGAGTCGCAAATTAAATTCGGGCAAACGCTCTGGTGGAGTTGATTTGGATAGTTCAAATAACGTTTGACATCGTATAAAAAGCAGTTCTTTTTTGTTAATAAGTTGTTCGACATCAAATTCTTTCTCGTCCATTTCGAATTCAAAACAAAAGACGCGCGCGACGCGTTGCAAAGAACGAAAATTGAAAACGTTTGTTTTATACGTATTATTCTAGGTAAATAACTTAGATTAGAAATAAGCCTGTTACCTTAAAACTGCGTGAAATGTGTGTTTTATGTGTATGAATGTGTATTTAGTTTGCAAACTGAGGATCCGGTTCGAAGGACCAAAATGTTTGAACTACGACATTTGAATATTGAAAATAATTAGCAAAACCGAATTGGGCAAGATATAGGTTTCACTTACAGTTTGTTCTGGCTCTTTTCCTCAGTCCCAGGGACACATTTAAGACACAATCACAGCACTTTCAGAGTTTTTATGAATAATTTAAAAGAGCGCGCGCCGGCCGGCATTCATTTCGAGCTGTCAAATTTGCGCAACTGACTGGTGGCGCCGCCGTGCGGGAGAAAGCGGAAAGTTCATTCAGCCAGTATGTTTTTGATATGTGCAGGAGGTTTTAATGCACATATTACTAATTATATCTGCCCAATGCTTAGATAATATAGACGGGATGCGCCTTTGACGTACCTTTACCTGCAACTTTTTCTGCCAAATCGTCCGGGGGGCGAGGAAACACGTATAGCACACTTCTAAACATTGCCGCACACTCATGTCAAAAAAATTTGCGTTCCTACACATGCCTACCAAAACAAAATCGTAACACAAATGTAAAAATCGAACACACATTGACATTTCATCGTAATCACACTGTTGTTTTAGACAAACACTTACATTCGAACTAGTGATGTGGCATGTGTAAAGACCGATTTAATTGAATGGGTAGCAAAGAAAGAATGAATGACTGAAATTAAATTAATAAATTTCAAATGAAAGTGGTTATCATGTAATAAAATTTTCATGAATTTTATTAGTTTTTCACTGCGGATTCACCTACTAGTAATTTTATTTCAGAAAATTTAAGAAATCTGATTAATTAGATGAATAAAGCTAAATAAGAGGGTTGCTGAATGTAGTGGAGACAGTGTTAGTACCATTTTATTGAAAATCTGGCTATAAGTGACTCTAACTACGCTACCAATGATTAGGTCTGCAAAGCTAGGAAATTCTTGCGCAGTATCAAAAAGTGTTTTAGGTGCTAGCGGCCATAAGGTAATCTTTCAAATGTCGTACAACTTCCTATGAAATAAACGTTGTTAAAACGAACCTTAAATTTTACAGATTAGAGTAATGCTGCATTACTAATGCACCGTTTTTTTGTTTCGGAGACAGTTGAAGTCCGAAGAATATCAAGTTGTCTAGGTGGTTAAAAATGATATTTTAACACGCACATTCGCGTTACATACGATAGAGTTGCATACAATGTTCAGATGATTAAGAACACCTAGACTGGTTTGTTCCTAGCCATCTCGATCTTGGATGAGGCCTGTGCTCCTACAGCGCGATGTATATAGGTCGAGACGATGGTTGTGAGACTGCTTCGATGTATTGTTAGTGATGGTGACTGTACCTACACCAGCAGTAGATTAAAACAAAAATACTAAAAAACTAATCAGAAACATTGTTTTCATGAACACGTATATTTAATAATTTACAATACAATACAAATATCACAAAATGTATAAAGACTTCTAGATACGTGACATGTTTCCAGCCGAGTTAAAAGAAAATGGACCTTGCGATACTGTGTGAACTAGCTTAATAAGAATAGGTACAACTAGTTACAAGTAGAGAGCCTACTGGCACGCTCCTCATTTCAGATTCGATCCCGTAGAGAAACCTCAAGCATAGTTCTCTCCATAGCTCACTGAGCAACTCCGAGCCTATTTATTAGGCCTATAGTGAAGCACCACGTCTTGGATCCATATGTGATCCCTGGCAACACACATTGGGTAAAGACTTTCGCTTAAGGCACTGAGAAATTTTGAATGAAGAGACACTGCGGGTTTCCCAAACGCTGCCCATGCGAGTTGGATTCACGATTGACCTTCTCGTTGTTGGACCTATCTAATTGCATCCAATTTGTCCAAGATATTTATACATCTGGAGGCACGGTAGTGCCCCCGCCAAGTCGAGCGCGAAGCAAGTACTGCCGTACCATCCTTTACTGGAACCATTTCGCCGCATTTTCAGGCCCCTATTTAAGAACCTCTGGATAAGACCAGAACGCAGAAATTTTCGTCATCCAGTAAGCTATAATTACATACTTAAAATTCAAAATTTCAAGTCTGTAGGTCATTTAGTTCCGAAGTTAAGCGAAAGCAAAGTTTCGCATTTATGACACTCACTCATGATCATCGAAACACTGACTCATGATCATCAAAATAGAACTAGTACTTCCCATCAACTCAGAGAGCTGAAATTTGGTACAGAGTTAGGGTTTAATGGCCACATAAAGGGAAAACTATAAAAACTAGGATAATCGAAGAATCTGTGACTTGGCCGTTGATTTGTACCCACTAACGTATAAAAAAAAAATAAGACTTAAGACAACATTTTTTATACGTGAGTGGGTAATAGTCAACGGCCAAGTCACACAACATTAACTATAATAATAAAGAAATCGTAGTAAGGAACCTTAGGCTTGGCACGACTTTGTCTAGATTTCATTACTTTTTAGAGATAAACAAGCAGGTCCATCGAGACTTGGCTAGTTTTTTACAGAATGTTTTTGGTGGAATACCAATTACTTTATAGAAAAAGCCGTAGTGACTAAGCTGTACGCTGAATGAAGGAAAATCCGATCTGAATCTGATCTGTCTCTCATCTTCGGTTCTTTCGGAAAACTGTAAATATGATGTAATACAGTTTGAGGTATTAAAAAAAAATCGGCAACAGAAATACATCACAAAAAAGTGTAGTTTTAAATAAAATTAAAATAAAACACAGGATAAATTTCATTCGTTCATCGGTTCAGTTCGTCTATGTCCCATCACTACCCTCGTGCCTAGTGATAGTTTGTTATTATTCTGTCATTTATATTACAAAATTTAATCTGATATAATAACGTTCTGGTAGTGTAAATTGGTGATTAAATTACTTAAGCGTGGAAAGAAACGCAGTCTTTCGTAACGCTAGACTTTGCTGACCTGCTTCTGCACGAAATCACAGTACAAGACACCATTTTCCAAGAGCTTTGCACACCGGGACGGACAATGAAAAATGACAACCTGTCCCTGTCAACTTTAGTTTTCATAAACGATAACGACCAAATGGTCATGTAGCATGGCAGAGGGGAAAAAGGTGTAAAGGCGCATCCCGTCTATATTATCTAAGGCCCAATGTAACGTACAAGACTTATTATAATTTACATGCTTAGGAAGTAGTCCGTAAAATAATAACTCTGTAACTACGACAAAATTGTACACTCGATAAATTTTAACCACAGAAAACATAGAAATTATTATTTTAAGAGTCGTCCAGGGGACGTAACCATGGTAATGAGGTGCGAAAGATAATTGAGGGTTATTTAAGCATTTCAACCACCTAAGTCGTAAGGCTCGAATAATGACTATTTGCCCACTTTGATGTTAACTATTTAATGAGGAGTTATTGTGTACAGTGATCCACGGGTGCGTGGTGCTGCGCGCGCTGCAGGCGGCCCCGCGCGGCGCGCTGCGCGTGCGCACGGAGCTGGCGCGCCTGCTGGCGGAGGACGGCGCGCCCGCGCTGACAGACCGAGTGCTGGAGGACATTATGGGTGTGTAGATCAGGCATAAAATCGTCACGAGGGGAAATTAAATTAAAACACAAGCCGTAGCAATACTACAATTCCCGGTAATGATTTAATTATGAATAGTCTTAACAGATAACAAAGCAGTATCACAACTGATGAATTTCAAACAAGATATCGTTTACATGTTTGCCGATGGTACAGCGCCATCTATCGGGAAATGATTAAACGACATCAAACGAATTGATGATAAAATTAATTGGATGTAGACAATGGATATGACACCACACTACCTTATTACACCGCGCAAATTATAGTCTTAGAAATATGAAATCTTGTCAATCGTTGGGGGTTTAATTATAGCCCTAATTCATCCGCTCCGATAATTTGTTTCAGTGAAGACATGCCTGGTGACGACCCGGGAGCGCGCCCAGCAGTGGGCGTCCGCCAGCCCGCCCGCGCCCGCCAAGTGCGTGCGCTACCCGCTGGCGGGCGGCGCGGGGGGCGAGGGGGGTAACGGGGGGGCGGGAGCCATCACGGTGGAGGGACGAGTCCGGGAGCTGTCGGCCGAGCCGCTGTTCGCGAAGGACGGCGAGTACTGCAGTCTACAGGACTTGCTGCTTCAGTGTATCATGCAGGTGGGTGAGGAATGCTCGCACGGGTACAAGTAGCAGCATGAGAGTTTAGCGCTGACAGTTATTGCGCAGAAGTCAAAAGTAAGGTATCACACGGGGAAGGGCGGGCGTGCGTAGCGCCGATTGGCTTTCCAGCCGCATTACGTCCCCCGCGCCCATGCACCCATGCGCAACTATCCCTTCCACGGTTCACTCAGTGCTAGACTCTCGTGCCGCTACTTGTACAGTGGGGGTAGAAAAACCTTCATCAGTTATTAAATTGATTCCTTTACGAAGTCATAGACTCTTAGTACGTTTTGAAACCAAAGTACTAAGTAGACGAGTGCATATCAAATTGTACTTACTTGGCATGACGACAAGGATCAAAATAGTGTACACCTCTGACATATACTTGTCTATGGTCTGTCCCATAATTCGAGATAATAAAATGACGTTTCATGTGTTACCTGTTTTTTGCGTCTCATAAATAGTGATATGCCGCAACCAGTAATCACCGAAAGATTTTGTAGGCACCTGTGTACCATTATATGTATGTCGTAAAATATTAAGATATGAACGGATCCGTAATGTAGGTACTAACGTATCCGTAACGTATGTAGGACACTTAGGGCATTCTAGAAAAGGCAAAATAGGTCTAATAAAAATGCGACAGTTTTGGAGATATTTCGACTTTTTATAGATGTTGATGTTTAAGTTTCAATTAAATTCTAAGTAAGATCAGCCTCAATGCTTACCATAAGAAGCTGAAAATACACTTAATAGGTGTTCCCTTCTTTCACAGACAGTCGAAAAACATGAACAATGTTGTGTGATATTAATCTAAGGGCCTACTCCGAAATTCGAATTTCGTACTATGCCGTCCCTCTCACTCTCGTATTAAATAGTATAGTATCAGAAGGGCGGAACGACACGAACTTCGATTTCGGGATGTTGACACCACAAATCAGCTGATTTACTTTTTATGAGCTGTCAAAACACAATTCTCCCGTAGAGTTTCAATGGTCAACTCAATCAACTATTTATTTGTTTTAAAGCAACAAAAAATCTAATTTTACAGTAAATCGAAATTTAATCTGGTTTTCAGGGCTAAAATAAAACGTTTTTTTACTGGAGTTGCGCCTTTGAATTATTTTTCATGGCGTCAACATCCTTACTTCGTAGTAGCCCTGCTGAAGGGCTACTCCGAAACACAAAATTCGAAGTTCGTGTCGTGTGGTCCCTCTTGACACTTATACTATTTAATACGAGAGCGAGAGGGAGCGCACAACACGAACTTCGAATTTCGTGTTTCGGAGTAGCTCTTCTGGCCCTAACTACGAATTGCAAAGCTCGAACTTCATATGTTGCCGTCCCGCTGACGCTTTTCTCATTCAATACTCGAGTAAAAGGGACGCTGCCATACGGACTTCGTTTTTCTAGTTTTGTAGTAGCCCCTCTGTATTATATTTTTTTAAATTGGCACTAAGTGCTGATATTATATTCTCTGTGGTGCCGAACACTCTATTTTACCTGTTTTGTACCTGTGCTTAGATTTTATCACTTTATCGTAAAAGTGTATTTATATTTTTAAAATGGGAAGTAGTATATTGAATACTTTAATGTTATTTTTGCTATCGTAAAATATACATTTTTATCGGTTATTTTCGAAACCGGAATCATGGAGCCGCACTGTTCGTTTTATGCTGGCCACATTATTTTTACGTTTGACATTTCAGACTCATTTTAGTATCTCGATCTAAGAAATTAGGTATAGTTTCATATCGATACGAAACCTTTTTAATAAACAACTGCGTAAAAGTTTCAATCAAATAATGTTCTATTTAATTGTCAGTGTTTGTGAGTGCCAAGGTTTAGTTGTAGGGTTGCTATGGTCACCTGATTATGTTTAGCAGGTTGACAGATTGACGCAGTATGTCCTACTCGATCGGTAAAGCAGATGAGCGCTCACACTGAGCAAAGGAAAATAGATCTTAAGGTGACGAACCTTTTTTTACTCCGATTGTACATCTGACTGCTCCGGTAATTATCTAAGTGACACTCTTTCCCGCACGCAGGACTGATGGCCAATTGGTTCAGAAGGTTGTCGAATGGCGTCCGCGGACCGGGAGACGAGCTGTCGGTAGGCCTCCAACAGGATGGAGCGATGACCTCTAAGATCGCGGGATCGCGGTGGATGCGAAAAGCACAAGACCGGTCTGAGTGGAGAGCCTTGGGGGAGGCCTATGTCCAGCAGTGGACGTCTTTCGGCTGACATGATGATGATGTCAGACTCTTTCCCGGCCCGGATAACACCGACATGAACATACCGGCCTTGTTTTTTGTGTACACACCCATAGAAACTGACAGAAGTTCTATAGGCGTATACACGAAAAACGGGGTCGGTATTTCCATGTCGGTATTATCCGGGCCGGGAAAGAGTGTCACCCATTATCATCACCACCGATCTATTATTACCGCTCCACCGGTTATTATCATGACCGCGTTGCTTTTTTTTAGGGAAAAGAAAAACGTCACGGTAATTAGACAGGTGCACAGATGAATGAGAATGATTTCCAGAGAGTGCACTTTTAGGATTAAAGAACAGTTTCATAAAATATTTAGAGTCAGGTATAAACTAAGGAACTCTGTACACTCCTGTAAAATGGCGCTGCCAAGGGAGTCGTCAGAGGTGTCGGAAATTTTTGAAAACATATTAGGTACTTTTTCTTTTACAAATATACAATTTTACTCGCAAATGTGACGAAAAACATTGAATATCGCACGGGTGGTACTAAAAATTACAAACATCGACTCATTAAAGCCTCTCGTTCGTAATTCCTCATTTATCTCCCTTAAGACACAATGTACTATTTTGAACTGAATTTGATATTTGAATGTTAAAATGTGTTTGTCAGTCCCCGATCGACTGCCGGCGCGCGCTGGCCGAGAACATCCTGGTGTGTGGCGGGGGCGCCGCGCTACCCGGCCTGCGCCACCGGCTCAAGGAAGAACTCGCGCATGCGCTCACGGAGCCGCCCTACTGGTAACTATACCACTGACAGAGAGGCGCCGCCCGGCCTGCGCCACCGGCTCAAGGAAGAACTCGCGCATGCGCTCACGGAGCCGCCCTACTGGTAACTATACCACTGACAGAGAGGCGCCGCCCGGCCTGCGCCACCGGCTCAAGGAAGAACTCGCGCATGCGCTCACGGAGCCGCCCTACTGGTAACTATACCACTGACAGAGAGGCGCCGCCCGGCCTGCGCCACCGGCTCAAGGAAGAACTCGCGCATGCGCTCACGGAGCCGCCCTACTGGTAACTATACCACTGACAGAGAGGCGCCGCCCGGCCTGCGCCACCGGCTCAAGGAAGAACTCGCGCATGCGCTCACGGAGCCGCCCTACTGGTAACTATACCACTGACAGAGAGGCGCCGCCCGGCCTGCGCCACCGGCTCAAGGAAGAACTCGCGCATGCGCTCACGGAGCCGCCCTACTGGTAACTATACCACTGACAGAGAGGCGCCGCCCGGCCTGCGCCACCGGCTCAAGGAAGAACTCGCGCATGCGCTCACGGAGCCGCCCTACTGGTAACTATACCACTGACAGAGAGGCGCCGCCCGGCCTGCGCCACCGGCTCAAGGAAGAACTCGCGCATGCGCTCACGGAGCCGCCCTACTGGTAACTATACCACTGACAGAGAGGCGCCGCCCGGCCTGCGCCACCGGCTCAAGGAAGAACTCGCGCATGCGCTCACGGAGCCGCCCTACTGGTAACTATACCACTGACAGAGAGGCGCCGCCCGGCCTGCGCCACCGGCTCAAGGAAGAACTCGCGCATGCGCTCACGGAGCCGCCCTACTGGTAACTATACCACTGACAGAGAGGCGCCGCCCGGCCTGCGCCACCGGCTCAAGGAAGAACTCGCGCATGCGCTCACGGAGCCGCCCTACTGGTAACTATACCACTGACAGAGAGGCGCCGCCCGGCCTGCGCCACCGGCTCAAGGAAGAACTCGCGCATGCGCTCACGGAGCCGCCCTACTGGTAACTATACCACTGACAGAGAGGCGCCGCCCGGCCTGCGCCACCGGCTCAAGGAAGAACTCGCGCATGCGCTCACGGAGCCGCCCTACTGGTAACTATACCACTGACAGAGAGGCGCCGCCCGGCCTGCGCCACCGGCTCAAGGAAGAACTCGCGCATGCGCTCACGGAGCCGCCCTACTGGTAACTATACCACTGACAGAGAGGCGCCGCCCGGCCTGCGCCACCGGCTCAAGGAAGAACTCGCGCATGCGCTCACGGAGCCGCCCTACTGGTAACTATACCACTGACAGAGAGGCGCCGCCCGGCCTGCGCCACCGGCTCAAGGAAGAACTCGCGCATGCGCTCACGGAGCCGCCCTACTGGTAACTATACCACTGACAGAGAGGCGCCGCCCGGCCTGCGCCACCGGCTCAAGGAAGAACTCGCGCATGCGCTCACGGAGCCGCCCTACTGGTAACTATACCACTGACAGAGAGGCGCCGCCCGGCCTGCGCCACCGGCTCAAGGAAGAACTCGCGCATGCGCTCACGGAGCCGCCCTACTGGTAACTATACCACTGACAGAGAGGCGCCGCCCGGCCTGCGCCACCGGCTCAAGGAAGAACTCGCGCATGCGCTCACGGAGCCGCCCTACTGGTAACTATACCACTGACAGAGAGGCGCCGCCCGGCCTGCGCCACCGGCTCAAGGAAGAACTCGCGCATGCGCTCACGGAGCCGCCCTACTGGTAACTATACCACTGACAGAGAGGCGCCGCCCGGCCTGCGCCACCGGCTCAAGGAAGAACTCGCGCATGCGCTCACGGAGCCGCCCTACTGGTAACTATACCACTGACAGAGAGGCGCCGCCCGGCCTGCGCCACCGGCTCAAGGAAGAACTCGCGCATGCGCTCACGGAGCCGCCCTACTGGTAACTATACCACTGACAGAGAGGCGCCGCCCGGCCTGCGCCACCGGCTCAAGGAAGAACTCGCGCATGCGCTCACGGAGCCGCCCTACTGGTAACTATACCACTGACAGAGAGGCGCCGCCCGGCCTGCGCCACCGGCTCCGGCGCCAAAAGTTACTAATTACCAAGGACTATAAATATCTGGACTGACCATCTCATACAAAAAAATGTAACGCTAAAATAGCTCAAAATGCCGGGCTAAAACTAGATGGCGCTGCTTCATACTCTGAAAGTAGAAAAAAATGTTTTTTTCTTGATTTATTGAGGTTTGTCCTCAATAAATCATTCCACTTTGTTTCAATACTATAATATCACTTCCATACACAATTTCTAAAGATTATATTTTGTAGTGGTCAAGAACGTAGTCATATCAATGTTTTATAGATGACACTACCTCCGGAATCATTGGTTGCACGGATGCTAAGTTTTACTGCATAAAATAACCAGATGGCGTCGGTGAGCTCGTGAAATTTGGATTAAAAATAATAATTATAAATCGTTCCAGTGACCGGCTCCACCTGACATCCCTGAAGTTCCACTCTGCGCCGGCGCACGCCAACAGCGTGGCGTGGCTGGGGGGCGCGCTGCTGCTGGCGGGGGCGGCGGGGGGCGGCGGGGGGGCCCCGGGCCGCGACGCGTGGCTGCGCGCGCGCCGCCTGCCCGACTGGGTCTGTCTGCTGGACAACACGCCGCCGGACCACCCCGCCAGGGAACACCACCTCATATAGACCTCTACATACACTTACTGATACTGGGTGATTCCAGGATCATGAGCAGGAGTGAAAGGGGTGATGGGGACATACACACTGAGCAACTTTTACTATCGGAACTGCCAAAATCTGCTAATCTGCTAAAAAAAAATCTGCTATTCCATACATTTCGGATAGTTAGCGATCGATTATCTCTTGATAAGATGGTTTTTTTTTTGCGATTTCGGGGCTGTTCCCATAGTAGAAGTTGCTCAGTGTGAATGTCCTTATAACCCCTTACACTCCTGCTCCCCGGAATCACCCAGTATAATAATAAGTCAGGGAGCGTAACTTAGAATAAAATCACAGAATATTATATAAGCTAAAGCAGTAGGGAAGCTTCGAACAAATTGATCGAAACGAATATACTCACACAGACGCACGCTCTACACGGCTTCTAAGGGGTCTCGCGACTGCAGTACCGTAGTACGAGTATGAGGCCGTGTAGAGCGCGCGTCTGTGTGTGTCCGTTTCGATCGATTTGTTCGTAGCTTCCCTACTGCTTTAGCTTGTATATATACTGTGATAAAGTCCACACAAAAATTGGCCATACCTTAAACCGAAACGACTTATGATTCAAATACGAATCATTTTCGAGGTTGCCGATAGACGTGTTTGTTGATTGGTTAAAATTCAGAAAGAAAGCAGGGATTGGTTGCTCGCGTGATGCGATGTCAGATGTCAGTCAAATGACGCGCAGAACACGCTTTCACGCCCCGCCTACTGGGACACGGAAGGCCATTTTTATAACGCACTTACAATTCCTGACTTATTGTTTATTCGTAACCATACACCGCTTTATGTGCAAGAAAAGTATTAATAATCGAGTCATTTTTATATTCTCAGTTCAGTTTGTAACTTTGATTGTTCACATGATCGTTTATTGCAAGGATTGTGGTTCAAAAAGATTAATATTTCACTGAAGTGTATTAAAACCTAGGCTTTCCTCCAGTAAGGCCTATAAACAGATTTCAGCCTGAGGAAAACTACTGCATGTGGTACTGAAACTTCTCGAAAGTAATATATTTTTAGTTTTCCTCTTTGACCGACTTATTTAAAAATATTCAGCAGACGTAATGAAAAAATTACTGTGTAAAATTTAAAAAAACGTAATTTTTTATTGCGCTTATGCGCTTATTATTATTTCTGTGTATGAAACGGTGTATTGAAAACTGGTTTGTTCATTCAAGCTTTTCACAAACTAGGCATATTTTTAACTAACATATTTTTTGATGAATATAACTGCCTATTATTGAGTGAATAACTTGCACCATATTCGACTCTGATTTTTGAAATCTAATTTAAATTTTCCAAAAACACCCACTAATACTTCAGTGTTGAATACTTGTATAGTACTTGAAAGCACGGTGCTTTAAGCACCTGGTTATTACATTATAGTCTTAACTTACTGTAACTGTAACTTACTAACGGCCTTGTGTGTTTTATTTAATATGTTTTTACTTGTCTCGGCTTTTTTATTTTCCCCACCAAGGCCGTTGTATTCTCGTAAAAAAATAAAAACTTAATTTTATTTAGCACTAGTAATTTATTTTAAGCAAAATTAATGTATTTAAAATATAAATTTTTTTACTAAATTACTTTGGTTTTTACTTTCACCCTAAAAATCATGTCCATATAGGTATATGGCTTGGGTATGGTGAAGTCAGTAAATTAGTGCCAGTAGCGGCGCTCGATTTGATCATTCGCGGTTCGTTAGCTTGGCAACCTCATAATTCTAACAGGCCTTGTCCATAGTTTTGAAAACTTATCCAACTCAGATCTACAGGGTGGCCCATTTATAGCGGTCAGTATGGGAAAGTCTGAAACTGTACGACATACGAAAATTTCTTCTTAGGAACCATGACATCGATCTTAATAACAAGAAAAACTGCATGGATGCATTTAAAAAAAACGTATACTCAGCTCGGAAATCGAACCCGGTTGTTTAAAAAAAAAACTTACACTATTTCTATTTAGATATCGATTTTGTGCGTCTTAAGCAGTAAATGTCTCCATGAAACATTGTCTAAAATGAACAAAATGCGTTGTTTTAACATACTTTAATTTATTTAAGTAGGTGTTCGAAGTGTCCACCGTAATAATATTCAACAAATTCTGGCATGTAAAATTGTCTCTATGTTTGTTTGTACCTCTTTGCTGGTAAAATCGATGTCATGGTTCTTAAGAAGAAATTTTCGTATGTCGTATAGTTTTAGACTTTCCCATACTGACCGATATAAATGGGCCACCCTGTATATTCTGTGGATTCATCCTATTGTCAATCGGATGAGAAGATTTCTGTATTTTCTTTGAAGATTGAGAAACACAGAAGACGAGAAAAATTTTTTTTGGTCTGGTCACACCACGTAAATATGCAAGAAATCGCGTCGTCTGACCTAATGAATTTGTTCATTAAATTTTTTTTGGATAACTGTGATAATAATTTAAAAAATCATTATTATAGGTGAACAAAGCGTCATCGTGATTAGCTACTTTTCTTCGTCACTGGCTTTAGTGCGTAGTACAATTTATCGCGACGCGTTTAAAGCGTGCTCGAACGTTCCCGTAAAAAACAAGGCAACGTGAACTTGTCATTGTGACGAAACCGTAACTGTCAGTCGATCTAAAAATAATAGAAATCTACGGCGACACCGCACCGCATTTTGATAATCTTTACGAGCATCTTCACGAGAGCCAGCCCCAGCATGTCGGACGTGAAGCTGGTCGCCGCGTCCATCGTGAGCTTCCTCAAGAAGCAGCTCGACGGCGGCGCGCTCAGCGCCGACTCGCGCGAGTCCGTCGAGGTCGGCGTGCAGTGCCTCGAGACCGCCTTCGAGCTGGCGCCCGCCGACAGCGCGCGCGCGCTGGACCTGCTGGAGCTGGTGCGCGCCCGCGGCGCCCCCGCCGCCCCCGCCGCCGCGCCGCCCGCCGCGCCCGCCGCGCCCGGCGACGCCGAGCGCCTCAAGAACGAGGGCAACGAGCTGATGAAGGCCGAGCGGCACCGCGAGGCGCTGGAGCGGTACTCGCGCGCCGTGGAGCTGGACCCGCGGAACGCGGTCTACTTCTGCAACCGCGCCGCCGCGCACTTCAAGCTGGGCGAGCACGAGGCGGCCGTGGCCGACTGCGCGGCGGCGCTGGCGCTGCAGCCCGACTACGGCAAGGCGCACGGCCGGCTCGGGCTGGCGCTGACGGCGCTCGAGCGGCACCGCGAGGCGCGCCAGGCCTACGCGCGCGCCGCGCAGCTCGAGCCCGACAACGAGTCGTACCGCCAGAACCTGCGCCTGGCCGACGAGCGGCTGGCGGCGCGCGGCGAGCGGCCCGCCGTGGACCTGGGCGGCCTGCTGCAGAACCCCGCGCTGCTCAGCATGGCCACCGAGATGCTGGCCGACCCCAACATGCAGAACCTCATCTCGGGGCTCATGAGCGGCGCGCAGGCGCCGGCGGGCGGCGCGGGCGCGCCGGCGGCCGGCATGGGCGCGCTGCTGGAGGCCGGCCAGGCGCTCGCGCAGCACATGCAGGCCGCCAACCCCGACCTCGTGGAGCAGCTGCGGCGCCAGGTGCGCCCGCCCGGCCCCGCGCCGCCGCAGTGAGCCGCGCCCCTCCCGACCCGCCGGACGCTGTTGCCGACTCTTCCTGTACTCCGTTGTAAATAAATCTATACGAACGATCATTGGCTCCTCTGATTACATGAGAAGGCTATATTATGTAGAAATTGCCAAGAATCATGTTCAATAACGTAACGAGATTGGAGTTTCAATCTACATGACCTGCAGTGCTTTATGAAAGTTGGCAGATTAAAGTTGACTTGCACTGAAAGAGTATGCCCACTATTAGCAAATATTCCTACCACTATTGGTACCCTTTACACAGTACAGTACTATTTTTTCTTTTTGATGTAATGTTTTCATAAATTTTATCAAAACTTTTATAACTGATATAATTCTTGTGATACAGAATTTTAATGTAAAAGTTTGTGAATGTGATCCAGTTATGGATCCCAGTCATGATGCCGTGCAAACAATATGTAGTTAGCCTTCTCATTTAAGAAAATATGACTCTTAATTAATTTTATAAATAAAAGAAGATAAATTGAAAACATTTATTTTGGTATTATCAATTTTATGCATCAACAAGAGTTTGCAAAACAACGATGGAGTAGTTGATTATCTTTTGTGTAAATTTACTTGGGATATAGTTTACGGCTCATACAACATTTGGCCTTGGACTGCGCTGATCCGTTTAGACATAGAAATAAGTTAAAATATTTTCAATTTAAATTGCATTGCATGGTGTAAATTTTCATGATTCATCTTATTATTTATCTGGTGTTAGAAACGTGCATTTATTTATCACAATAATTATTACTTTGGGTATGTTATATCATATTTTATCCTTTAAAATTATGGTTTAAATGTGAAATTAGTTTGGTATGTTTAGTACTCTTTTTGGTTACTTTAATGAACCAGCAACTTATTCCATTGTGCTTAATCTGGGCCATTTTAAATGTTCCTTGACATTTAGTTTGTGCTAACAGGGTTTGTCCATTACAGAAGCAACCAATAAACTTTGGATTATAGGATTATTGGTTATGTGCTTGTGAGGTGGTTTCTTCTGACATGTACAGGCGAGTTCAGAAACTTCAAAATATCTGAACATGAGTAATGTTAACGGCATAGAAGCATGTTCAGATATTTTTGATCAAATTTTTGCTCACGAGTTTATGAACTAGTGTAACACAGCCCTAAACTACAAAGGAACCCTTTTTGTTGAATCCATGTGGTTCAATACCATACTATTTTATCTTTATTACTATTTCATCCCAGATGATCATGGTACCTTAGTGAATTGTGCAAGTAGTGTACAATAACATGTAGTTAACAGTCTCACTCGTACACGAGAACTGACTGAACTTGAGATACTAAACTCTTTAAAAAAAATATTCTGAAAATCAACACTGAAACTATAACTCCAAATGTGGCCGTAAGTTTCTGTTTAGAATGGAGTGCCCACTCTAGGGGCTACTTAATAGAAAACGTTGCATAAATCATTAATGTTAAGAGTGTAATTACAGGCGCACCCAGCGCTGCATCGTGTAAATACAGATATGTATCGTATGGATGCGGACGCGCCGCTCCGCGCCTATCTCTAGCTAAGATATTAAATTGGTTTTGTTAATAAATTTATTTGAAAAAGTTCAGCTTCTGTTTGAATTTGTCTTGGACACTGTTTTCTTACATGAGTGAGACCAGAGGCCTTATTGCCTAACGATTCTGACACTCGCGATCGCAATAAAGTGACAGCTTTTGTATGCGAAATATGTCATTTGATTACGATCACGATGCGTGTCGGAAACGTTAATGTTTCTGACGCTTGCGATCGCAATCAATTGGCATATTTCACATACAAAAACTGTCATTTTATTGCGATCGCGAGTGTCAGAAACGTTAGGCAATAAGGCCTCTGAATGTACATAGTAAAATAGATGTTGAAATCTTGCTTATTTTTTGTTGTAGATGGCAGTGGTTATTCCATCGAAAACTAACTGATTAACCAACACGAAGATCGTCTACATTCTACATGGAGTGTTTAACTTCGACATTGGCACAATCATATAATAGCTGATGGAAGTGCCTTTCCCTAAATTTTAATTGAATGAGGGTTGCTTGACAGGCGAATCGCTAGATGGCGTTAGCACTGCAATGTGCGTTTGAAGCGTGCTTGCTTGCGATTGGTTTATCGTTTATCAGATAAACTTTATCCTATCATTAGCTGTTCCCCACGACTGTTCTTTTAGAACTCGTTTCTGTCCTGCGGGAACAACGCAGTTTTCCGGGATAAAAACTATCCTATGTCCTTCCCCGGGATGCCCCTGTACCCTGTCCCCTGTCCCTGAATGTCATCCAAATCGGTTCACCAGTTTAGACGTGAAGATGTTACAAACAAACCGACGAACAAACTAGTCTCACAGAAACCCTCGCTGAGCTAGAGTTGTGCAATCCATAATTATGCACTTTGCTTAAATTGGTCGCATCATTCCTTTGAAGGGATCCCCTAAATCCATACCTACTAATATTATAAATGCGAAACTGTGTGTGTTTGTATGTTTGTTCGTCTTTGTCGTGGAAACGGATCAACGTGATTTTTGGCAAAGAGATAGTTTATGGACCAGAGAGTGACATGGGCTACTTTTTATCCCGAAAAAATGCACAATTCCCGAGGAAACAGCGCGCGAAGCCGAGGGCAAAAGCTAGTAGGTACTATACACCTTTATCCTTACTGCTGGCCATACTTTGGTCTCGAACAGTAACCGATCCAGAGGACCCTAGAAGCAGCTGTTCATCAGCGACAGGTTCGTGATTTTTAGTGTCTACTTTCTTACCCACAGCGATGCGAGGCTCCGTCAGTCCTGGATTCGCCGATGATTCATAAGCGGTTTGAAGGAAAGACCAGATTAATATGGATGGAGGGCCGTTTAAATATTGGCAACATTTAAAGGGAACTGCCTGGATAGTGGATACTGTCAGATCCATCTAAATAACAATTCAATCGGTACTTGAATTAAATATTTATCGTTTTTACTAGCTTTTGCCCGCGTGGAATTCGGTTATTGCGCGCTGTTCGCGCTGTGCATTTTTCCGGGATTAAAGTTGCCTATATCACTCTGGCCCATAAACTATCTCTATGCGAAAAATCACGTCGATCCGTCGTTCCGTTTCGACGTGAAAGACAGACAGACATACAAACACACTTTCGCATTTATAATTAGTATGGATTATAGCTTTTATTGTGACTGTATTAACATCCAACTTAGAAATGTATACATAATTTCAAGTTAATGAGACTACTGGATAATTATGAGTTATAAGATTTGACCTGTACTGGCGTTTAAAAAAGGGAGGGGTGGGGGTAGGAATAAAATAAGTTTAAATCATTGACTTCTTAACTATTTATTACACTCTATGTATAATTTATGATATTTTAATAAATTTACATATAATTATGTACACACAGTAGCAAATGTAAAAACGTTCGACGCGCCCCGCCACGCCACGCGTCCGCCGGACAGCCGCAACATTACGGCACGGAACCCGCGTCGCGGGGCGAGGCACAAAATACATTCCAAATATCTAGCGCATATAAAAAATCTGTATTTACATAGAGCTCGGCTGGCGATAACCCTAGTTCCTTTTTGAGTAAATTTAGCGTTTCCAAATTAGCCGAAACCGGTTTGACAGATGAAAATGTTGCCAGAGTTTAGAAAAAAAAAGACATAAGTAAACTTCGATGATTTTTTATCGATGCAACTCAGTGTAGCCTGCTAATTAAGCAAGTTATTCTAGGATTTCGCGTCAAAAACATGACAAGTGCAAAATGGCAGGCGTTATAATTTAAACCCGAATATACAGTAGTTTATATCAATATAAAAAGATCGTGAAACCAAAGCATTGGCATCCAGATCATTATTTTTATAATAGACAAGAACAAGACACTGGCAACATTAGTCCATGTTGATCTGTCAAACCACTTCGTCTAATCTTGAACCGGAGTAGTACAAAGTACAAGCTTCTACAAACCAGCCAGCAGCGGTAGAGCGGAGCGAGCCCTGGCAGCCAGCGCACCGCCACTGCAGCAAGGCACTGAATTCTGCAGTTCCGTTAAATGCAGGTTTGATCATGGAACAGCTGTCTGGTGAGCGAGACAGCACTACCTACGATTAGGCCCGCGTTACACATGCCTGTAGCCCGCATATTTTTGTGCAAGCAGCTAACTCACCAAGTCCAAACTTACTACAAGCCGCAAGCTCACAGGCATATGTATTTCGGCCTATATTTGCATTAGAGTTACGACCGATCATCGTCTGTGAGTTGAAAATTAACTTAATGAATGTTATTGCTTCTGTCCTGGCCCAGAATCACCTAATAGGAACACTTAATTACTGACATCGAACCGAACTTAACGTAAGCGACACAGAATACGTCCAATTCTATAAGCCATTAGCGAAAGTTTTTGAAACAATAAACGTCTCGATGGTGATTGGTGATTTCTCCAACACTAGGGCGACAGAAACGCAGACAGGCGTTTGTTGCGACAAAAACTTTACCTTAAAGGCTAAGATTAAGAACTAATACCGACGACGATATGTAAATAAACGTAACTCTCAGAGCACCGAAACTTAACCTCACCGAATAAATTAAGTATTTAACCTACACAATGGGAACAGCTATAAAAATAAAATTTTCAAATAATTGCGCGGGATGATTAATCCTAATTATAATTTAGATAAATAACAAAATATAAGACGTTAATTAGTTGCAACGTTTAGATATAATTTCAACATTCATCTGATGAGACCTTCGCGCTTTTTATGCGTTATAAAACTTGATAAAACGTATAACGAGATGTACATCTATATAGATTTAGTATATCTATGCACGTTTTACGTTTACGACCTTGTCTGTCGTGACTGATATTAGTAAACTATACACACAGTGCAGTGCACGGATCATAGCCGCGCCTCGTGACAGCTAAGCACCCGCCACTCGTAGTGTTCGGAAAGACTGACCCCCTTATTCATAAAACTTAACAAGCCTATGTTAACTGACAAATGCTTTGTCCCTTTCTAACAAATACAAATGTCGAAGTGACAGATAAGGACAAACGAATTTTAGCGGCATTTTAACTAAAATAGGTTTGATTGTCGTTTATGAATAAGGGAGTAAGAATTTTAGCTTTGATTTTAATATCTCGACTCTTAAATTTTGCTCGAGAAAAAACTCTTCAGAGCCTTGACTTTAAGTATAACTTTAGTTGTTCTGAAATTATGCTCATTCTTTATCTTCCAGTTGTCCAATCGAAAAAAGAAAGCTACTATTTTTACATAAAAAAATGATCGTGGTTCACGTTATTTGCCCGATAACTTCGAATTCGACAAACTTCAGCCTAAAAAAAAACATCATCATCATGTCAGCCGAAACACGTCCACTGCTGGACATAGGCCTCCCCCAAGGCTCTCCACTCAGACCAGTCTTGTGCTTTTCGCATCCACCGCGATCCCGCGATCTTAACCAGGTCGTCGCTCCATCTTGTTAAAAAAAGAAAAAACACTTGAGACTAAAGCAGGCCTGAAATTTGAAGAAAAGGCTCGAGCCTTCTTAAGACTGGCCTCATTAAAACGAACAGAAAGCTGTTCCATCATTCGAGTTCAAAAAGGTACTCGGAGGTTTAAAATTTCTGGCTAAAAAACTAGTCCTTCCGAACACTCGCCGGGCCGCGACCCGCGACACAACAATCACACAACTCGTTCGTTCGGACACACGAACCGGACAAACAATATCCCGAGGTACGCTTTGAGCGTACGGAGAATATAATCTGTCGCTATAACAATTCAATCGTATTAACAAACATTAGGGACGCTGCGGCGCCATTTGGTGGTGATATTATGCACTTACAGCTCGCAAGTCGGCGCGATCCGTCGACGCTTCCATACAAAACATGAGCATTTTTGTTAATTAATATTACTTTAAATGTAAAAATAATTTAGTCTCGACGGAGTGCGAAGCCTTCGACGGATCGATCCTCACTATATTAATGCAACAGAAACAACTGCCAAAAACGTATTAATAACTAAACCGACTGTACCGAGATGCCGGGGTGGACAGTTCTCCTCCAAGTCACGTCAAACGGCTAGCATAACGTTAAGTAATATTTTTTAAGTATTTAAAAACATACGAATAAAAACCAACAAATGATTACGTAAAGCAATCAAGCATCTGCCAATCTCCGACAGATCTTAACAGCTTAATGCAGACTCATTGGTTGATGTAGTGCGATACGATTCGGTTTCTTTCAAACTTTTTTAAATACCTAAAAAGTTCAAGGATTTATTAGTAACTAGTAGCGAAAGTACAGACGAGATCAATCTATCCTCACTCGTATTATGACGTAAATAAACTAAATTCTAGAACGATCATGAAAACATAAAAGCCTCAAATCGATATATTATTATGTTGAGTCGTGTTTTTGAAAATCGATTGAATTCTAGATTAGGATATCTACAACCAAACAAGTAAGGACGACCAGACCTAAAAGTTTCCGAGACAACCCAGCGATTTGACAGCAAGCTTGTAGGTTTTATCTCGAGTCAAGCAGCGGACCATGTACAACATCCGCTCAAGCATCAAGAAAACATTGTACGGGCAAGGCCTCGGAGCTCCAATCGCCATATCTTTATCAGTAGCAAGATGTAATAATATAATATATCCATGAACTAAAACCATTCAATTAGGTGCTTTATACGAACAAGGACTACACAAATGTCATTGAATAGCGAAGTATTAGCACTAGCTATATACTTACTGCTTACTGCTAACGCTTTTAGAGCGGCTTCGCACTGCGTCACATTAGAACCCAATCCGAATCCGTGAAAATACAGACCGGAGAAGTCACCTGGTGACTATTTTGGACCGTATTTTCACGGATTCGGATATTGGTACCGAAACCGTTCTTAGTAGCATTCATAAAGTGAATTTTCGAGTGACAAACAACTCTACCGCGTGAAGTGACACCGCATTAGTATTGCCCTTAGTTCATGGACATATTCCTTCATGTAGGTAGCGCAGAAGACGCTTCAGATGCTTCGCAGCTAAACCTTTAGCCTGAGGCCTTACTGTCTAACACAATTACAATCTTTTCCACAACTTCTTTCTGTCTGTCACACGGCAAAAGACGAGGGTAGAAAAAGATGGCGATTGGGAAACATCAGCGCTACCGCTTCAGCTCAAGCAAGAAACCTACGCGGTTGCCGTCAAACCGCTCGACCATCTGAGAACTCCACCTCGACACCTGGCGCTTTACTACGAAGTGCAAAACTGGAACTTCGTATCTTGCCGTCCCGCTGACGCTAATATCATCCAATACGAGAGTGAGAAGGACGGTGCGATACGAACCCTTCAGCCGTAAGCTTAGTTCCTCTTGCTGGGCGGCACGAGATGCGGCGGCAGCTCGGGCGGCAGGTCGTGTCCGTCGATCTTGACCTGTATGAGGTGCATGGCGAGCGCGAACTCCTCGTCGTCCAACAGCCCGTCCTTGTCGATGTCGGCCAGCTTCCAGATCTTGCCGAGCACAGAGTTGGGCAGCTTGGACTTCACCATCTCCGTCTTGGCGGCTGCGGGGAAAGACACGCTCAGGCATTGCGAGGGGACGAGCGGATGATGCTAGGGTCTAACCCGAGACAAATAAGTGCTCTTCCAAGAGTTCCAAGTTTGATAAAGCTTTCCATCATGTTTTAGGATGGCAGACCACTTATTTGGCCGACTATACAGTTACGACCTTTAATTTATGACCCATTTACTACAAAAAATATCATACGCGTACTAAATGACAAATCTGGTATTCGATTAGCGGGTCCCAAAGAAAAGATCGTGACTGTATTTGAGGTGTAATAGACAAACACAAAAAATATGAGTGCCCATATTGTGGAGATTCGGTGGAACGATCGACTCAATAGCATGAGATGCCGGTGGCAATAAGGAAACCGAAACAAGCACAGTATGAGTACCCTCAGTAACTTGACCAAACAAAATATGCATCCTCGCCAGATGCTCTTCTTAGATATACAGAGAAATTTTTCATAGTGTTGCCATATAAAATGCGACGGTGGTGCCCAATATTAGTGGACACACTCGCAGAGGTGCATTTTCTGTCAAGTTTTAATATCGAACGATTCTATAGCATGCGTGCAATTTTTTCATTACTTAAACATAGGTGTTATGATTATTGATTAGGTAGCAAAGTATAACGCAGAAACTCAATGTTGCCAACTAAAGGGCTCTCTAGTTAATCCAAAGTCGCCGAATCTCAGTCATATCCTGCCGAAATGGGTGCCGTTTTCGGCCTTCAAATCCGGGTCGGTGTCTTTGGTGTGTAAAATCGAGACAGTTGAATAAAAAAAAAAGTGGGTTCAACACAACATGCAAACGTCAAACAAACGGCACATGCTCGCAAACGCCGGCGCGACTAAACGCTCGAAGAACTCGAAGAACTCGAAGATTCGTCATCGGTATTAGATCCCAACCTCGCTAACCCAACACCACCCAACTACCTACAAACCTAGCAACCGTTAACTATTTAACAAAAACAATCCTAAAAATACACAACTCATTATTAGTTATTAACCGCCGAGGCCAAGCTGCTCGAAATTCGCTTCAACACCTTGACAAAGTTGCTTCGAGTGAAGATATCGAAAAACGAGTCGATCCGCACCAGCTCTTCCTCCGGCCCAAAAGCAAGAGCCTTCGATGCTTCCAGCCACGACTGGGGCGTCCTCTCCACGACGAACTCTAGGAACGGTTCCCCGGTGAACACGTACGCTACCGTTAGAAACATAATCTCCACCGTAATCGATATCGTTACGATATTTAAAAGCAATAGAATTATGAACTTGATGGACTGTATGATCGGTTGAAAGAAGTTGGATTGTTCTTCTTTCAAATCTAAATTATACATCGGTGTCGATTCTTCTTCAGAGGTGTCGCTGGAGTCGCTGGCGACGGGTTCCGTGGCGGGGGAGTCGGGTCTGCTGGGGGCGTACGTAGAGAAGCGAGACGACCCGGGCAAGCTGTGGATAGAGACGCCGGAAGACATGGCCTCGCTCTCGCTCACTAGATACTGCGCGATCATGTTGCAGTTTTGCGTGGAGAGAGCTAAAGCGTCAGCGAGTCTCTGGAATTGGGGCGAATGTTGCAGAGTGCCGCAGAGCTGGGTGAGGAGAGAGCACTGATCCGTGGAGGCGAGCAGAGCGCGCCAGGCGGGGTGGGGGAGCTGCGGGGGGCACGTACCGGCGCCGGTGACCTTGCCGTCGACAGGGTTGAGCCCCTGGAAGATGGAGTCGTAGCGCGGCTTCTCGCGGCTGCAGATCCACTCGGGGTCCCCGTGGCCGGCGTCCACGCCCTCGCCGCGCCCGTACCCGAACGGCGAAACCTGGTCTTCTACGCCCTCGAACGCGCCTCCTGAAACGTGACGAATGTGGAGTTTAGTGATGGTGTATTTGCTTTATTTCAAAATCAGGGCACCCTAATCACAATTGACAAATCCTAAATAACATTTTACAGTGGCGTTCGGTAAAGTAACTCAACCACCTGCTGAGATATTCCGGATATAAAACACTCGTATACCATTCGAACACTATTAAATAAATACGACAACAAGCGAATGCAATGACTAATTTATATCATAGCGGTAATATTAAAAAATAAAGTGATAATGCACCCGGAAAAAAATCTATAAACCTTGGCATTTAGTGGAAAGCAATGCCATGTCGGCTGTCGCGCTCGTTTGACTGCAGTAACTGAGATTTATAGACGTATTGTTTCCCATTAATTACACTATAATCGTTTATGAATTACTAGACAATCTATAATACGGTGCAGGTACATTATGGTTTGATATTTGAGGATGTTATCATAGCAACCAACGCTACGGATGCCAAACAAATGCGAGACCGTGAAACTTAACAAAGTCCCGTGTTACTTCCGGGTGCACTTGAAGCACGTTTCAAAGCCAATGCCGGATCAACACATATTGTTATTGGAAATAATTGGTAGTTGCACGGAGCGCGGCGGAAACGGCCGGCCCGCACACTTCGTACAGTCGCCCAAAGAATTCCCGACGAATGAAGAGAAAATAACTCAGGGTAATGAGTTATTTTTCCTAGCTTTGGCTTTTTCTATTAGAGGGCAATTTTGCCATTTTCGTGTATTTTTTGCCGTTGTTCTTGTAATAATAATTCTAGAAAGAATATACCAGGAAAGAAAATAATCCGAAAATCTTTAACTAAAAAAATACGAAGTAATACTATTCTTTTCAAGAATTCTCAGTGCAAGAATCCGCCTTGCATCTAAGACATTTTTTTCTGATATAACTGTCGTGAAAATGATAAGGTATTAATTTGGCGGCCTATACGTCAGTACCGTGACGTCATGCCATCGTGTGAAAATTACTGTCACTACGCTAACAAGCGTTCCATATCGTTCAGCTCACAAAGTACTAAGTGATGGCGTAAATATTCTAGAATCTAGAATTGTCCGCATGGTCTACTGACGAGCACAATATGTCATTCATCTCTATTCTTCCATCGATTTCTTTGAATATCTACACCGTATCTCCGGAATCAAAAAGGAGAATGAAAGAAATGAATGAGTGAATGACAAGATCCCGCTGTCATTGAGTACATGACAAGTTTTTGTGTGCGTGACCTCAAATCTGATGGCACTACCTATACCACAGGCACCTTACTTATTTATGTAAAGCATTAAATATTTCTCCATACCAGTAGCTCATTGATTTTGTTCCATGTTAAGGCATACTTGCTGTTAAAGCTACCATGTCTTGACCCGCACGATTGGCAGCGCCTACGCGGTCTACGCGAAAGCCCAAGACGTGAAATGTCAGCGGCGGCGCGGGCGCATCCATTGACGAGCGGAAGCCGGTCAAGTCCGAACTCCGAGCCATTCACAGCCGCAAATAGCTGCGGAACTGCGCGAGAACAAGTGGGAGCCTCAACAGGGCTGCCGGAAACTACTACACTGGCAGATATTGATAATACCAAGGACTAGAGTGGTAAAACCGGGAGGAAAAAATTTAAAATCATATCTGTGAAAATACTATTTGGAAATGGAGAAAAATTGTGTTTAACCCGTCAAGCGACCAGATGTCACTGACAGGTGGCGTTAGGCACACGGGTGTGTGCCTAAGTCGCTCGACGGGTTAAAATATGAGTGGAGCAGTAGAAAATAACAGCTCAAATTATAGTTTTAAATGCAGGGTGGTTTGGTTTAATTTTGGTTTACGTTGAATTCGTCATGTGTCATGATGTGTCATCATGCTGAATTTAGACCAACATGTCACGAATATTTGTTTTTCTTTGTTTCTTATCAATTTTCACTTTGTTCTCAAAAAATCATTTTTATATTGATCCAAAATAGTTTTGCTTTGCTCGAGTTTTGCACCGAACGATTTGACTTGCCCTCGCGAAAGTATACCACTACTAGGCTGAGTGTAAACAGTAACTGTCTAGACGCTTAGACGCTCGTCACTAGCCATCACATCACTTGTATTTAGCATTTCGCTGAATACATACCTATTTGACCCATGTAAATCAGTTACCTACCTAAGAGCAAACGGGACTGAAAACTTGCTGACCAGGTTTTGAAATTTCACAAGACAATAAATACACTAATAAGTACAATACTATCCGAAAATAATGTTAACATGACTTGCCACCTTGCCAGTGTCCTCCTCCATTTAGCCACACTTGACTTGCACCGGGCTGCAATACGCTCGCAGGATGTGGAATATGATAAGCATCCGTTACAGGCACTTGATTTTATGGGCGCATATACAAGAAACTATGCGGAGATTAGGTATAGAGATAAAAGTCCTGTTCAAAATAGTATAAATCGCGTATCGGCGTATCCGAAGTGCTGAGCAGCCCTGGCGGGCGGCCCGCGGCCCGCAGCAGGCTCGCGCGAGGTCGTACGTACATTCAAACTTCTTATCGATACTTTTTACTCCGCAGTTTATTGTTCTACGAGAATTAGTTTTTTAATCGATATTCTTACGCACAGTTGCATTGCAATTTACTGATCGAAGGTCAAGTGGATGTAGGTCAGACTGATGCGATAAAAACAAATCAATTGACAGTCGATGACGCTGGTGCATTTAACGGTGTGTGACGACTGGACGACACTGTTTTAGTTGGGTTAACCTTGGCGAGGTGATAAATCAAGCAGCCGGCGAATTGAGCAAATTGGTATTGTTGCTCGTATAGCTGTTTCTCCATTAGGCGGCCCGGCAGCGGCATGGCCGTACACCGGCATTGGCCCAGGGCTTTGTTTTTCCGCTGCGCCGGTGTCGATGGTTTACGCCCGGTGAGTGGGACCGTCAGCCAAATAAGTGGTCTATCAATTTTTAAACAAGTTCCTACTTATCAAATGAATATGTCGCTATACTCGAATTTTCAAGTTGACAGACACGTCTATTGGCGTTTGTTTTATGACGTGCAAACTATTATCAACTTTAGGGTGGTAGACCATATATTTGGCTGATGGTACAGTACTGACACGGACTTCGGCACAATCACATACACCATGTATTTTTGCCGGGCCGGCACCGATTGGGAAGTTTGCTACCCCGGCGGGACTCAATGCCAGGCCGCTGGTAAGTGAAAAAGCGAGCCATACATTTTTGGTTCCTCGGCACCGGGCCGGCTAATGGAAAAACGCCCATGAATCGCCCACGACACGCAGCCGCTCGCGCCGTGCGCAAATATGAGCGAAACGTGCTCGGGCCACTCGGATGTATGCGCTAGCCGGGTTTAGTCATCTGCGATTTGTTAATTACTGTTGACACGTCGCTATTAAATATTTAAATTAAAACAGTAGGAATTCTGCGCATACCATATCCTACTACTATTCCATTACGTAAGCATAGTATAGTTACATATAATACGTATACCTATTGACCGCGACCTAACAAGGAATACGAACACAATAATGAAATCATCTACATATATGTACTTTGTGCTATGTGTCACGATATTTTGTTAGTGTATGACGTAGGCCCAGACTGTAAGTACTGCAGATTGCAGACGGTTTATTCCAAAAGTAGACGAATCGATCCGGCGTCTGCCGTGTCCCAGTCCCGCCAGGCCGATCCGACAAGGCACCGGAACAGCCTGCGGAGTTTTAGGACATAAGGTCCCAATCACAAAACGTTTACATTGCAAACGTCCCTCGTACAAAGTATAGCGCTTTGCAAAACGTCCCTTTGCAAAATCCTATCTTTTACGCAAAACTTTCTGTAAAAGCCCATTTAGCAGAACGTCCCTTCCGCATGCATTAAGACCCTTATGTTCCTTACGTTCCGTCAGTGGAGCGCCCCTTTTGCAAAACGTCAAGTCTACAAAATGATCCTTCTTATTAGTACAGAGACCAGTACGGTTTGTAAACGGGACATTCTATAAAAGGGACATAATTTCATAAGATTTGAAACTTTCGTGGCTTTCACATATCTTTTTTTTTATTCGCCTGGATGGCAAACGAGCAGGTGGGTCTCCTGATGGTAAGAGATCACCACTGCCCATAAATATCTGCAACACCATGGGTTTTGCAGATGCGTTGCCAATCTAGAGGCTACTAAGCGTGATAAAACTCGGATGCTGTAATAGTTACGGACATTAATTATTTGAAGGACGTTTTGAGGTTGGGATATTTTGAGAGAGAGACATTTTTATAGAAGGGACCTTTTGTGAAAATAGGACCTGCGCCTAAACCTCTCCAAATCACGATTCCGAACCAGTTTCTGCGACAGCTGTCAGTTAGTGCCGTTACATAAACTGCAACTGCAATGTACGACCGCAACCTAGGAAATGACGCGCTGCAAAAACGAGCTGCATTCCACCTCATATGCCCAAGTATAAATAAATAAATAAGTGTATATGGACTAGGAAGTCCATTAAAATTGCACAAAGTCGACATCATCTACCATGCAATCCTGACCACCTAATGTAAATGCAAATGTGAGTTTAGTTGGTCTGTTACACTTTCCCGCTCGCCCGAACTACTAAATCGATAATGCTGAAATTGGGAACGAGATAGTTTAAGTCTTTAAGACTTTAGGAAGGATCACTATAGGATTTTTACCTCAGAAACTTTTTAGGTTCTCGCGGGATAATGATCAACGAATTTTTCGCAGACGCAGCTAGTAACGTCTTAATAAATATATAGGTGTGCTTTGTTTGTGAACCAACTCTAAGAATAATTTCGCTAATAGAAAGCTACACTATACTTCTAATTAACATTTAGGCTACTTAACGTCTCGTTAAAAATTAAAATTCTAGACGAAGTTGCGGATAACAGCCATGCGATACACTTTAAACATCGATCAATGTACGGAATCATTTTGTTAATCACAATTAAAAAGTACGAAAACATTTATCCCCTGTACGTCAAAGTAACCGGTACTTGCTGAGATATTCCGGAAACACTTTAGACAGTTTGCACAGCGCGTAGAGAACATAGAGATGTTAACAATAATAACTAGTAACGGATGTAGACAGCGCATTATAATGCTAAGGGTTGCGTGAACTAGGATCTAGGTTACGCAAATGATGTCATGTAAATAATTCATACGCCGATAGCGGTAATTAGTCTCCGACGGCATGCCTTTACGAGGCAGATGACTATCACATGATAACGCACAGTAAACAAAGCACAGATCAAAATCAACATGGCCCTGCCTTCAACAGGTCAATACTAGACAGTGATTTAAATAAGTCAGCGGCACGACCTCGGTGTTCCGATACGCGCTCGTTATCAGTTTTTATGGTCATCCCAATGACAAATATAGGCATAAACCGCTTACAATGTTAAGGCCCCTCAATGACATAATAAACAGGTAATCTAGTTATTACGTAGCGAGTGAAAGTGTAGGAAGCGAGAACATTTAGCGACGGACGGCGGACAAATCGATTTATGATTACACACCCGCACACGACAGCACATCACGCGAAGCCGAGTCAACAATGCGTCAATGTCGAGCGACAATAGAGCTTGCGAGAGAACCGACACCAGCACAGGGAAGACAGGAAGGTCTGAGGCGACAACCGGCGCAGTTAGCGGACGGCACAAGAAGGCCAGGCGCAGGATACCTGTATCCTCGGCGTAAGGAGGAAGCGCGTCCGCCGCCCACCGCCCGGTGTAAGACAGCGCGCCGTGGCCGCGCCTCGCGATCGTCGCCTCAAACTCTGAGAATTGACACGAGCAATGTGCATTCAAAACGACATAAACCCTTCATCAAACGTTCACAGGCCGACAGGTCCAGAACATAAGATTACTGAACACTTTTTGTGACAATATGTCTCCTAAAAACAAGCATTTCTGACCAATAAGTGTCAACAATACGCGGTGATAAGGCTTTATCATTCGCCAGCCGGCAACGCGCTCACAGTTTCAAAGATAACCGAATTAAATGGAATGTTGGAAAGCAAATGTTCTATAGAAATGGATATGATTTGTAGAACTAGGTCATTTGTAGGCGAAGCAAAAGGTCAGCATAAACAATTAAGTACACAAACACAAGTAAGCACGTTAGTAGGTTTCAATAGCTTTTTGGTTTGCTTTCATTAAATGTCTTTGACCTTTAAAAGTATAATTTACAATTAATGTATTCTCATTATCAATATCAACAATTAGCAAGCTGTGTGGGCGAACTTGTAGATCACCTTGGTAGCGCAGACGTATTGTTTAAGAAACCAGAGCATCGGTGGAAGACAATCGATTGTTTATTTGTAGAGAGGTGAAAATAAAGAGGAGCGGAGTACCTTGTGGTGGCATTCATTCACGCGCGCATGCGCGGCACGTCGCACCATTATCATACGCCATCGATCGCGCACAGCACAATGGCACCGTTATGTTATGCGCTAGCGCAGGATTATTCGATACCTTATACAATTGTTTGCCAAAGCCTTAGGGGATGACATCATGCGAATAAACGGAGAGTAAAGATAAACGAACTTTACATCACTGATATGTAAAGCTAATATTGGTATAAGGTCTGCGGTTACAAGTTTTATGAGGCCTAATGTTCAAGGATTCCGCGAAAAGAAATGTGTCTTTCTGCGAATGTATCTTGTATGGGTAGAAAGCGACAGTGGCCCAGTTTGGAGGCCGAATACGGCGCAAGTGGCAGCCCCTCTTGGAGCGCAATTTGCTGCAATTGGCGGTCCGGTTAACAAATAACAATGCGAATGCAAGTCCCGTTTAGTAATGAAGCGGTTCCGACTTCAGAATGGGTCGCGCAAGCTAACGCGAATCAAATGTTGGCTAGCAGTAACTATTAACCGATTTACGGCCATGTCGATACGATTTGTGTTATTGTTACATATTTCGCGGCGTTCGTAGCGTGCTCTGCCCACGACGCAAGTGCCTACTAACTGCCTGTTGGTTTTAGCTAGTTTCATGAATCAAATTTGCAATAATACGAAGAACGATATAATTTCAACTAAGTGAATAAGACAAGTTCTCTTGCGCGGCGAATCGGCCTGTTATTTGTGTAAGTAGTTTAGCTGAAAGCGCAACAAATGTCAACAAATAACTGTCTTAATCCTGCATAGTGATAGTTCACTTTCAACAAAACACATTTCAACTCCAATTCAGCTCGTCAATGCACTATCACTTGACTGCACAGCTAACTAGGTTACCGAGCCAATTGAGACTCAATGCATCAATTTCTACTCTACAAAAGGGAAAAGAACAATCGAGAGCCAATTCCGAGGGTCGCAGAGCAGGCGCGGGCGCGAGCACAATGGAAGCTGCTCAGTCCAGTGATGTCACAGCGGACGCGGGAACAATGCCCCCGGCACAATTAACAACTGTTGTGCTCTTGTGTTAACATTATCAACCGAAATCAAGTGCACGCATCATGGCGGAACTGGGCCGTCAACGAACCGGCCATCGCCACGTGACTGAGTCCTACAAATTTCATGGCACTCGGAACAGCAGAAGCAATAATAAGCATTGACTATTTTAAGCAGCAGGTGCATCTTGGGAGCCTGTTCTAAGCCCTATCCAATTCAAGTAAAGGACCATCTAGTAGTTTTTGTCTGTGACGTCACAAATACATCAGCTGATAAAAAAATAAGGGCCACGTAAGATGTTGATTTTTAAATCTGATTTAGAAAGCACAAGATTTCATATAGTGCACGTGCAGATCACAGATTACTAAACATGTTACGGAATTATGGATTCTGTTATCCGACTAGGAGTAAGAAATCCAGGCGACTCACCACTGACAGTGTAAGTAGCAGTCATAGGCGCAAAGAACATTTTCGAGTAACAACTGACAAAAAGAATACAATCACTACGTGTCAACAACAGTGGTACTTCCCACCCAGAAGGAGAGACGGAGCTCTGTCTAGTGTCTCCGTTTCGTAACCCTTGGATGGAAACACACCCTAATCGTAGAATGAAGAACTAGAGTAGCGTGTCAGGTTGCACAGCGTCACGGGCGACGGCGCCGGCGGTGCAACACGCCGCTTAGTCTTGCGACACCGACTGCAGCGATAGCGAATAATAGCGATCGACCTGATACCGGATTACTTTGGATCGGACGATCTAGAATGTACTACACAACCACTACAATAAGTTTCACTTGTGCATAAAATTTTAATAATATAAATATATCTCGGCCGGGAATGCCAGCCAGGTGCGATGGAGCACTCAGCCGCATGGTGGGTCGGTCACCAGTGGCCTGACAGACCGAGGTGGAGGGGGCGACCTGGACGCGGAACTGAGCGAGTGGCCGAACAAGGCTCGAGAAAGGGATATGTGGGGTCAAGAAGAGAAGCCTAGCCTAACAAATAAAATTCTAAACCATCATCATCAGCTGGACGACGTCCAATGTTGAAAAAGGCTTCCCCCTTAAAACGCCACAATGAACAATAACTCGCCACATGCGTCATCCTAACTCATGTTTGGACTTTCTTTGGGTTTTACTGACTGATAGAAGGGCTCTCCTCCCAGTGATATTAGTCACCCCGGTACGCCCACTTGCTCGCTGTGGTATGCATTAAACATGTGTTAATTAAAGCTGTACGCCGTACTTAATACCTATGGTGCAGAGAAGCATACATTAATAAAATGCGATGGCCATATCAGAGCCCAGTTCTAGAGCATGTCGGAGCCCCTTAAGTATCAAAATAAGGCCACACTCCGTCGTTAAAAAATACCAAGCAAACAATGTTTTTTTCATACCAGTGAATATATCTGATTTTCGGGGTTCAGTAGGGGTTGGGAGTCCTAGGACTACATACATAACAGCACACGATCCCCAAGAAATATGTTTGCTAAATTTCAAGTCTCTAGCTTCAGTGGTTTAGGCCGTGTTTGTTCTGCCAGACAATCAGTTAGTCAGCCACTGTACCTACTCTTTCATAAGTAGGTATAGGTAGATGGAAAAAATTGGTCAAAGATAGTCATCTTTGTCCGGCTCAAATTAGCCTGTTTGTATGATCATCTGATGACAAGCGTGACGATCCGGTGCGTCGCATGACGCATCCAATTCTCTATACACGACACAAATTATCCCATTCAATAAGCCAGTAACAAAAGCATGTTGTTCCACGATGTTAACGTGTGCGCACAATGGGCTATCAGACGCATCGGGCGGCGAAAGTGGCGGTCGCGCTCCCATTGCCACCGCGCGGGACGGCAGCCGCAGCCGCAGCCCGAGCCTTGACATTCACAGACGCAGACTGCGTTACACTCAAAAATATTATAAGAAAAGATGTACTGATATGGTAAAATTCCATCAGCCGAGTTCCGTAGTAAGATGCTATAATTTTTAATGTGAAAGTGAAAAGTTTAAAATGATATGTAGACAGCTACAAAAAATACGCCAACAAGATAGTAATCGCTATAGTTACTTCTAATTCTAAAGAACGCGAAATAATTATTTCGATAATACCTGGCGATTTGAACTGGTAAGATAGTCCGATTTCACCGTTCTAGACTGCCTTTTGTAGTTTTTTGAAGTCTCAAATCTATGTCAGCTAGCCTCAGCCGCTTGAAGCCTTCAAAGAGAATCATCATCATCATCATAAACCGGAAGACGTGCACTGCTGAACAAAGGCCTCCCTCTTAGAACGCCACGCTCAAAGAGAATATCCATCAAGAATGCCAAGATCCACCATCGAAAGTTTTAGCAAGTGATGGAAATCGTGCATCGGAGGTTAAAAATAACAGACGCGAATATAATAAAACACTATCGCCATAATAACATCGTATCCCATTTTGACGAAAACAAAAACCAGCTCGACTACCCAAGACAACCGGAACTTGCATTGACTTCAAACTTATCGGCGACATTGAATGCGAGAGCAGGTCAAAAGTTTCGGGCGAGTGCACTCCCTTGCACTGGGGCCTTGGCAATCAATCCGCTCGGGTTCGACGCCTCTCGCTGGCAACCGACACAGATACACCACGATTAGACTTGATAAACAAGCGATAAGATTGCTCGCTTCCGAAGAACTAGATGTTGTTACACCACTCCAAGAAATTGACGGCATGATTAATGAAATTCTGCGAGTTTTACCAAGTGATACAGGCGAATAGTGCACGTTATCAGGTCACGCAGAGGACTGCTGCGCTATCGATCGAGTGTTTGTAATTGCAATGCACTCATATAGTTAGTCAATAATCATTTTAACTGTATTCGTATTGCAGAACGATATAAAGCGCGTCATTGAAATCCGAAATAAGGTTATGTATGACTTTAGGTGAACTGAGAAGTTCTAGAAAGAAAGAAAACACGTATCGTTACAAATTGTACGCTACATTTTACATCACTTCACGGGAACTGGCAAGATATCTTTTTTATTCAATCCCGATGAGCTTCCTGTGTAATTTAGAACACAATAGTACAAATGAGGGTGAAACAGAGTCAATGAGCTATTAAGAGGCTACCGAGAGCGAGGAAATGTCCAAGTTAACAAGTCGCGCGCTGGCCCGAATTGCGCTTCCGGATTAGCGGCGCGTGCGCGGGCGCCCACAGCGCAGACCTATGACAACAGTGAAACCCCGCGGCGATACGTTCTCCGCATTACCGCTAACTAACAAACAAGCGCTCGCGCCGCGGCCGGTAATAAAAATTAAGCGATAACCATTTCGACAAATTGTCTCGAGAAAATCAAGGCGATGTTTACGACAATCGAAAGCCAAATTTCTCCGTATGCAAAGTAATTGTAAATGATATCAGCACAATGAACGATACTTAACGGAATGATCCGTTTGGAAATGCTGACGCTGAGTCAGCCCGGGCCCTGTTTGATGACGGTGACGAGGCGATGACGCAACCGGCGATACATACTGAGAAAATGCATAGAAAAGTGCTAATAACTGTTCCGCGGAATCGGAAGACAAGTGGGCCGCTCGGAGGTAGCGAGCACGACGAGATAACTAGAACATTATGGCTGCATAGATAGCGGATATCGGCGATAGGCTCACACTTGACACGTACTTAACGTCCTCGTATTCGCGCCCATGCGGGTTATAAACATATTATTAGTTAGTCGATAATATCTATTTTCATCCAATGAAGGCAAATAATTCTAAAACAGCATTGACCGTGAGAGCGCAGGCAAAAACTAGTATTTAGTATGCTCTAAAAACCGGACATTGATAGACAATTGTTGGATCCGCGATCCGAAGGTTGTGTGGAGATAATGGAGCATCAGCACAATGCGCAAGGCCGCGGCGCGGCGCGGGCGCACCCCGGCCGCGGCACCGCCCGCGCCGGCATCAAACACCGGCGCTATTTACGCAAACACCTTTATCATTATCAGTACAGTATCAGTACCTACTATGAATTCATTGCGAGCTCACGTGAGGCCCGGTGACGCAAACAACTGTTAAACAGCTAGCGGTACTGTTAAGGTTACAAGTTACAAGTTATAATTAACAGATTCACTTTAACTTTTATTGATAAAGGTCTTGGCACAGCTTGATAGCTTGGAGTTCCGTGTCTGGTCGTGCTAATAATACAAACGCATGCCTTCGGAGTAATGCAGATCGATCGTTAGTACATACTCGCGGTTAATTCCAATCTAAAAGTGGAGTAAATGACTAAGACGGAGATAACGATAATCCTGCGGCGATAGAACCCGGAGATTATGATACGTCGATGCGATATATTGCTTTCGCTGCGTTACATAGGCGCGTTGCGTAATATGGACATTAATACTTTATGTAAGCAAGTCGTTAGGAAGCTATCGAATTCATTTAAACTCGGTCATTGAATCAATTGGCGCGACATTCTGATATTAGAGCACTGGGCCACAAGATGGCAACCATGAAGAATTCTGATATAGAAATAATGAAAGGCCAAGAACCTGTCAATGAACCTTTGAGCAATGTTCAAAATTTCTGACAAATCTTGCAAGTAAACCGTTAAACAGTTGAAAACGCTAATTATGTGACGCCAAGAGTTAAAAACGAGTTGAGAGGGCACCGAGAACAAAAGGAGGTCGGATTTTGACACGTACCACGCGACAAACACTAAGTCTCCGTACACGCGAGACGCTATTATTTTTTGTATGGAAGTATGGTCGACCAAGAAAGTGCTTTACTATTTCAGAAATAATGAAGTAGGAATTGTTATTAAAATTGGAAAGAGGAAAGACATATCATGTTGAATTGTGAGTGAAAATATAATTTGACGTTATAAGCGCTACAAATGACATTAATAAATTAAATCTTACACCAACCGGTTTATACCACTTTGCATCATCCGACGAAATTAGTAAAGGGAAAGAAGGTCCAACAAGATTACGAGGAAAGCAACAAGCTGCCATAAAGGGTTGATGAATGTTGATGGAGTAGCAGCAAAACATATTGCCAGACTGGCAAGACACTACATTTATGCTCAACTAGCTGTTGCCCGCGGCTTCGCCCCCGTTGTATTTTTTCCGTATTTTCTTCCAAATAACCTTCTCCTAACAGTAACGAACTCAACAAAAAAAGTATTAGCGAAATCGGACCAGTCGTTCTCGAGTTTTGCGCTTAGTAACAAATTTTACGATTCATTTTTATTTATATAGATGATATGATAGACAACGAAAAAAACAATTACAAAACTATTATCCTTAAGCCCGATCAATGCGGAGTTTTTATGACCGACGAATAAATGAAGTAGATGAGCCATAAGCGTAATTTTCCTACTAATTTACAAACGATAAGTTTAATTTAGCCCAGGAAGTACCGATCGATAAAGTCTGCAAGTTTTTGCGGCAAGCATCACGCGAAACGGCCCGCGCCTGCTAATGAGCGGAGAACAGTAGAAAGTACGGACAAATTAGGAAATCGTGAACTGAAAATTAAAAGTATGACGATCACAACATTTCAGATGCGTTATTCGTTTGGCAACCTCGTCTCAGCAGTACCTAAATAGCGCTCGACTTTTAGTATCAATGTTGTTGGTAAGTTAGAAGGTAGATAGGTTCTAAAGTATTTGTTGACCGTAGCAAATTATATTTTTGTGTATATTCTTAATGCTGGCTCTTCACTTGGCATATTCACCGAAATATTTGCGTGTACGAAAGAGAAGCACTATTTGTTTTCTCTACCATGAGCGATGGAGATGTCAATAGCGCAACGTGAAACGAAAAAAGAACGCCAAGTAAAGTGCCACCACAGAAGACGCTGATTTCGTAAGGAAAAGATTAGGTAGACCATAATCATCAAAGCATAAAGAATTGCATGAGATATTAATCTTAGAAAACTAACATGAAATATTAGATAGTCTGGGGAGCGAAGTTTACGTAAAGTAGTTAAGCTACTTCTCGATCGATTAGATCTATATTTGACGTCTCGGACGATGACATTACGTTTTTTTTTATATTTCCAATTATACTGTGACAAAGATCTCAATAAATGAACATGGGTTACGTTTGCAGGAGGTCTTATTAATATTGTACTTTGTGCTTTAAAAATTAATATAAAAACCACCAAAAGATACAAACAGCGACATTCATGGGTTCATGGTGAACTGTAAAAAGTAGTTTTGCAAGATAGCCGCGCTAGTTCCGATTTTTGCCATGTTCACTGAGATCTTTATCGCACAGTACGAGATAGAGCTAGAATTACCAACCAAAACACAAACCTATTAACAATAATTATCATTATCACAAATGTATCCTGTACATTATGTGTCCTTGGTATAGAAAAGGCGTTTAGGCAAGTATAAGGAAAAATAAATATTCAAAGGAATTGTTAAGTACCTAATTAATTATTATATAAGCGTCAGCGGGACGGCAACATACAAGGGCCTGGGGCCGTATTGTCTAACGCGCTGACGTTCGCGATCGTATTCGCCGTCTCTTTCTACCCTCGTTTTATACCGTGTGAGAGAAAGAAGCAGTAAAAACAATAAGGCCTCTGGAAGCAAACGGCGGAACAGCCTTTTGATACTTGACGTGTTTGGGAGTTACAAAGTGGAAAAGTAAACATGATTCATGATAATGGAACTATGCGCAATGACTAGTGGTCATTTGGTGATTAATATTGCTTTAATTAGTCTACATTTTTGCGATTACTTCTGCGAATGTCACTTAAGTAGTCTGTATGTACAGTTAGCAGCACACTTAGATAACCATAAACAATTGTAGAGCCGAAAATTATCGATACGCGATTGTACTGTAAAGATCAATTTTGTTGTTGTTATGTGCAATTTTACTGAAATCCACGACCACGATGTAATTTTTGGGAATTCCCATAGGAATTAAGTAAAATCGCGGAATTTCAAGTCAATTACTACCTGATCTCCCCTCTAATAGTTTACGAGTGTGAAGCCGAAGAGTCTAGCAAATAAACAAATCTACAAAAATTGGACGTTTAGAGATATAAGATTCACATTCACCCCGTTTCACTATCAATTGATTAAATTTATCTGACGGATAAATGTGATGCCATCTCTGTTTATTTCGTTCGAAAAGACGGAGACGGCATCACATTTATCCGTCAAATAAAATTAATCAATTGATGGGAAACAGCCCCTTTACTAGAGTAAACAACCCATTTGAGGCAAGCCACGTCACAACTATCGTCGATAAAGCCGAGTTGCATCTGCAAGAAAAGTAAAGCCAACGAGTTTGTGGTGGTTAATCGAGAGCCGCAATGTAATGCAACCTGCACGATTTTTCTTGCTAGTCTAAACTCTGCTTAAGACTGCAATACCAAGGGATTATTCCAGCGAGTAGGATTGTGAAGCTAAGAATTAGAGAACATTTAATGCACCGCGACTGCAAGCGGGCCGCACGTCCACACTTTCACCGACACTTATTATTGTTATTTATTTAGACAGACTATTGTAGAAATGTTGAATCGAAAATACGAAAGCGGAAGAGCAGTGATAAAAAATACAGCAAGTCGTCGATATAAACTCCCGTAGTGCCAGTGCTTCGTCATAAACTGCGTGCGAATTGGAACATTTGGAACATCTGTTCTTACGTCTACTGAAGTTTAAATTTTCTAGACAAATGAGCTAACACTATCTGGGTTACCCCTTTACCATTGCACTCTTGCTCGTTTCATTACAGTATAATTTATGGCTCTATTGTTTATTATAAACAGATGAGCACACCAAGTTAAGTCTTATTCCGTGGGCTATTTATATGTCATAAGTAAATAGTTCGCACATGTGTTCCAGTCAAGAAAGGTGAAAGTTAACTTTGTTGGTTTGTCTTTGTGATTGGATAACGTGTCGGCTGTGTTTATTTGAACGAAATTAACCCCCTGTTTCACCATCCATTGATTAAATTTATGTGACGGATAAATGTGATGCCGTCTCTGTTTGATTGTTCGAATAGACGAAGACGGCATCAAATTTATCCGTAAAATAAAATTAATAAATGGGTGGCGAAACAGGCCCTTAGCATTTTAGTAGCTTATGCCGCAGAGATGGCACTTAAGACATTTTTTATCCCGGTTTTTTGTTCAAATTAATGTACAGTCATAAATAAGAGATCTTTTCTGTATGTACCTTGCTGCTTTCAGTTGTTACACAATTTCGTATGGCTTTTCAAACATGACGTTAAAGTGACATGGTACTGTGATCACTTATTTATGACGTTGACTGTACTTAGTTGACGCAACCGTTGCATTGCACGCAACGGACACTTCAGTAACAGTAACTGTTTTGTGGTCATTTTTGTCCCATTTAATTTAGAGATTTTATATTTCATAGCTTATTGATATTATTAACTGAAATGACGTCTCTGTGTGCAGACTTTTAATTACCTACTTACTACGAATTTTGCGCAGCGTATCGCGGGCAAAATTATTTGGATTAACAACAGAATTTTTTCAGGAAAAGCACACTAATTATGGATGGACAACTAAATACTTCGACATGTTTATTTACTTGATTTTTACAGCATCACTTTGACTACTTTTTTTGGTATTTAGAAAATTAAAAAAAAACTCCTATGTCCACTTTGTTTAGTATAACAACCAACTTCGGTAGATCACGGTACAAATTACCGAATCAATTGCCTTTGTGGTAGCTAACAAAAGTGGAGTAATTTGGGCGGTAGCATGACCCATTCGCGAGCGCCATGGTATTTAAGTAAACAATCCTAATAATAACACATATTGTCTCTGTTGACAGCACACTATCAACGAATAGCTGATTCAGGTCAATATCTGTGATAATGATAAGACAGCATCTACATGTAATAAGTTGCCAGTCCTGTCTATGGCACATATGTACACACTCAGCACGTAGTAGCCTTGAAGACGTGATGATAAGTGCCACTCCTTGCATGGAATTGTTAGAAATTACAGTGTTATCTGGTATTTGAAACATGTATTGCTCAATGTAATAAAATAATTTATCAATGAGCAATGCGCTACCATTATTGTGGTTTGAGTGTCTGATTGTCCTGAACTTCGCTAAATTGAATGTTACTGGGCACACATGGAGGCATTTGAAAAACACTAAAACTAAAGCCGCAAATGTCCAAGACTTCAAAAGAAAATGGAGGAAACGGTCTGAAAAGGTGGACGAAACCCATGTTCAAACTCAAATGAAGAGGACGAAAGCTTTTTTGTGTTAATTAGATCATTTTTGTTACATTTACAACAAAAAATATTGGCTTGTCTTTCGAACTTGTATTAAAATGATCTTCAACTTTTTTCTGGACCACTTATGTCCTTCCCAAGGTCACAAATTTTAAATTTTATTTACTGCAGTATAAGCATGAAGAGATAACAGACAGACAGGCGGGCAGAGCTACTTTCACAGTAATATGAGAAGGGATTGAAAAATAATGATTAGTAGAACAGACTGAAATTTCAAGGGAACATCAAAACTGGCGGAATGTTAATAATAAGTTAACCTCAAGATAAATGTATGACTAATAACTTTGAACATCTCAAGCAAACCCTCACCGCACAGTATACATACTATAGGTAGCCTCTACAAACTTTTTTTTTTTTTTTTTTTTTTTTATAGTATTAGATCATGCGATCGGCTTTAAGCCATAAGCAGATTTTTTGATTGCGGAAATGGACTTGCGAAGACTGTTCCTCCATTGAGGATATCCGCCTCTATATAATTGCTAAGTTAGCATGCGGTACGATCCCATAAGTGCTGGCGTTTGAGCCTCCTTGTCTGCAGTGGTTTGCTAAGATCTGTTGCTAAGATGTTAATATGTTCCTCAATTCGATTTTTGTAGGTGATTGTTCTCTGCGTAACTTCTTCTTGGACAGTGTTGATTCTCAGATATTCATGCAGTTCAGTCATCCTGGTGAACCATGGGGCGTTTGTAATGGTTTTCAGTACTTTGTTTTGAAAACGTTGGAGAATTTCTATATTAGAGTTTTTGGCTGAACCCCATAGTTCTATTCCATATGTCCAGACAGGTTTTAAAACAGCTTTATATATAAGCAATTTGTTGCATAGTGATAGTTGGGACTGTCTGCTGAGCAGCCAATTGAGCTGTCTAAAGCGATGATTCAGTTCATCTCTTTTCTTCATTATGTGAGTCCTCCATATTTGTTTTCGGTCGAGATGTATGCCAAGGTATTTTGCCGAGTCACTATGGGGCAGTATGTCATCTCCAAGCTTTACAGGTGCACAATCTTCTCTGCGCAAAGAAAATGTCACATGAGTTGATTTACTGGAGCTTGCTTTGATGCGCCATCTTCTCATCCAGTCATATACTTTGTTTAGGTGTTGTTGTAAGACTTCTGAGGCCTTGTTGGGGTCCTTATTACTGTGCAACGCTGCTGTATCATCAGCAAATGTCGCAGTGAGTACGCCATTTGTCGATGGCAGGTCAGAAGTGAACAATAAATACAGCGCTGGTCCCAAAACCGATCCCTGGGGAACTCCAGCCTCCACATCATAAAACTTTGAGCGTGCATCGTTAATTTTAACTCTAAAAATTCTTTGTTCTAGGTAGGATTTCAGAAGCATGTATATGTTATGTGGTAATTTTTCTTTTGCTTTGAATAGTACAAACATAGTACATCTACAAACTAACAAATAGAAGTCCCTGGGAGAAGGTGCTAACAGGAAATAGTAATGCATAACGTAATACAGACATGTGTTTAACACATAAAAGTTATTAGAAATATTGTACCTAATATACCTTTTATTGTAAATAAATTATTGTATATTAAACTAGCTGTTGCCTGTGGCTTCGCCCCCGTTTCTTCCACAAAAACCTGACAAAAACGAGAACCTAACAATAATGAACACAACAGAAAAGGAATTTGTGAAATTGGTCCAGCCGTTTCAGAGGTTTGCGCTTAGCAACACATTTTAGGATTCATTTTTATTTATATAGATAGATTATAGAAACATTTCATAAAGTAATTGAGATCACAAAAAAATAATTTTAAGATGCAATTCATTAAGAATGAAGTTTATTTTAGCCCAGAAAACAGATTAATTTTAATTACCAAACTACAAAAAAAAACAGTTGATTGAGTAGGACAATAAGTGACATTGTAGCTAGGAATTTTAAAGAGTTTCTGGGAGAATCATGGTTTGACATGAAAACTCATAAAAATTATGTCAATCAATTAGTTGGTAGCACTTGTGGTATCGTCTTATCCAGGTACCTTATGCTAGGTTTGTCTAAGACATGTTTACGTTTTTTGTAGCACAAGCATACTGGACTTTAAGAAACAAAGGCACCTTAATAGTTAATAAATAGTTTGTTAACTTTTTAGACTTTATTTAGTGTACTGCATGAGTGAATGTGCTTACCTATAAGATATCTATATTTGTATGCCCTTGGGCGCAGCATAGTGATACAGTCTATGATTAATGTACCAACTATTTTAACCTATGTTTGACAAATAAATTATTTGTATTTGTATTTTGTATTTGAAATTTTGTTCTTTTGCTTTATCAGATATATTGTACTGCTTTGCTCTTTGCCCTACATTAACTATAGTTACCTACGTTGATAGTGATTCACTGTTTGCATAATGCTATCTAACTGGGGTATTTCTAACTTTATTGTCTGGATAAGTTCAAGTTACATAAAAGATTGGATTGTTGATCTGAGAAAGTAGTAATAAACTAAAGGATATTGACAGTAAAGAGACTGACCTTTGATGAGTGGCTCGTTGACGACGTTGATGTCTTCCTGTGGGATCATGTCCATGAGGCGGGCGATGTCGGTGGCCAACATGTGGTCCACAACCTCCAACAGTTTGGGCTTCAGCGGGTGGAATTTGGTGAAGTCATGATTGGCCAGCGTCTCCTGCATCTTCTTGATGTCTGGGAAGTCTCCCGGCGAGATCTGCTGCTCCCTCTGGATCCTATCGTACACTTGCCCCAAGTTCTTGATCAGCTCCTTCTTCTTGCCGTCCTTGCCGAACATGGAGGGCATGTCTTTTCTCAGTTCGCTAACTATGTAAGCGTGGACTTTCGCCAGGCGCGCCCTCTTGATGAGATCGTTAAGTTTTCTCAGGGCGGCGTTCCGGGGGAGGGATTGCATGTCTTTGAAGAGATCCTGCTCTTCATCCTCGAACAGTCTGCGGTTGACGTCGTAGCGGAGCGGCTGGTCCCAGAAGGAGCCGATGTAGACGCGCGCCACCTCGGGCGTCTGGAGCACCTTCCCGAGCGACCACATGAGCGCGCCGTACACGCGCATGAGCTGCTGGTGGTCGATCATGTCGGCCTTGTTGAGGACGATGCGGATCTTGTCGTCGTGGCCGCGCAGCGCCTCGATGGAGCGCCGGAACTCGTCCGAGATGTCCAGCTTGTGCGCGTCGAACAGCAGGATGATGCGGTCGACGCGCTCGGCGAACCACTCCAGCACGCCCGTGAAGTCGTAGCCGCGGTCCACGCGCTGCTTCTCGCCGGACAGGATGCCGGGCGTGTCCACGATGGAGATGCCGCGCAGCACGGGCGACGCCACCGTGGAGCACTGGAAGCGGTTGAGGAACGCGTTGCCGAACTTGCTGAGCGGCCGGAACTGCTTCTTGGGGTCGACTACGAGCGCGTTGCCGGGCACGACGCCCTCCTTCTCGTCGTACATGACGGCGATGAAGCGGTCCGTGGTGGGCTCCGGCCCGATGCGGATGCCCGGGAACTCGCGCTCCAGCAGGTACTTGATGAACGTCGTCTTGCCGGTGGAGTACTGTCCCACGAGCAGGATCATCGGCTTCGCGTCGAAGTCCGGCTCCTCGAGCTGCGGCGAGTGGAAGTCGTGGAACTGGTAGTGCTGCTCGAGCGGCAGCAGCTTCTGTTTGTAGATCCTTTTGAGACCCTCGACGACATTGTCGATGCTTTCCGATTTTTCACCCTCCTTCTTTAACCAGCTGAACATTTTGGCGGTTGTGAGTCTGCGGCGGCGGATCACTAGAACACTCGTTCGCTCACTTCACCACTTTGAGATTACTTTACGGAAATATCAACGAGACCACCACGATCATCCTCTTGCACGAAAATGAAATGAATGACGTGTGTGACGTGACTGTGTCGATGTTGCCCAGTCTTATTAGAAACCATTTAGAAACGAACGAGGCATTTTGTTCTGATGAAATGAGTTATTTAGCAATTTATGATAAAATAATCAAATAGTAATGCAACTTTTTATTTTGATTTCTTCATTATTAGTGAAATACTCATAACGTAATTTTCCTTTATTTGAGTTCAAGCTGTTCGACACACACACAGATAGATAAAGTCAAACAAACAAATTGTTCCGTTTCGAATTGTTTGTAAAGTTAACATTTACTATGGTTCCAAAAATGTCATAGTAGGGATCATTAGAAAAATTATACTATCCGTTTCGAATTACTTTCAAATCCTTGGTGGAAAAAAGGATCTTGAATAGTGCAGCAGGGCTACTACAAAATTCGAAACTCGAAGTTCATATCGTACCGTCTCTCTCGCTCTCGTGTTAAACAGTGTAAGTGTCAGAGGGACAGCACAACACGAACTGCGAGTTTCGAGTTTTGTAGTAGGTCTGCATCATATAAATAAGTCATATGGTATGGTCCACGGAACAGAAAAAACTAGTTTTTTCTATTCCGTGGTATGGTCGCGAGACGACGAGAGGCCGGAATATGTGTGTGCACTGTGCAGTCTGCAGTCGAGTTGAGTGTCACAGTGACAGCCAAATAAATAAATTGATTGAGTTTTCTTTGTATAAAAATACCAATTAAATAAATATTATATCACAAAATCATGACGATATTCCACGACGAAATAGAAATCGAAGATTTTGAGTTTGATGAAGATGACGAAATGTACTATTATCCCTGTCCATGTGGGGACCGCTTTCAGATCAGTAAGGTTAGAATTTTAATGTTTTCGTTGAAATTCCACAGATATTTATGAATTAATAATAATTTCGGTTATTTTGCTTCCACAATCTTGCTTGTATTGATCTATTGCCGTTTTCAGGAGGAATTAATGGCGGGAGAAGAGGTAGCTACATGTCCCAGCTGCTCATTAGTTGTAAAAGTTATTTACGATTTGGTAAGGGCCACAATTCTTATAGCAATAAGGTAAAATTGTTTATTACTTTGATCAATTAAAAACTAGTCCTTTATTATTTATTCCAGGAAAAATTCAAAGCGGAGGCAGAAGAGCTTTGCAAAGAAGACGGTGATAAAGAAAGTGAAGGCATAAAGCTACTTGGCAGCCTGTGTGGTTTACTGTAACAGCTATATGGCTGTGGATTTCGAGTCGTAAAGTCTAAGCTTGGAGATGTTGCACTCTGTCAGAGGACAGCTGGATGCTCTGTGATTATATTGTGATACTTGCAATAAAGAATTATTATTTGAAAAAGTGATTAACTTTTTGATTCTTTTTAGGGTTCCTTACCTCAGTTGCTGAAATGGAACACTTTCACACTTTTCTTCATTGGATCACTTTGCTGGCTGTCTGTGTTTATCTGTCAAAACCCTTTTCTCCGAAATATGTGGAAGTATCAAGCTGAAATTAATATGAAATACTCAGGTCTGCCACTGATACTCCTTGGAGCAGTCAAATACTCATTCTTCTAAGCCAACACAATTGGCAGGTGGTAGGACCTTGTGCAAGGTCTGCACAGATTGCTACCACCATCTTGCTTGCTAATCCTGCCGTGAAGTATCAGTGCTTGCACTGTTGTGTTTCGGCGTGGAGAGTAAGACAGCCGGTGAAATTACTGGCACTTGAGGTATCCCATCTTAGGCCTTTAGGTTGAAAACACATCTGCAATAGCCCTGGTGTTGCAGATGTTTATGGGCGGTGTTACCATCAGGAGACCCACTTGCTTGTTTGCCATCCAGCCAAATAAGAAATAAAAAAGAGGATTGACGAGAGGACAGTTATAGCTAATAGCCCATTGTACTAGAAACTGGTATAAAGGTAGCTCTTACAGTACAACTAATCAGAAGAATCTGAAAGTATTTTTTTATTCCTACTTCCCCTCTGGTCAACTTTGGCCACTTCCTAATTTCTATGCAACCGTCTAAAATGACCCTAAAATGCATACAATTTCCTTAGGAATGGAGCTCTGCTTACACTGATACGTATTTATTGTTGAACAAATGTGTAACAGATGGTTAAAAAATACATTTTACCTATGCATGATGAAGCTGTGCTAAATTTTTTTCAAGGAAAGGCTAAGGATCTACAACTAAAACAAACAGTAATTCAATAACTCTATATTACACTTATTTATTAAGAAAATAATAAATGCAGTTAACTTATAAACCTAAAGTATAATTTTCTAACATAATTGTTATAAATAAATAAGTAATTTACTTAAAAGTTCAAAAAACAGTTGACTAGCTATTAAAAATACTTTCACACGAGACATAGTCCTCGCGCGATTCCTTGTCATTCTTGAAGCTGGCAACACCAGGTCAGCCATGAGTTGGGGGAAGACTTAGCCCCTTATTCATAAAACTTAACAAGCCTATGTTAACTAACAAATGCTTTGTCCCTTTCTAACAAATACAAATGTCGAAGTGACAGATAAGGACAAACGAATTTTAGCGACATTTTAACTAAAATAGGTTTGATTGTCGTTTATGAATAAGGGGGTTAGAAGTTTATGCCCTTGCCGTATTCTGACCGCATCAAATGCTTCAACTCTGAACTGAGTGAGCTTTGGGAATCATGACAGAGAAGGCAATTACCGTAGGATAGGAGATGGCACTATTTTCTCAGTACTGCGCTGTCACGATATGTTGACTTGGAATTTTGCCATCCCACTGACGCTTATGTTATTTAATACGAGAGTGAAAAGGACTATACGAACTTCGTAGTATCCCCCCTGACGCTCATTTTATATGCCATCTTTTATTCTCCCCCTATATTACTAGTAGTGCTGTGTGGAGTAACAAATCATACCGTATCGTCCTGCTCATATCAATAGAATTTAACGGGAGAGTGAGAGGGACGATACAATACAAACTTCGAACTTGCATGAGGACCTGGCAATAACGAAATCGCGCGAAGACAGCTATTCGAACTACATCCACTTGTATTGTCAGTTCCGCTCACAGTACACAATATCATAGATAACGTACCTTAACACCTCAGTAATAAGGCCTGCTTTACAACTAGCATCCCAACTAACTTACAGAGATTAGATTATGATATCACGAATAAGACAACAGTATATATATATAAGTTAATAAGCTAAAGCAGTATGGAAGCTACGAACAAATCGATCGAAACGAACACACTCACACAGACGCGCGCTCTACACGGCCTCTGAGGGGACTCGCAGTACTGCAGTACCGCGAGACCCCCTTAGAGGCTGTGTAGAGCGCGCGTCTGTGTGAGTGCGTTCGTTTCGATTGTAGCTTCATAGCTTCCATACTGCTTTAGCTTATATAAGTATATACTGTGAATAAGAGATGCTAAATTTTACACAATTTTATCTTTGGATATGACAATTACAATATTTTATAGCTCTTAACTGATACAAAAACTTTCTATTCGGACAAATAGGATGCAAGCTTGCCATAAATGGGTTATGGAGGGACAAGCTTGAGCTAAGAACATTAGCGATTATAAAATAATCATTATCAAGTTAATAACACTATAATAATACCTAATATAAAAATATGGAATTGTACTTGAACAAATTGTCTAATTTAGGTACAAAATTTAATCTAGGCATTACAAAGCAATAAACTGGTCACACTACTTTTTCTCGTGGCCATAAAATAACATCACTTTGTTACATTTGTTGTAAGATGAAGAGTACTTTGTTGCAAGATAACGATAACGATTTATTTTGACGCTAACATCTCGTCACTACTTTGGAAAAGTCTCGTATCTAAAATCAATATGTCAACAAAATTGAACCTTGATGTAATGTCTTTAAAGTTCACTCAGAAGAATTATCTATTTTGAGCTACGAGTGTTTTTTAAAGTAGAGACGATCTGTCATATTAAATGATATTGTAACGGATAACTCACGTCTTAAATCGAGTTTAGCTCGACATGTTTTGGGCTATTTCGTAGCCCTTCTTCAAGGGAGGGGCTAACATCTGTCCCTTTCTAAATAGGCAAGTTGGGAGGGGACAAACGCTAGCAACTCAGTCCTATAGTGAACACTAATGGCAATACGCTAAAAAATTCGAAATGATGATAGGAAACAAACTGGCAAGTTTTTTCATGTTTGCAACTCTCGTCATTGGAGGTCACACTTTCATTAATACTAGTGCAAGCAGAATTGTTCCAGAGGGCCTACTTCGAAATTCGAAAATCGAAGTTCTTATCGTACCATCCCTATCACTCTCATATTAAATAGTATAAGTGTCGGAAGAACGGAACGACACGAACTTCGATTTTCGAATTTCGTAATGGCCACGCAGTGCTGTTAATTTACAAACATTGTGACCAATAATTTTGTTTCTTAATTATCAATGATTTTGAAATAGACCATGTCCCTTCCTTATTTACATAGAAACTAGCTTTTGCCCGCGGCTCCGCCCGCGTGGTATTCGGTTATCGTGCGCTGTTCTCTCGGTAACTGTGCATTTTTCTGGGATAAAAAGTAGCCTATGTCACTCTCGGGCCCGTAAACTATCTCTATGCCAAAAAATCGCGTCGATCCGTCGCTCCGTTGCGGCGTGAAGAACGGACAAACACAAACACACTTTCGCATTTATAATATTAGTATCGATTATCATTAATTGCAATGCTTCTATAGTCTGATCTGTATTGATTAAAATAAAATAAGTACCAAAGTTTCGAGCGTCGGAGTAATGACTGTTTTGAATACGAAGTTTATTCTTTACCGATATTCGAAAATCCAAGTTTGTGTCGTGCGGTCCCTCTGACTTTTATACTATTTGATACGAGAGCGAGAGGGACGGCACGATACGAACTTCGGTTTTCCAACTTCTGAGTCCCCGCTCGATGGAAATGAGAGGGCAGGCCCTGCACAGTCAAGTGCGAAGATATCGACATGGTGAAAGTTACAAAAATAATTATGTATACACGAATTTATGTACCAACATTGAGGTCGTGTATACATATTTTTGTAACTTTGTCCGTGTCGTGTTTTTGCACTTGATGATGATGATAACGACCTTCCAGAAGTATCAGTCAGCCCGGGCCCTCGCCTGCAAGGCTCGGATACCGGTTAAATTCCCAAACCGTTATCATGTATTTGGCGCAAAACCTTTTCATTTTGGATTCGTTCGCGAAACCGGTTTTTAAGGGAACATTTCCATAAAGCTTTTGTCAGATTAACCGGTTTAGAACATTAAAAACCAGGATAACAGGATAAACATCGTCACCCGCCGCCGGCTGGCGAGCTGTCACTCGTCGAATAAACTGGTTTATTTAGGTTGTAGTTAAGTTCTTAAAAACGTTCGCGTTCTTATGAAAGTTCGGAGTTAAATCGAAATAAACCGGTATTTACCGCTATGTTATAAACCGGTTCCGAGCCTTGCTCGCCTAGACGCGAGAATTACTTTCACACCCAAATTTGGTTTTGAAAATTTTGAAAATCTTTGCACTCGATTGTACGAAGCGCAAAATTCGAACTTCGAATTGCCGTCCCGCCGACTCATTGTTTATGGGCGTTTTGAAAAAAGTGTACCCTTTACGTTTTTTGAAATTTTTGAAAAAATATGCTTATTCCTACTCAGAATTAAGAGCATAATCGATTCCGATCGTTTAAAAATTTTTTCCCAGTTTTTCATACAAAATTTTTATGAGTCAGTTTTGTCACGCCCATACTAAGGGTATGAAAAAAACAACGTCGCAAAACTGAAATTTTTTGGGGGACATTTTTTTAAACTATCGGAATCGATTGTGTTCTTGATTCCGGGTAGGAAAAACCATATTTTTTACAAAATTAAAAAAAAAGGTACTTACACCTTTTTTTTGAAAATGCCCTAATACGAGATCGAGAGCTTCAAATGTCGTAGCAGCTAGTGGTGTAACGACGAACCAGGGTCTTAAGGGTGTCCTACGCGGGCGGCGCGGAGGCGGGGGCGGGCGCGGGGGCGGGGGCGGGCAGCACGGGCAGGGCGGCGGGCGGGGCGGGCGGCGGCGGGGCGTGGATGCTGAAGTGCTTGACGGCGGCCTCGAGCGCGGCGCCGTTGCCGCTGAAGTAGGCCGACACCGCGTTGTGGAACAGCAACAGCTGCTTGTTCATCACCTTCACCTGCAACACGGACGCTGCTCTAATACTGGCGCGTAGGGCTGAGGGCGGCGGGGCCGTAGTTATAAGGCACTCGTCGCTTATCTAAATAGTGTAACGCGTACGGCGCACAAAGCGGCGAGGCCGCAGTTACAAGTTATTCGTCGCTGATCTATACAGTGTAATGCGTACGGCACTGAGGACGGCCAGGCCGCAATAACAAGTCGTTCGTCGCTTGCCTATAACGCGTACGGCACTGAGGGCAGCGAGGTCGCAGTTACAAGTCTTTTGTCGCTTGTCTAAACAGTGTAATGTGTGTGTGTCCCCTCGGGCGCGGGGCCCGTGTCTCACCCTGTTCTCGTGCAGCAGCGCCAGCTTGACGCCGGAGTCGTCCCGGAGCCGCTCGTAGGCGCGGCGCTGGCGCTCGATGCTGGCCAGCAGCGCGGCCGGCGGGTTGCCGCCGTGCGCCTCCAGCCGCTGTGGTACTGAGGGCGCGGGGCCCGTGTCTCACCCTGTTCTCGTGCAGCAGCGCCAGCTTGACGCCGGAGTCGTCCCGGAGCCGCTCGTAGGCGCGGCGCTGGCGCTCGATGCTGGCCAGCAGCGCGGCCGGCGGGTTGCCGCCGTGCGCCTCCAGCCGCTGTGGTACTGAGGGCGCGGGGCCCGTGTCTCACCCTGTTCTCGTGCAGCAGCGCCAGCTTGACGCCGGAGTCGTCCCGGAGCCGCTCGTAGGCGCGGCGCTGGCGCTCGATGCTGGCCAGCAGCGCGGCCGGCGGGTTGCCGCCGTGCGCCTCCAGCCGCTGTGGTACTGAGGGCGCGGGGCCCGTGTCTCACCCTGTTCTCGTGCAGCAGCGCCAGCTTGACGCCGGAGTCGTCCCGGAGCCGCTCGTAGGCGCGGCGCTGGCGCTCGATGCTGGCCAGCAGCGCGGCCGGCGGGTTGCCGCCGTGCGCCTCCAGCCGCTGTGGTACTGAGGGCGCGGGGCCCGTGTCTCACCCTGTTCTCGTGCAGCAGCGCCAGCTTGACGCCGGAGTCGTCCCGGAGCCGCTCGTAGGCGCGGCGCTGGCGCTCGATGCTGGCCAGCAGCGCGGCCGGCGGGTTGCCGCCGTGCGCCTCCAGCCGCTGTGGTACTGAGGGCGCGGGGCCCGTGTCTCACCCTGTTCTCGTGCAGCAGCGCCAGCTTGACGCCGGAGTCGTCCCGGAGCCGCTCGTAGGCGCGGCGCTGGCGCTCGATGCTGGCCAGCAGCGCGGCCGGCGGGTTGCCGCCGTGCGCCTCCAGCCGCTGTGGTACTGAGGGCGCGGGGCCCGTGTCTCACCCTGTTCTCGTGCAGCAGCGCCAGCTTGACGCCGGAGTCGTCCCGGAGCCGCTCGTAGGCGCGGCGCTGGCGCTCGATGCTGGCCAGCAGCGCGGCCGGCGGGTTGCCGCCGTGCGCCTCCAGCCGCTGTGGTACTGAGGGCGCGGGGCCCGTGTCTCACCCTGTTCTCGTGCAGCAGCGCCAGCTTGACGCCGGAGTCGTCCCGGAGCCGCTCGTAGGCGCGGCGCTGGCGCTCGATGCTGGCCAGCAGCGCGGCCGGCGGGTTGCCGCCGTGCGCCTCCAGCCGCTGTGGTACTGAGGGCGCGGGGCCCGTGTCTCACCCTGTTCTCGTGCAGCAGCGCCAGCTTGACGCCGGAGTCGTCCCGGAGCCGCTCGTAGGCGCGGCGCTGGCGCTCGATGCTGGCCAGCAGCGCGGCCGGCGGGTTGCCGCCGTGCGCCTCCAGCCGCTGTGGTACTGAGGGCGCGGGGCCCGTGTCTCACCCTGTTCTCGTGCAGCAGCGCCAGCTTGACGCCGGAGTCGTCCCGGAGCCGCTCGTAGGCGCGGCGCTGGCGCTCGATGCTGGCCAGCAGCGCGGCCGGCGGGTTGCCGCCGTGCGCCTCCAGCCGCTGTGGTACTGAGGGCGCGGGGCCCGTGTCTCACCCTGTTCTCGTGCAGCAGCGCCAGCTTGACGCCGGAGTCGTCCCGGAGCCGCTCGTAGGCGCGGCGCTGGCGCTCGATGCTGGCCAGCAGCGCGGCCGGCGGGTTGCCGCCGTGCGCCTCCAGCCGCTGTGGTACTGAGGGCGCGGGGCCCGTGTCTCACCCTGTTCTCGTGCAGCAGCGCCAGCTTGACGCCGGAGTCGTCCCGGAGCCGCTCGTAGGCGCGGCGCTGGCGCTCGATGCTGGCCAGCAGCGCGGCCGGCGGGTTGCCGCCGTGCGCCTCCAGCCGCTGTGGTACTGAGGGCGCGGGGCCCGTGTCTCACCCTGTTCTCGTGCAGCAGCGCCAGCTTGACGCCGGAGTCGTCCCGGAGCCGCTCGTAGGCGCGGCGCTGGCGCTCGATGCTGGCCAGCAGCGCGGCCGGCGGGTTGCCGCCGTGCGCCTCCAGCCGCTGTGGTACTGAGGGCGCGGGGCCCGTGTCTCACCCTGTTCTCGTGCAGCAGCGCCAGCTTGACGCCGGAGTCGTCCCGGAGCCGCTCGTAGGCGCGGCGCTGGCGCTCGATGCTGGCCAGCAGCGCGGCCGGCGGGTTGCCGCCGTGCGCCTCCAGCCGCTGTGGTACTGAGGGCGCGGGGCCCGTGTCTCACCCTGTTCTCGTGCAGCAGCGCCAGCTTGACGCCGGAGTCGTCCCGGAGCCGCTCGTAGGCGCGGCGCTGGCGCTCGATGCTGGCCAGCAGCGCGGCCGGCGGGTTGCCGCCGTGCGCCTCCAGCCGCTGTGGTACTGAGGGCGCGGGGCCCGTGTCTCACCCTGTTCTCGTGCAGCAGCGCCAGCTTGACGCCGGAGTCGTCCCGGAGCCGCTCGTAGGCGCGGCGCTGGCGCTCGATGCTGGCCAGCAGCGCGGCCGGCGGGTTGCCGCCGTGCGCCTCCAGCCGCTGTGGTACTGAGGGCGCGGGGCCCGTGTCTCACCCTGTTCTCGTGCAGCAGCGCCAGCTTGACGCCGGAGTCGTCCCGGAGCCGCTCGTAGGCGCGGCGCTGGCGCTCGATGCTGGCCAGCAGCGCGGCCGGCGGGTTGCCGCCGTGCGCCTCCAGCCGCTGTGGTACTGAGGGCGCGGGGCCCGTGTCTCACCCTGTTCTCGTGCAGCAGCGCCAGCTTGACGCCGGAGTCGTCCCGGAGCCGCTCGTAGGCGCGGCGCTGGCGCTCGATGCTGGCCAGCAGCGCGGCCGGCGGGTTGCCGCCGTGCGCCTCCAGCCGCTGTGGTACTGAGGGCGCGGGGCCCGTGTCTCACCCTGTTCTCGTGCAGCAGCGCCAGCTTGACGCCGGAGTCGTCCCGGAGCCGCTCGTAGGCGCGGCGCTGGCGCTCGATGCTGGCCAGCAGCGCGGCCGGCGGGTTGCCGCCGTGCGCCTCCAGCCGCTGTGGTACTGAGGGCGCGGGGCCCGTGTCTCACCCTGTTCTCGTGCAGCAGCGCCAGCTTGACGCCGGAGTCGTCCCGGAGCCGCTCGTAGGCGCGGCGCTGGCGCTCGATGCTGGCCAGCAGCGCGGCCGGCGGGTTGCCGCCGTGCGCCTCCAGCCGCTGTGGTACTGAGGGCGCGGGGCCCGTGTCTCACCCTGTTCTCGTGCAGCAGCGCCAGCTTGACGCCGGAGTCGTCCCGGAGCCGCTCGTAGGCGCGGCGCTGGCGCTCGATGCTGGCCAGCAGCGCGGCCGGCGGGTTGCCGCCGTGCGCCTCCAGCCGCTGTGGTACTGAGGGCGCGGGGCCCGTGTCTCACCCTGTTCTCGTGCAGCAGCGCCAGCTTGACGCCGGAGTCGTCCCGGAGCCGCTCGTAGGCGCGGCGCTGGCGCTCGATGCTGGCCAGCAGCGCGGCCGGCGGGTTGCCGCCGTGCGCCTCCAGCCGCTGTGGTACTGAGGGCGCGGGGCCCGTGTCTCACCCTGTTCTCGTGCAGCAGCGCCAGCTTGACGCCGGAGTCGTCCCGGAGCCGCTCGTAGGCGCGGCGCTGGCGCTCGATGCTGGCCAGCAGCGCGGCCGGCGGGTTGCCGCCGTGCGCCTCCAGCTCGCTGCGGTACGCGTCGTACTCCACCCTGCAACCGGCATGTTCACGCACCATTCACTCGCCGCCACCACAATCGGTTAAACGAGACAGTACATTAATTCCCTGTCCTGTGCACCTCATGCTATCATTTTGACGTTGACGGACGCGATCGAGTCGCAACGGTTAATCTACAGGTATGGGGCGGTCTGAGTGCCCGCTGCGACTGTCTACAAGTATGGGGATGGCCTGAATGCCTCCTGCGGCTGGCTACAGTTATGAAAGCGGTCTGACGAGTGCTCGCTGCGGCTGTCTATGGGTATGGGGGCGGCTTGAGTGCCTGCAGCGACTGTCTACAAGTATGGGGGCGGTCTGAGTGCCCGCAGCGACTGTCTACAAGTATGGGGGTGGTCTGAGTGCCCGCAGCGACTGTCTACAAGTATGGGGGCTGTCTGAGTGCCCGCAGAAAGAAAGAAAGAAAGAAAATACATTTATTTAACGCCATAAAAATAAAAATAAAATAAAAAAGAATAATAAAAAAAAAAATAAATAAATAACAAAGAACAAATACCAAAATAAAATAAAAATGACGCTAAATAAGCGACTGTCTACAAGTATGGGGGCGGTCTGAGTGCCCGCTGTGGCTGTCTAAAGGTATGGGGACGGCTGAGTCCCTTTAACGGCTGTTTCCACGTATAGTTGGTGTATATTAAAGCTCGGCGCAAATGGGCCATCGACCTTAGTCATCTGTTGTGGTGGTGTGGCCCGTTTCCGCTGAGCTAGCAGGCGACTGACCGGGCGGCCTCGTACTGGCGGATGGTGAGCAGCGTGTCGTCCATGGTGCGGCAGGTGAGCGTGGCCAGCGAGCTGTTGAAGAACTGCAGCGCGGCCAGCAGCGTGTCGCCGTGACGGGTCAGCGCGCGCTGCGTGTCCGCGTTGTACAGGAACCTGTCACAACAGGTACCGATCAGGGCCCGATTGCATAATAAAGTACAAGTATTATTAAATTTCAATACGAAATCGCTAGTACTATTAGTTGGTACTTCATTATGCAATCGGGCCCAGGCCGCGCCGGGGAAACACGCAAATGGAAGGACGCCATGTAATGTGAATCCAATCAGCTGGGCTACCACGAAACTCCAAAATCGAAGTTTGTACGAGAGTGGCAGAGACGGTACGACTGCAGCTCGGGCGAGCGCCGCGCCAGCCCCCCCTGTACGCACTGTGTCTGCAGCTCGGGCGAGCGCCGCGCCAGCCCCCCCTGTACGCACTGTGTCTGCAGCTCGGGCGAGCGCCGCGCCAGCCCCCCCTGTACGCACTGTGTCTGCAGCTCGGGCGAGCGCCGCGCCAGCCCCCCCTGTACGCACTGTGTCTGCAGCTCGGGCGAGCGCCGCGCCAGCCCCCCCTTTACGCACTGTGTCTGCAGCTCGGGCGAGCGCCGCGCCAGCCCCCCTGTACGCACTGTGTCTGCAGCTCGGGCGAGCGCCGCGCCAGCCCCCCTGTACGCACTGTGTCTGCAGCTCGGGCGAGCGCCGCGCCAGCCCCCCTGTACGCACTGTGTCTGCAGCTCGGGCGAGCGCCGCGCCAGCCCCCCTGTACGCACTGTGTCTGCAGCTCGGGCGAGCGCCGCGCCAGCCCCCCTGTACGCACTGTGTCTGCAGCTCGGGCGAGCGCCGCGCCAGCCCCCCTGTACGCACTGTGTCTGCAGCTCGGGCGAGCGCCGCGCCAGCCCCCCTGTACGCACTGTGTCTGCAGCTCGGGCGAGCGCCGCGCCAGCCCCCCTGTACGCACTGTGTCTGCAGCTCGGGCGAGCGCCGCGCCAGCCCCCCTGTACGCACTGTGTCTGCAGCTCGGGCGAGCGCCGCGCCAGCCCCCCTGTACGCACTGTGTCTGCAGCTCGGGCGAGCGCCGCGCCAGCCCCCCTGTACGCACTGTGTCTGCAGCTCGGGCGAGCGCCGCGCCAGCCCCCCTGTACGCACTGTGTCTGCAGCTCGGGCGAGCGCCGCGCCAGCCCCCCTGTACGCACTGTGTCTGCAGCTCGGGCGAGCGCCGCGCCAGCCCCCCTGTACGCACTGTGTCTGCAGCTCGGGCGAGCGCCGCGCCAGCCCCCCTGTACGCACTGTGTCTGCAGCTCGGGCGAGCGCCGCGCCAGCCCCCCTGTACGCACTGTGTCTGCAGCTCGGGCGAGCGCCGCGCCAGCCCCCCTGTACGCACTGTGTCTGCAGCTCGGGCGAGCGCCGCGCCAGCCCCCCTGTACGCACTGTGTCTGCAGCTCGGGCGAGCGCCGCGCCAGCCCCCCTGTACGCACTGTGTCTGCAGCTCGGGCGAGCGCTGCGCCAGCTCTGCGAAGGCGTCGCCCAGCAGCCGCTGCGTGTGTGCGGCGGCTGCCAGCTGCTGGGTGAGCGCGACGCTGAGCCGCAGCACGCCGTTGTACTTGCGCTGCGTCTCCCGCAGCATCTCGATCTGCGCCTCCAGCTCTGCAACACGCGTTCCAAGTAAAGTTTTAATACAATTTATGGTATGCTAGTTGTGTTAGGAAGCGGTTGTATCGCGTCACAGCCAGCGCCGTGTTTGGTGTGCCAGGTGTGTCAGGGAGCGGTTTGTGTCGCGTTACAGCCAGCGCCATGTATTGTGTGCCAATTGTGTTAGGAAGCGGTTTGTGTCCTGTGGTTTGTGTTGTGGTTTGTGGGCTGTGTATATACCTGTTTTCTGTAATTTTTTGCTATATGTTGGTGTGCAATAAAGAGTTATTGTATTGTATTGTATTGTATTGTGTCGCGTCATAGCCAGCGTCGTGTATGGTGTGTTAGGTGCGTCAAGAAGTGGTGTGTCTTGTGTGTTGTGTTACCGGTGTCGACGGTGCGCGAGGTCTTGCCGAGCTTCTCGTAGAGCAGCTGCTTGGTGCACTTGTAGGTGGAGAGTCCCCACGAGCGCAGCGTGTCGAGCCGCGAGCCGCCCGCGCGCAGCAGCCCGCCCGCGCCGCCCGCGCCCGCTGACACGTCCGGCGGCGCTGAACACACAACGTCATCGTACCATAACGAATCGCAGTGACGTGCCGTAAACATGAGCAGGACTACTACGAAACTCGAAACTCGAAGTTCGTAACGCACTGTCCCTTTCATTCGCGTATTAAATGACATGCGTCACCGGGATGGCAACATACGAATTTAAAATTTTGCACTTCATGATATAGGACCAGGTTTTCACCGAACAAAAGTCGTGACGTTTACGACGCGTCACTGCGATTCCGCACCGTCTGCGTATATTAAGCAGCAGCGTAGAGAGCATACAATAAAAACGGTGCACATACGATGCGTCACTGCGATTCCGTACCGTCACCGCTGTTTGAGCAGCGATGTGACCGCACCTTTAAACGGGATCTTTCTCAAAAAACTTTGATTGCAATTGCAGGTGGTAGGACCTTATGCAAGGTCCACCCGGATTGCTACCACCATCTTGCTTGTTAATCCTGCCGTGAAGCACTGTTGTGTTTCGGCGTGGAGAGTAAGACAGCCGGTGAAATTACTGGCACTTGAGGTATCCCATCTTAGGCCTCTAAGTTGGCAACGCATCTGCAATACCAGGCGGTGGTGATCTCTTACCATCAGGAGACCCACATGCTCGTTTGCCATCCAGTCGAATAAAAAAAAACATGACTTGTTATAACGACCAACCATGTGTCAGAATCAAACCCAACCGACCAGCACAATTGTTAAAATGTTATAACAAAATCTAAGTTACTAGTGCTGCCATCTATCAACTCACCTGTCAATTATAACATAACGGTAAATATAAGAAAAAATAAATTAGTCTATTTGCAACCATCATACACCGCACAACGGCCAACCGATAGTGTCTTTTTCAACCTCGACATTGGCGGAATCATCGATAGTTTTGATGGAGCTATATTTTTTCTAAAAATTTATTGATTGATTGAACCGTCATAGTCTATTTGCAACCGTCATACGTTTTTCATTAGGATAGCCCAGGCTAGTTTTCCATCGACAATCTTTACAGTTATGGGGTACCGTAAGCGGGCGGGAAGGTCATGGAGCGCGAGGCAGGGAAGCTGGGCTCGGTGCCCGACGTGATGGAGTCGCTGGAGTCGCGCAGCGGCGGCGTGTCCTTCAACATCTCGTGGATGCTGCGCTCCGATTGCCTGCACACACACAAACACACATTGTTGTACTGATAAGAAATTATTTAGTTACTAAATATCACTCATTCTTGTGACAATTTCAATCTTATTATTATTTTTTTTGACGACCGGATGGCTAAGTGGTTAGAGACCCTGACTACGAAGGTTGAGGTCCCGGGTTCGAATCCCGGCCGGGGCAGATATTTGTATGGATAATACGAATGTTTGTTCTCGGGTCTTGGATGTTGAATATGTACCTATTTAAGTATTTATTTATCTATATTTAAGTAGCCGGAGCCGGAGCGGCTGGCAGAACATGGGCAAGAGTAGCTGCATGTGAGAGGGATTGGAGACTGTTGGGGGAGGCCTTTGCCAACAGGCACACAGATGTTGAAGAGTAGAAAAAAAAAACTGTTACATTTAAATATTTAATTATCTTGTAAATTTGCATTTGAATAAAGAGGCTTAAAATAAAAATAAAAAATTAAGTATGTTTATCCGTTGACTAATGCCCATAGTACAAGCTTTGCTTAGTTTGGGACTAGGTCAATTGGTGTCAAGTGTCCCATGATATTTATTTATTTATTTATTATTTATTTATTTTAACCTCCTAAGCCAGGGTTTCTGAAAGTGGGGTCCACGGACCCCTTAGGGGTCTGTAGCATGTATGTCAGGGGTCCGTAGCATGTATGTCAGGGGGCCCATAGCCTGGTCACTCCATAGATGAGAGTATGTAATAAAGGATCAGTCTGTAAACCTATTTACTAGGAAATTTCCTGATTTTTTTTTTTGACTGGGTCCGTGGTATTTTTTCAATTGTGAAAGTGGTCCGTGACTGCACAAAGTTTAAGAAACCCTGTCCTAAGCTATAACAACTTTCAAATTTCAATTTCAATTTTTTAAACATGACCAAAGTAGTATGGCCAGCATCAAAAGTAGCTGGTTACTTTTTTACTCTGTCACATATCCCTTCGAGTGGCAAGCGACCGGGTCCCGGCAGCCTGTCAAATACCCTTGAGTGGCAAGCGACCGGGTCCCGGCAGCCTATCAAATACCCCCGAGTGGCAGGCGACCGGCTCCCGGACGTTGGCGGGTGTCGTATTTCACTCATAAATATAAACTGTTAGACCTATATCTGGCTTGCTCATTCACGCAAAATGCGTTCATAAATAGACAAGGATGGTATTTAATAACGGCCGCGACAACATAACGGAAGAAATTTCGTTCTATCGTTTACTCAAGTTTCACTGTGTGCATGCTGCCGTGCGCTGGTATTTTTGAAAACCTCGTATTATAGTATTATTTGCTATTGAAAGACTATAAAAGGGCTTTGTTTCGTAATTAAATTAATATTTTACGAAACAAATCAGTGTTTACTATAGGTAATTGGTTTATTTTATAATTATAGTTATTTTAATACATGACTGAGAAAAATTTGGTTGTCAGATATTTGATAATGACTAATAAAATTCACAGAAATTGAAGGTCATGCATTGTTATTTAATTAGATATGGCATTTTATGCTAAACTATCACTGTAAGGCTTATATATAACATTAAACTGGTATTTTTTTGGTGATATTTTTTTTATAAAATTCGGGAATTCGCGAAATTAATTTGTAGCTGTCATGCCACTCGAAGAAGATGTTTTCAAAATGGCCGCGCCACTTGACCTAAAAAATTTAAATATGGCGCCGCCACCCCAAGGGTTATTAACACATTTGTCAATCTTGTATGGCGCTAAGTATGTGGCTGTAAAATGACAAAGTACTAAAGTAACCAGCTACTTTTGATGCTTATTTATTTACCTATTTAATCTCATAATTAACACTTACAGTCAAGCCACATATGCTAATGTGAATAATAGAGAATATGCTGACTGTACTTGGTTATCAACTTTTCCCAAACCCAATCAGACTGCCAAATAGTGATAAATGATTCCACATATCACAGTTCCATATTCTTCTGACTAATAAATGATCAAGAGCAAAACCTACACAAATCAACATACAGAATACCCATTAATTGAAACAATTGAACAGATCATGAAGTGATTGCCTAGCTACTCTACAACCACACGCAAGATAGCTACATTCTACAAGTTTAATGATCCAACTAACTCTTACTATCTTCATTATTTTAATAATTTTAAGTTCTAAAATTAAATTAACAGAGTATACTTACATGTTAATTTCACCCACAATATTTATTTATTTTTGTGATAGGTATTTTTGTATTTACTTTTGGTACAATAAAGAGTAACAAACAAACACACAATATTTTTTTATCGAGCTAAAAGGTTTTTCTATGTGTAAAGTGTAGTTAAAAGATATGAAGCTTTTGCCGGTTCGTTTTTCGGACAAATTACGTACAAACGTAAAACTGTGGACACTCAACCTTTGACTACGTACTGTTCACAATACACGACCAATTAAAGTCATAAGCCTGCGCAGCGAGACTAGCAAGCTAATTGAACTAGCAGAAACATTAACATATTCCTAATTTCCTGAAGCATCTACGTCCAGATCCATATTGTTTGTGTGCAAGGTTGTAAAACACTTTAGCGAATGATTATGACTCACCACTTTGACATCTTTAGTTTTAAACGTATGAGATCAGCACAAGAACACTAAATTTACTTAAGTTTATCGACAATAGTTTCACTGTTTCTATGAATGAACCATTTTTACAGAATTACACGAATTAAATTTTATCCAAAAGCTCATTGATAATTTGACAGTTGTTTGACAGCAACTTGGGGAGTATTTCAGCAGTTATCAAATGAATGCGTGGTCGTGGCTCTACTAAAAAAAAGAGTTGATAATGGTGTTTTATGTGTTATGAGTTATGAAATTCATTTTCAAATGAAAAGCATGTATTGATTTGTCATTTAAAAAGTTACTCAAGGTAACATTTTTTATTCGCTCTTTCTCTGCTCTATCTAGGCAGGTATGGTACGAGGTACATACTCTACATTGACTCTACATTACAATTTTTTATACCTAATGGATTTTATCGATTTCAAGCGGCATTCAAAAAGAAGCTGAGGTTGTTTACTGTGCGGCAATAATGGATTGTACAACAAGAGCATAAAACCAGCCATTTTACCCAAGACGTTCAGCCTCAGCCACCCGGAAGGACCCCATGATACAGTTGCATAAATAACTTTTATGCACTAGAGAATAAAAAGTCATTTTGGATGCGATTACGAGCATGAAAAGTGAAAAAGATCTTATTAGAAATGGGTAACGTTTATATGAGGGAGCTTTATTTTAAAACTGTTGTTACCTACTACCTATTATTTTTATATTTTTTAATCTCAAAATATACGTACAAACTAATATAAAAACCATGAACAAAAGATAGGTGCAAACAGCGGCATTCACGGCGAACTTTAAAAAGGGAAGTTTCGTAATAAAACAATTGGGTACATTTTGATTCGTGCTTTAATTTATTTTCTTTGAATTCTTAAAATTAAATACCTTGTACTTATAAAAGTATACAAACATCCCACTTAGTGTAATAGAAGCGACGGTAGTCTGAGATTCGTGGTGAAGGCAGGTACAATAGCTAAGTTAAGTACTCGCCATATGGATAAAATGATTTATAAAATACCCTTTTGTTAGTAACACGCGATGAGTAGTTACATGGAAGATAAGGATTTTTGTAAGTTTTTATTTTGATTTATATCCTAGTTCCTGATAAATTTCAAGTCAGTCCGATCATAAGGGCCAGTTTCACCACTAATTGATATATTTTATGTGATTATTTTAATCAATAAAACTTACTTCTTTTACTTGAAAAATTTTGCCTAGAGGAGATCGCTCTCAAGCAAGCTATAAATAATTAACCGCAACATAATAATGGAATGTTAATACAACTAAAAGTGTTTTTAACGTCATGGCGGACGGAACATCTAATCCGACAAAACTAATAGAGACTGCATCACTCTTATCTGTCACATAAAATTTATCGATGAGTGGTGAAACCGGCCCAGTCTATTGCTGGAGCGTCTTTTTAGTGTCGCACTCGCTATGTCTTTGTTTAGTTTATTTTTTATACAATATTTATAATCTTAGTGTTGTAGTTAAATAAGATTTTGTTGAAAGCGTATTAGGTACGCTAACAAGTGCTCAATTATTATAGTTATACATAGAATTTGAGACTAGTTTTCACACTTTATACATATTATTAAAACTAAAAACTTATATTTAGGTACTTATACGTAGTGTAAAAAATTGTAAGAGAGCATAAAGAGAGTCAAGAATAAAGTAGGTAGGTACAGTCGCCATCAAATATGTATATGTTGGCTCCTTAATCAATTTGTTCGATAATACGTAGTTGACAAATAGGCGGTTTTTGACTCTCTGGACTGGAACACTTGCTCCTAAAATATTTTTAACCAAACTTAATACAACGTATAAAATTCATTTTATAAAGATTATTTATAAAATTACTAAATTACTAACTTATTTCTTATATATTCTTACATATTTTTGCGACTTTATTTTACAATTTTTTACTAAAACGGCCCTCAAAAATTATCTAGAAATTACAATCTAGACATTTGAAGTCCAAGCTGTCGGGGTTGCAACTCTACTTAAGTACCTATATGTAGGTACATACCTAAGATAAGTACCAGTTGTAGCTATATAGGTCTCCCTTAACTACATGCATCTAGTACGACATTTAACATGGAACTACCCTGCTAGAGTTGGTCTCAGAAAGTAGGGTTGCGGTTTTAGTCGGTATTTGTTTACTTATGTCATAAAAACTTTGAGAACGGTTAAATGTTTTTTCGTTTCCATTCACTTGTGCTAGAACGATTTCAAATCATATCATTTAAAAATACCGTTGGAAAGTGGTTACAAATTGTGCTGAACTTTTTAAATTATCTTATCTACGAGTACTTCATATTTTCTATCAAAAATTTAATTCGAACTGTACTTTCTTATTAATACCTACGCAGCTTCGACTTTTACCACTTTCAAATGGCATTTTCGAAAATTGAGTCGAATGTGTAACTTTCGTTAGGAAACAAGGAACGGTGGGATTTCCAAACCATCGTCACTATTAATAGATCTGTCAACTCTCTATAATATTCATAATTATTATAATAAGGATAATATTATTTTCAGAAGGTACAAAAAAGGTAGAAAAAAGAAAATATAATAAGTCAAAATTATGAACTTATTCAAAATTTCAAAAATAAGTACCACAGACTTTTATTCCGTCGCAATAAGGCCGTAGTAACATATTTTTCAGTGGTTCAAATATATACTTATTTTTGCACTTGACTGTACAGTACATTACTGTAGAGTGTACAGTAATAGTAGCACACACATTTTTGTGCAAGTTGCTCGTACGCTTCGCTCGGGCGTTCGCGCCGGGCCTAGAGCAGGTGATCGTACCAGGTCTAGAGCGGTCGTTCACGCCGGGCCTAGAGCGGGTGATCGTACCAAATCTAGAGCGGGCGTTCGCGCCGGGCCTCGAGCGGGTGATCTCACCAGAAGGGCTACTCCGAAACACAAAATTCGAAGTTCGTGTCGTGCGATCCCTCTCACACTTATACTATTTAATACGAGAGCGAGAGGGATCGCACGACACGAACTTCGAACGTTGTGTTTCGGAGTAGCCCTTCAGGTTTAGAGCGGGCGTTCGCGCCGGGCCTAGAGCGGGCGTTCGCGCCGGGCCCAGAGCGGGCGGTCCCGCCACGGTCAGTCGAGCAGGTGCGGCGGCGTCGGCAGCGCGCGCAGCGGCCGCATCTCCGCGCCGGAGCTGTCGCTCACCAGGATCGTCTCTTGGGGGCAGCACGACGTCTTTATGGACTCCGTCGACGTCTTGTGGTTCTGGGGAACAGAGATAAACGATTCAATGACTTTATTGAACACAAAAAATATACGACTACCTACCATTGACAAAAATTACAAGGTAAGCAAATGGTCTTATCGGCGACTGCTATAAAAGTAGGGTAGTGTAGGGTAGGCAATATAAAATGAGGCATAATGTAGGCAAGTAAGCAGGTAGATTGAAATGGTTTACTGTAAATAAATATGAAATGATGTTCCACAAAATAACTAAATCAAAAACAAAAAAACGTATCTGTGGATTAAAAATCCGGAAATCCATGGTTAAAAAATACTTCGGTGAATAATTGTAAGTATCGTAGTTAAGACTATACTTATTACTTCAAAAATACTTGATCTAATAATTCGATGTAATGATACGTCAAAAAAGTTCTTCAATGGTAAGATTGGTTTTTTGGAATCTTTTTGTATTTTTTATTTCAATTATTATTTTAATACTACTACTTAATTATTATTACTACTACTACTACTACTTATTATTACTTACTATTTAATTATTATTTTTTATTTTTTACTGTACCATTGTCCAGCAGTAGTGTAGCGGCACGCGGGGCGGAATACCGCGGACCTGGGTCCGATTCCCAGTGCTGATCTTATTTTTCTGGTTTTTCTGTTTGTATTTATAATTCGTCAATGGTAACAAAAGGTCGACCTATGCGCAGCTATATCGATCAGATAAAGGAGAAAGTCGGCGTTGCGTCGTATCAAGAGGTCAAAAACATGGCTCAAAGGAGGGATGTGTGGAAGATGCTCCACCGACAAGAATATAACTCTTAAGGGCGCTCCACACTTAGTCCGCGGATCGCGGCACGATTTCGCGGAGCGAACTTGCCGCGAATTTAACAACGACTCTACATTCGTCCGCGTCTCGTACCGCGTCTTGTTCGCGCTTCGCGCTCCCTTTGACGCGGGACAAAAACCGACCAACATTGGGGAACAAAGCGCAAAACGGCTCTACACTTAGCGTTCGCGCCCCTTCGCAGCCATTGCGCGCGATCCGCGGGCTAAGTGTGGAGCGGGCTTTAAGTTAAGGGAGGAGGAGGTAATGGTAACGGCACGCACCCGTTTGAAGCAGCCGGCGAGCGCGTGCGAGGCGGCGCGCGCGCAGCCCGAGCGGCCGCGCCGCATGAGCACGTACAGCAGCGGGTCCAGCACGTAGTTCAGCAGCATCAGCAGGTCGGACGCCGCGCCCAGCGCGCCCAGCCGCCGCCACCAGCCCGCGCCCAGCGACAGGTACAGCGACGATGTGATCTAAGGACAATGCGAGGTGTTATAGCGGTAAGCTGGAAACTGGACGACAGAGGGCAGGGGTGTCAAGCGGGGGTGTAATGCTTTACCGGCCCGGATAGCACCAACATGGATATACCGGCCCTGTTTTTCGTGTACACGTCTATAGAAGCTCCTGTCAGTTTCTATGGGCGTGTACACAAAAAACAAGGCCGGTATTTCCATGTCCGTGTTATCCGGGCCGGTAAAAACTATCACCCTGGAGCGGCAATCACACTGAGTCGATCGCCGCATGCTGCATGCAGCGACTGCAAAAGTGTTAAGAACACGGTAGCCGCATTCGGCGAGCGACAGCTGCCACCGCCTTATATAGCCGTCGCTATACTTACAGACTAATGTAAAGGCGACAGTCGTTCACCGAAGTAGTTTGGAACAAATTCGGCGACCGCGACCGCATTAGGTGAACGACGCAGTGTAATAATATAATTGCCGCTTTAATTTACTGCTTCTAGGTAACTCTATGTCTCGAGAATTTCCGCAGCGCAGTGAACAAAAACAACACTCAGAGCGGTTCTACTCCACCCCAGCTCGCGGCCGTAGCCTGTAATCACTGCGCGCGATTCATGGCATCAGCAGAACTGCCACACTTTTTGGCACGCGCGCGTATGACATTAAGCCTTGCTTCGCAAACCTTACTCACGGGACGCAAAACCTAAGTATGACAAAAGAGAGCGGAGCGCGAACGCGACCCCAAGCCGTGATGACTAACATAGCCATCCCGCAGAAAATGTCACAATGTGGCGAAGTTTTTCACCAGACCTTCGGTCCACCTTGTGGAGGGCCTATACACCCAAGCTGCAACTTCTAGTGCGCGGCCGCTATACATTTAGAAACAAACGGTCAAACTGCCACTTAAGTTTGGCAAATCGTTTAGCTAATATTAGCTATTGGTATCGCTCACAATGGTTAAAATTCTGTACAGTGTTTGTGCAAAATGAAAGAAACAGTTAAAGTAATTGAACATATGGATAAGTAACTCGAGAAGCTGCATCCCGTCGGGATAGTAAAGAGCCAAGACGATGCTTGAACGACTCTTTGTGTCTATATTAATTAAGAAACAACCCACCTTTCACTACAGTAATATAACGAATAAAACACAGTAAGATTCTCAATCTCTTAGTTTATCACTTGCAACTTACTTTTCGACTCTACGTAGAGCTAAAACTATTTTTCTCATAATTTTACTACTTAGCATTTAGGTACATACAGTGTGTGGCCCAAAACCGCGGATATTATTGAAAACAGAGGCTCTATAGGTCACCGGTAATTGGACCATCATGGTCCCACTTAATCAAAATCAAAACTAAACTTTTGTTTTTTTTTTCTAACAAAATTAATCTTAATTTCAATGTACGCCATCCTAGAACCCAAATGACGTTGCTCGTCTCGCTAGAAATCAATAGCAAACATTTTGCTTTACATAATTCTTCGAATAAAGTTTAATAAAAAAAAAACTAATTATATTTAAAAGTTGCTGAACATTTGTGAATGCGTGCGTGGCTCCGAAGCGGTAACGTTTCGTGTGCTCTGCCCACCCTATTTGGGAATACAGGCGTGATGTTTGTGTGTGTGTGTGTGTGTGTGTGTGTGTGTGTGTGTGTGTGTGTGTGTGTGTGTGTGAGTGACGCGTACATCTATGTTTTCATTATTTTCCCGTGTCACAGGCCACAACCGGTATACCTAACTGAAAATAACAAGTGCACTACTCGTAGATCCCTACCACCCTACTTCATTTATCCGGAGTTTGTTTGTGTTTACGATTATTAATTTCATCGGGTGATTCGTTCAGCGTCGCCGCACGCCGCCAATAATAACTGCGCCCACTCAGCTTAATTGATCTCATTTAGAGGGTAGAAGTATCTGAAGTATAAGTAATAATGCACTTGCTGCCCATTGTCGTAAAGTCTCATGGCGGCCACCGTTAATAACCTCAGTCGATATTGTTTTGCCGTCCTAATATAGAAAGAATGTTAGATGGCTTTTGAAGACGAGAGAAAGAAAATAGATTCGATTCGATTGTGCTCTTGATTCTGAGTAGGAAAAGATATTTTTTCCAAAATTGAAAAAGAGAAAGGGTACTCCTGTACACGAAAATACCCATTAATGCGTCCGAGTTGTGAAATTTCGAGTAGAAGGCGTTACATCAGGATCAAATATTTTATATGTGTGGGATTTCAGCAATGTTGATAATATGAGATGTTAACATGAAATTTAGTAACACAAAGGTAGCGATGCAGTTTCTTCGACTGTTCATAACAAAAGCGATGATTATTGCATGGAATCCGGAATGCTTTTATAGGTGTCGACTAATCACTGTTTATTTATTTCTCTGTTGCGCGTTAGCATTCTAGATGGGAGTGCAGCGCTTGCGCATGGCGATTGTGTTTTGTTACAAACAACATTGAACTTGGGATTAGAGACCCATTTATATGCGAGAAATATCGCCGAGTTGTGGTTTGTTGACGATAATCGAGCTGTTGATAGTGATGATTATTGATTAGTAATGATAAAACTTGTGTAGTACAAACTTTGTAGTTTGTTGCATCCGAAAACATACCTAACTCACGCTTTTAGGGTCCGTAGCTCAATCAGCAAAAACATAGGCAAAAACGGAACCCTTATAGGATCGGATCACACTTTGCTGTCCGTCAAACCGTCTGTCCGTCCGTTCATCTGTAAAGTTTTTTTTTTTCAGGAACGCGTGGGGGTTGTCAGGCTGAAATTAATATCAAATGATCAAGTCTACCACCCTTGAAGCCTTCTTGAAGCAGTGAAAAAATCAAACTTCAGTAAACTTAACCAAGAGATTGGCCATCAAAAAGATTTTCTGTATATCTAAATTACCGGGAAATCAAAACCTAAATGGATACTACCAATTGTCCTACACCTTTGAGGTGTGATAAGAAGCTTTGTAACAAAATCAGTAAGAAACGCCTAAAAATGTAAATTTTTGTGTCTATCTATTTATATGTATACCAGTAGTCTCTAGGACATTTCCCACACAATAAAAATTAGGGACTAATGTAGTCTCTGGGACGCGTGAAAATTACCACACACGGACAATCTAGCCAGATTTTCTTCTTTTCGAGAATCTTTCCCACTCCTGGTGGGTGGATCTACCATTATATTTGCAATTTTGCACTCGTCTTGCACTGACACATACCGTCTGTCTTCAATCAGATCCATTAGCCGTCGGTTAGTATGCGCAACGCGTGGCTGCGAAAATATTTCATTGTTTCGCCAAATGGCGAATCCATCTATCGGATCATCGTCACACAGCCCGTGGAATTTAAACGAGGCATTACACAGCAGTGACGTTTTAATTGGCCGCAGCCATTTTGAAATAAACGGACTCCATTGATAAATTTTAAATCCTGATATTAAAAATGCTAGTATCTTTGTTGTTAAAGGGAACGCGTCTGAATATCGAATGTTAAAATATCGAATATGTGGGGGAGGCTCCAACAGAGATTTCTCTCCAGGCAGGTGTTATGCCTGAGGACCGAAGACCGAAAGACGAGCGTCGGTAGTTGTATACAGGGAGGATTTCGACGAGAGACTTTTACGGAGATATTGCATTGTTTAAGTGATACACAGTTGATTTATAATGTTTAGAAGCTTAAACAAAGTAAAAAAAAAAAACACAAAATTCACTAATTTTTAACTGTGGTGATAACCCTATAATTGCATCCGCACATAACGACACGATGGCTAGATTAAGGAGTCGTCGTCGGGAAAACTCGGGATATTACGTTTATTTCCGAGAGTTGTTGTCATCGTACTGATGTAAAAATGACACAAAGTCAAATAAATCAAATAAAATGCAAAAATACGATTATCAGTTACTTTATTACAATTTTTACATACGGTGTTCAAATGTTCCTCCGTTATAAGGGTGAAGGCGGGCACGTTTAAGAACTTTTAGTACTGCGGTATGACTTATTTCGAAATGTCGACCAGCTGATCTCGAACTTTTTCTTGGATTCCGCTCAAAATACCTCAGTATTCTTTCTTCAAGTCTAGCCTCAAGACGAATAACGGGTCCTCCACGTTGATCGTTCTGAGCTGTTCTTGGTACAACGGGCTGATTGTTGGCGACACGATCAATAGCACGTAAAATTGCCCTACGACCTGTTGGGTGTGGTGGTGGATATGTTTCCCTGTAACGTCGTAAAGCTTCAGCCGCATTATAATTGCAGCTCGCGTATAACATGAGAAAATTTAAATATCCACGTGCATCTGACAGACGCATTTTCATGTAAAGTAAATAAAATGAACTTAAATGTCAATTTCATTTCAAACATCACATTTATGATATGTTTATGATCGATTTTCAATCATGCAAAGAGTTTCGATAGTTGTAAAAAATTACTACAACTTTAGTGCAATATCCGTCAAATAATGTTAAGTATTAAATTTTTTGACGATAACCGAAATAAAAAAAGGACAGCCTATTGTATGAATTGCTGATCAACTGGGGAACAATTTCAATTCATTCGAAAATAATTTGCTGAAGCAAGTTAACGAACTAAAACCTTTTTATCATTTTAGGTAGGTAAACAGAGATATTTTATTTATGATGAAAGAGGTTACTATCTTCTTTAATTGTTTATGACGGTTGAGTACATTCAAGTGAATGTCAGTGCCATGTCATATCATGTGAGTTATTTGTTGTGGTTAGAATTATTAACTAAGAAATTACATAAATACTCTAGAGACAATCACCTCTGCAAATCCTGCAGTGATTTTTTTAGCGTTGCACGCAGACCTCTAAGAATGGACAAATGGCAAAATATTAATGTAATATCCTGACGTCTAAAGATTGTTTACAAGTAAGAACATTGACCCAGCCATCTGTTTAGGGTTGGCACAAAGTAGTTTTTGGTATGAATGTTTAAAAGGCTATAACTTGAAAACGGTAACATATATTTCCATAGTTTCTATGGGGGAAATATAGTGCTAAGGTTGAACTATCTGCCTCTTTCGTAAAGATCCCTCGTCAAAATCCAGCCTGTTATACGCGTCCGAGTTGTGAAACTTCGATAGCGCGATGTAGAACATGTTTTGGAGTTTTATATATATGTGCTCACTAGATGGCGTTAGGAGTAGCTACATATTAAAATATCGAATGGGTCATAAATATCGAAAGGTTTAAATACTTTCTGAAATCGTAAACTTTTCAAGATTCATTGGCATCGTATAGAACCTCTTAGGTTAGGTTAGATTAGATTTATAACAATCTAAAAAAATACAGTCTTAAGAAAATACCTTTTCGATATTTTAATACATTCGGTATTTTAACATTCGATATTCAGATACGTACCCGTTTTTTAATCTTCGTAAATTTATTTGAGTCTTTAATAGTTTATTAAATTAAACAAACTTAGAGTACTTACTTAGTTTACTAAATAACCAAATCATCTACTTATACATTACATACATATTTTACGAGATAGGTAGCAAAAAAAATACCCGTTTGATCGAATGTGGACGGGTCTGCCCGCGCGGTTAATGGGAAGCGCTCGCTTTTCCGACCGATTGGTTGAACAATGATTAGCTGTCAGTATCGGTTGCTTTTGGATCCTCCACCTCTGGATTTATATATTTTTTTTATGATTTAAAACAAAAATAGAACATTTTTGCAGGTGATAGAACCTTGTGCAAAGTCCGCCCGGATTGCTACCATCATCTTGATCGTTAATCCTGCCGTGAAGCTGCAGTGCTGGCACTGTTGTGTTTCGGCGTGGAGAGTAAGACAGCCGGTGAAATTACTGGCCCTTGAGGTATCCCATCTTAGATCTCTAGGTTGGCAACGCATCTGCAATACCCCTAGTGTTGCAGATGTTTATGGGCGGTGGTGATCTCTTACCATCAGGAGACCCACTTGCTCGTTTGCCATTCAGTCGAATAAAAAAAACATACAGAAAAATTTGACAAGTACTGGACCTGTCTGTCTTTGTTTCTGTCTGCCTAAACCATTCACCTAATTTTGATAAATTTTCGTATTGGACTTTGGAGAACGACATAGGCTAATTTTGCGTTAAATGTGCATAGTGCATCTATCTATCTATCTACTAGCTGCTACTGCATAATATTTTTTTTTTTTACTTTTTGTTGTCTCTTTTGACAGCGATTTTTTTGTCGGCGTTTTTTTCGGGCGTTTTTTATTCGGCGTTTTTTGTTGGCGTATAAGATTTCTGAATCGAAAAATTACCATCGTGAATAAGTCAACTGCACTTACTGATTCTTCATTGGCAATCAAAATGATAACCCGCTGACTTGAGGCAATAAGAGATAATATCTGATAGAGTCAGATAGATAGAGACTGTTATTAAATCTATTTATAGACCATGATATACCTAAACGTAATAAATGCGATCTGTCTGTTATTTATTAAAGTTATATGTCATTTACTTTGAGTTCAATGCTTTAAAATGAGATCTTGTTCATTATTATATTCGTCGACTGTAGCACTGTATGTAAATAAATTAATATTTTCAAACGGAGATAGTGTTTCAGAAACCAGGCATAAAAATCGAATTTGTTGATTGCGTTGACCTAGTTTGATTTTTATTGCTTCAAGGAGCTGCAGTTACGATGCAGTTAGAATGCAGTCCAACTGTAAAGACCGTAAGGCTGCGTTCTCACCAGAGATGTGTAAAGATGTTTGTCACGAATCAATAGAATCGTATGTCACTAGAACTGTGCTGTGATGTGAGTCTAACATCTGATAGCATGGTGTAGCTATCATGATACGAGTAAAGGCGCGGGTGAGCAAAGAAGGTAATTGTTTCAGTTAAATTTCACGATTAGGCGCGGCGTGCAGTTTCACCCTTATGTTGTAGACATTCCTTCATTACGCACGAAACGGTTTGCCTCTTCTTTCATTATACGAACGGCTAGGGAGTGGAACTCTCTGCCGAGGTCAGTTTTTCTGGAACGCAATAACCTGGACATCTTTAAGGTCAAAGTGAACAGACACCTTCTAGGCAATCGTGCACCGTCTTAGGCATCATCTTCGCCTTCCGTCAAGCGAGATTGAGGCCAAACGTAAGCCTATATTTTGTAAAAAAAAAAAGATTATAGACCTCCGCGCAATAACGCCTGATTCATTAAATTATATAAAAGTGGCTCAGTTATGGGAGTAGAATCGAACCATGGATTTAAAGCCCCAATCAAAACCTTCTTATACTGGGTGACCTTAGCCTCTGTACGAGATTAACAAGATATAAATTTAAAACTAAACTGCAAAGTATCATAACAATCAGTCCAATGTTTACCGAAAAACTAACGGTTTTTAATGTATCACTTTTGAGCAGCCTATGTATTTGGATGATCAGATTTCATAGATTTTATTTCCTGTCTAATTAAGCAAATGAAAAGGATAAGTCCGCCTTTGTACTTAGCACTTTCTTTTGTGTGTTATTTTTGTACCTATTTCCTTTTTGTATAATAAAGAGTTTAAACAAACAAACGAACAAAGAAATGACTATTTTAAGATAATTGCTAAGTATCAGTCTTATCCATGGTTTCATTATTTGTCCAGAGGCTAAGTTCATCTTGTATACGAATGTTTTGTACCGATTATACACAATGCGTTCATTTGTTTTACAGGAAATTCACAACGAATACTTGGAAACTAAATCGCGCGCCAACCGTCAAGGCCGCGGCGTCTAGTTTGCATCTTCACATGCGCGCGCGCAGAATATCAAGTTTATTGTAATGATCCCCTTTATTGATCGATGTAAGCAGCCATTGTGCGGGAATGCTTTGTTTGATTGGTGCGTGACCAGTTCGGTAGTCGGACTAATGTCAAAGTGGTCAAAAGCACTAAGAAATTCTGCAGCTATTTTTTGATCGACATGCGAGCCAGGGCCAGGGGAGATGCTACGTAATTCAAAAATCTGAGTTCATATTGTACCTCTCGTATCATAATCCATACTAATATTATAAATGCGAAAGTGTGTTTGTATGTTTGTATGTTTGTCCCTCTTTCACGCCGTAACGGAGCGACGGATCGACGTGATTTTTGGCATAGAGATAGTTTATGGGCCCGAGAGTGACATAGGCTACTTTTTATCCCGGAAAAATGCACAGTTCCCGAGGAAATGCACAGTCCGCGATAACCGAATACCGCGCGGGCGGAGCCGCGGGCAAAAGCTTGTATAGTATAAGCGTCAGGAACGGCAAGATACGAAGTTCGAATTTTGCACTTAATTATTAATTAAATTGACATTTCAATTCAATCATGTTATCTGAAATGCCTAATTCTCGTAATGCAAAGATCATACGAGTAATACTTAGCTCAACACAAGGGTCACCGACATAGCCAAGCGAATTAGCTCGTTGAAGTGGCAATGCACAGGCCATATAGCACGGAGAACAGATGGTCGTTGGGGCTGAGAAGTTCTCGGATCGGCAAGCACAGCGTAGGACGTCCACCAAAGCGATGGACGGATGGCCTGGTTAAAGTTCACGGTAGATGCGGGCCGCTGCCAACCGAGGCAACTGCAGATCTACGGGGAAGGCCTATGTTCAACAGTGGACGTCCCACTGCTGAGGTGATGATGATGATGATGATGAGTAATATCTCTGTGGTGAAAGGATAGGTAAGGCTGCGCTTCTACCACAGACGTGCGAGGATGTGTTGCGAAGAATATGTTTTTCATGAACCAATAGACTTAAGTTTCATTTTCCTATCCTCGCACAGCACTTCTCTGGTGGAAACGTTGACCGGAGCGGCGATATAAATGAAGCGTTTCTATTGGTTCATGAAAAACACATTAATTGTAACACATCCTAGCACATCTTTGGTGGATACGGAGCCTTAGAGCGAAGAAACTCATTATGCGAGCGAAAGTTCAAACAATTATTTACAAACTATCATTTGAAAACTACTTTAGTTGCGATACTTAAACCGGGTGATTGAGTTCGAGGACTTCTTTTCTTGCATACGAAATTACGTCATTTTCAGTAGGTAAACAAGCAAGCAGGCGACCTACGAATAATAATTTAATTTCAGAAATAAAAATTGCCTTAATTAATGAGCAACAATTAATTATTAAATATAAGTAAGCCGTGATAGACTAGTGGTTTGACCTGTGGCCTCTCAAGCAGAGGGTCGTGGGTTCGAACCCAGGCTCGCACCTCTAAATCCTTCGGGATTAATGTGTGAATTTTGAAATAGCATATTACGAGATTTACTGTCTTCGAGTATTCTATTTTTACGGCGAAGGAAAACAACGTGAAACCTGCACACACCTGCGAAGAGATCCTATAGTGTGTGTGAAGCTCTCAAACCTCTCATTCTGGGAGGAGGTCTGCGCCTTGCAGTGGGGCGTATATATCGGCCTACAGACACATCGGCATACAGGTTAGTATTACATAATCAAGTCAGCTAATAATCCTCCTCCTTGTGTCGCATTCCTCAGGGTCGTGACCACCCTTCTAGTAATCCTAATCACATCCTAAAGCTAGCGTCGTGCAGCCTTTCTTAGTGAAACTGGAAAGTTTTGTAATTCCAGCGGATCTGCCAACGTCCACAGGAGGCTAAGATGCTCGCCCTAAGGTCATGAAGGTTCATAAAACTTTTGTTCAGGAAACTATGGAACGCTTCCGTGCCTGACTGGACCCCAGGGAGCAGTTGAACTCAGCCCTCCGTCATTTTGCAGACGTGGAGAGCTCCTAACCCACTGTTAGCGGAGTATTCAAAAGGAAATCATTCGTGGCATTTTTGTACAAGCAAAAAAAGAAAAAACAAAAACCGAGATAGATTTGTCACGAAATGGCCCTAACTCAGCATGTTGTCAACTTTGCAGCCCACACTGATCTTTACGTTGGAACCATTCAGTTCGTTGTTCAAAGTAATTTAGAGTAGGAGGAACTTCATTAATCATCATCATCATCAATTTCTCTGAATTCATTATTTGTCCAGAAGTGTTATAACAAACTCAACCGCAGCTATAGAGTTCTACAGGTGACCATTTGATTTCTGCAAAAAATTACGATTGCGGCGGGAAAACAATTACAACTACCAAAAATTATGCAACTTGCTACGCACCTTTATAAAACACGTGAAACCGAGTCCTCTGCAGCATACAATAATATTTTATGTATGCAAATACTTTTCAGTTCGCTTTTCTCTCGCTCCCGCTAGCAGTGGCACTACCAACCGCCATCGCATTCAGCGCGCGTAAGACATAATTTGATTGCTTTGATCAGTCTCCAATCAGGTGTCGGAACATTTGAGTAATCCTACGGAGCAGACTCTAATCAAATTATCGTCCTAAAGGTTATAAAAAAAGAAATTGCAGCCCTGGCAGAGACCGTTAACCTCATTAGATTCGCATCACGTTTGGGATCCAAAAAAATTGAGAAAAATTGTGAACTTGACCTTTGAATTATTTACGGTTATGACCGAAACCTTGACCTTGGCCTGTAGTTAGAGCGGGTCAAGTCAAGAGTAAACGAGTTCCCGATTGCTTTTTTTTTTTTTTTTCATTCTATTGGATAATAAACGAGCAAGCGGGTCTCCTGATGGTAAGAGATCACCACCGCCCATATAAACATCTCCAACACCAGGGGTATTGTACATGCGTTGCCAAACTAGAGGCCTAAGATGGGATACCTCAAGTGCCAGTAATTTCACCGGCTGTCTTATTCTCCACGCCGAAACACAACAGTGCAAGCACTGCTGCTTCATGGCAGGATTAGCGAGCAAGATGGTGGTAGCAATCCGGGCGAACCTTGCATAAGGTCCTACCTATATTTGGCCCTCAAATTTTAATGTGTGCAGTAATAGGTAATTTTCTATGTAAAGTTTTTTTATTTTTAAAAAAGACGTTTGGCCTCAATCTCGCTTGATGGAAGGCGAAGATGAGACCTAAGATGGTACACGTTTGCCCAGAGTGCGCCAAACTTTGCGCCTCTGAGTATAGGTACATACAATGTATATACTCGTAATAAACTTATTGTCTAATACATCTATGCTCGCATCGATATTGTACTTGTACGGCCACCGTTTATTTTTTAATTTAGTAGCAATTACACCTGCATCGTAAGAACATGTGTTTTTCTGCATCTCCACTCCTGCACACAAAACTGAGCTATATACGAAGGAACATATGGTCCTAAATCGAACCGGATTAATTACGGGAGTGTTGAGAGCGGCCGGCCGGCGAATACAATAGAACCGCATTCCTGAGACTTGTTTACATCGTTAGTGCAAACTTTAAGTGACTTTTAATAATTGATGTTTTATAACGAAGATTGGAATACGATGTTTTGATTGTTTTATGCAGCAATAAGTGTTTATTTCTTGAAAATTGACTGTTTAATAAAGTGAAAATTAGTGTATTGACATTAAAGTGTATAAATAAGAAATAATTATACTAAAATGCCACCACCAACTCCCGAACAAACTCAATTAATTATTAAGCTAGAAGATGTGGCCGGCATGATACAAAAGACGCAAACAAATATAAAAAAGTGTCCAAAAGCGAGACTTACACAAGGTTATGTGGCACAACGAATTAAACTGCTTGAAGATTATTGGGCTATGTTTAAGCAAGCTCACGATAGCCTCCTGAGTTGCACGCCGCGCGAACAACGAGGAGATATGAAATATTTTCTCAATGAAGATTACTACGTCATCGAGGACCTTTATTTATGTTTACAAGCCGACTTAACAGATTTATTAAAGAACCAGGAGTTATCCGCTATGTTAACGTCGTCGTCAAGCGACGCGCATTTAGCATTTGTGAATCTACCGAAAATACAAATACCAACCTTTTCGGGCAGATACGAAGATTGGACAACATACCAAGACTTATTCACAGCTCTCGTACATAATACGAATCTTACGAATGTGCAAAAATTACACTATTTAAAAACAAGTATCACCGGTGAAGCAGAGACACTGTTGCGACATATACAAATAACCGAGAACAATTACACTCAAGCGTGGGAGTTGCTTAAAAACCGCTTTGGCAATAAGAAGATGATTGTTCATTCTGTCTTAAAGAAATTGTTTGGGCAAAAGAAGATGCTAACTCAGTCTGCTAGCCAAATAAAGAGTTTGCTCGATACTACAATGGAGTGCATCAATAGTTTAAATAATTTAAACATAAACACTGACTCTTGGGATCCAGTTATTATATTTCTGGTGGGACAGAAGTTGGACACAGAGTCAGTGAGGGACTGGGAGCAATATTCGCATAAAGACAACTGTGAAAACATGCCAAAGTGGGAAGATTTAAAGAAGTTTCTCGTTGGAAGATTTCGGGCATTGGAAATGGCTACAGCGGTTGCGACGCCTTCACGAGAAAAATCACAAGCACACAAAACATTCCACGTTACTGAAGCCGAAGAAGACGAGGAAGAAGATTATATATTTCAATCTGCACATGCTAGCGCTTCTTCACAACCTACGTGCACATACTGTCAAGGTGATCACTATATATTTCATTGCAAAGAGTTTGCGAAGCGGCCGGTGGAAGCGAGACAAGAATTTGTGAGAAAGGCCCGATTGTGTTACAATTGTCTTGTTCCATATCACACTGTCTTACGATGTAAACAAAAAACGTCGTGTCGTGTCTGCAGGAAACGACATCATTCTCTTCTTCACCAAGTTAGAGAAGAAAATCAAGAAGAAGCTACTCAAACACCAGAACCCGAAACAAAGTTGACAACCGCACACCTGTCCAAGCAACAACCTGGTCGTGACGTTTTACTAGCCGCAGCACAAGTAGAAATAAAATCAAAAGACGGAAATACGCATATACTTCGTGCTTTAATCGATCAGGGGTCGGAAGCATCATTCATAGCAGAGAGAGTCGTTCAATTGCTGGGTATAACGAGAACCAATATAAACGGTGTTGTCTCTGGGGTGGGAGAAGGTTCAAAAATAAATATTAAACACTTAGTTGACCTTACAATCGCATCGAGATACGAAAACAAGAACATTCGAGTTTCAGCATATGTTTTGAAGTCAATATCCACATGTTTGCCCTCGAAACACATCTCGATGGACTCTCACGATATCCAAACACTACAATTAGCTGATCCTACCTATTACACACCCAGTAAGATAGATATATTGCTCGGTGCTGATGTTTTCTGTCACATTATTGAAGAAGGATTGGTAAAGATGAAGGAGGGAGTGATAGCGCAAAAAACTTGTTTGGGATGGATACTCTCAGGTCAGAAACACAAAGAGAAAGACGACGAACAACACAAGGTTACTACACTACATATAACAAGGATGGTTGCTGAAGACAATGATATGTTACGGAGGTTCTGGGAAATAGAGACAAATTTGTACACAAAAAAGAAGTTACTGACAAAAGAAGAAGAACAATGTGAAGAGATATACAAACAAACAACTAAAAGAGAAGAAAGCGGAAGATACATAGTACACCTGCCATTAAGGCAAAGCGTTGAAGAAACAGTAAATCTATGTGGTGAAACAAAACAACAAGCTATTAACCGGTTCAACAGCCTCGAAAGGAAAATCGGAAAAATAGAGAAGTTAAGAACAGAATACAAAAATGTCATCGATGAATATAAAGCCATGGGTCATTTGAAAAGATCAGAAAATCAAGACAATGCAAAAGCAGTATATCTGCCTCACCTGACTGTAGTACGAGAGGACAAAGATACAAGTAAGGTACGGGTTGTATATGATGCTTCGGCGAAAGGCTCGCACGGTCATTCTCTTAATGACACAATGATGGTTGGACCAGTTCTACAGCCTGATCTTCGGAGCCTAATTATAGCTTGGAGAAGGCATAAGATTTGCGTCGTTGGAGACATTGTGAAGATGTACAGAATGATCAACATCACAGCTAGTCATACAAGTCTACAACGTATTGTCTGGCGAGATAGACCTGAAGATGAACTCGAGAGCTACGATTTAACAACTGTGACATTTGGTACCGCTGCTGCGCCGTTCCTAGCAGTGCGTACATTAAATCAACTGGCCGACGATGAAGCTCACGACTTCCCTGAAACTGCACCTGAAATAAAGAAATCATTTTACATGGATGATTTAATGGTAGGAAATGAGAACATACATGCAACAAAAAAAATGTGTCAAGACATTAAAGAGATACTAAGAAGAGGAGGATTTAAAATGCAGAAGTGGCTAGTAATTCAGATGATGTTTTAGATTTTTTGAAAGAAGATAACAATACAAGAGACCGAATGGAAATCAAACTAGACAAGATTATTAAGATCCTTGGTTTAACTTGGAACAGGAAAGATGACGCGTTCGAAATAACAGTACACTTACCCGAGTTGAACAAACCTATAACGAAGAGATCCATTCTTTCTGATGTTGCCCGATTGTTCGACCCGTTCGGCTGGCTTGCTCCTGTAGTTATCACAGCCAAGGTTTTAATACAAAAATTATGGCTTAGCAACTTAGAATGGGATGATGAGTTGCAACCAAATTTATCAGATGAGTGGACATCTTACAGAGAAGAACTGATACATCTGCAAAACATTCAATTACCACGCTGGTTAAATATGACACACAGTGATGAAGACGTACAATTACATGGTTTTGCAGATGCTTCTACTCAGGCTTATGCAGCAGTGACGTATCTGAAAATTGTTAGAGATGGAGTCGTGTATGTCTCGATGATCGCCTCCCGCACTAAAGTTGCACCCTTGAAGCAGCTGTCTGTTCCTAAATTAGAGTTGTGTGCGGCAGCATTATTAGCAGAACTGATCAATGACGTAGCAGGTATTTTGGACATTCCGAAGAAGAGCATATTTGCCTGGACAGACTCAATGGTCGTATTGTCATGGCTGCAGTCTCAGCCTAGTCGTTGGAAGACGTTCGTGGCGAATCGAACAGCTGAGATCACACGTTTGATAGACAACGACCGATGGCGACATGTGCAGTCTTCTGACAATCCCGCTGATCTTGCCACGCGAGGGGTTAAAGCCCAAGACCTGCCAATGCAAATTATCTGGTGGAATGGTCCAGCGTGGCTAAAAGATAATTTAGAATATGATAAGACAGAAATCACACAAACAGAATTAGAGTCGAAATGCACACATCATACAATTATAGAAGAGAAACCTATTTGGGAGAGATTTTCAAGTATCTCCAGAATGAAGAGAGTACTAGCATACTGTAGACGAATGTTAGCGGAAGAAAAAAGAGGACCTTCCGATAAGAGACATATAACACCTAAAGAAATGGACATAATAGAAGAAAGATGTATAGCATTCTATCAAAATTTAGTATATGGAAGGGATATAGAAGATTTGAGGAAACATGGAAGAGTAAAGAAAAAAAGCTCACTTATCACGCTTGCACCCTTTTTAGACCAGAAGGGCTTGTTAAGAGTGGGAGGGCGCCTTCAAAATGCTTCAGTATCTGACCAGACAAAGCATCCAATAATTATTCCCGCAAACCAACATTTGACTAAGTTGATTATTAACGAGGCTCACATTAGAACCCTGCATGGTGGGAACCAGTTAATGATGACTTATATAAGAACCAAATATTGGGTAATCGGTTTAAAGTCATCAGTACGGAAGTGCATTCATAATTGCAAGATATGTATTATAGACAAAGCTAAAGTTAAGCATCAGTTTATGGGTCAACTACCAACAGTAAGAGTTAACCAAAATCGCCCGTTTATAAATAGCGGCGTGGACTTTGCTGGACCTGTGTCCATAAGGACATCTAAAGGCCGGGGACACCATGCAACGAAAGGATATATCTGTTTGTTCGTATGCATGGCTACAAAAGCTATTCATTTAGAGGCTGTCTCAGATCTGACATCACAATCCTTCATAGCAGCTTTCAGAAGGTTTGTTGCACGCAGAGGTCATTGTAAGGACATTTGGAGCGATAATGCTACTAACTTCGTCGGCTCCGCCAAAGAGTTGAAATCCATGTTCGAACCCGGGAAAAACAATTTGGTAAATGAAGTAGCAGAATTGCTAGCTACCGAAGGCACAATGTGGCACTTTATACCCCCAAGAATGCCGTCTTATGGGGGTCTATGGGAAGCTGGAATACAGTCTGCAAAACGACATTTAACCAGAGTAAATAGAGACACAAAACTTACCTACGAAGAACTGGCAACGTTGCTATCGCAGGTAGAAGCATGCCTGAATTCCCGTCCCCTCTGCGAAATAGACAAGACTACAGGAGTGCCACTGACACCAGGACATTTTTTAGTGGGTGAGCCTTTAGTCAGCGTTCCAGACCTAAACTACGAACACAAAAATGTGAACATACTTACAAGATGGCAGCTAGTTCAAAAAATGACGCAAAATTTCTGGCGTCAATGGCAAACAGAGTACCTTAATACCCTGCAACAAAGGTACAAGTGGCAAGTCGCTGTACCCGCACCCTGTGTTGGAGATTTGGTAATCATTAAGGATGAGATAATGCCACCCACGAAATGGCTACTGGGGAAAGTAAAATACCTTCATCCTGGAACAGATAACCTTGTGCGAGTGGTAACGGTACAATGTAAGGGAGACCATGTGCTAAAGCGACCTTTATCCAAGTTAATATTGCTCCCTAAAAATATTGAATGACTTTATTTATTACTTGCTTAACTTACTTTATTTTTTGATAAATATTGCATGATTAAAATATAAATAATGGAGTGAGCATAATTATTTATATGTGAAGTGATTCATATAAAATTTATTATAGTAAAAAAAAAAAAAAAATTGCCGATATAAGTTACGCAGCTTGTTATCACAATTTACTAACGTAAATGCATGCTCTGTTCTGTTTTTTATTGTTGAAATTAATTGAAAACTGTTAGTTTTGGCGGCCGGTATGTCTAATACATCTATGCTCGCATCGATATTGTACTTGTACGGCCACCGTTTATTTTTTAATTTAGTAGCAATTACACCTGCATCGTAAGAACATGTGTTTTTCTGCATCTCCACTCCTGCACACAAAACTGAGCTATATACGAAGGAACACTTATGTTTGGCCTCAATCTCGCTTGATGGAAGGCGAAGATGAGGCTTAAGATGGTACACGTTTGCCCAGAGCGGGCCAAACTTTGCGCCTCTGAGTATACATACAATGTAATGTAGCTATTGGCCTGTGCCCAGCAGTGGGACGTTTATAGGCTGGGATGATGAATGTAGCTATTACAGAGGTACGATGGACTCACCATCTGCGGCAGCCAGCAGATCATGAAGAGCACGGAGAGCGCCGCCATGAGCCGGCTGAAGGCGACCTCCTCGGCGGTGGCGGGGTTGCGGTGCGGCGCGCCGTCCTGCGCGCGCTGGCGGCACGAGGTCTTGCTCACGCGCCGCACCACAGGGGCCCCGCGCGGCGCGCTGATCTCGTACAGCGCGCGGATCACCGCCATGTTGCAGTACACCAGGATTACGCACAGCAGCGTGCCTGGAACATGACATGCGTGGAGTGGCGTGCAGAGGTAGGCAGCTCGTTTACTAATGCAGCAGCAGTAGGTAATACTAGTCGTACCATCGACCAAATATACAAGGTGACCTTAGCCTCTAGACAAATAATGAAACCATGGATAAGACTGATACTTAGCAATATCTTAAAATAGTTATTTGCTTTATTAGATAAGAAGAAAAAAATCTATGAAAGCAGATCATCCAAATACACAGGCTGCTCCAACGTGATACATTGAAAAATCGTTAGTTTTTCGGTAAATACTGGACTGATTGTTATGATACTTTGCAGTTTGGTTTAAATATCTTGCTAAGCCAGTAGTATTCGTATGTGTCCAGAGGCTAAGGTCACCCAGTGTGGTCTACCACCCTAAAATTTATAATCGTTTGCATGTCACAAAACAATAATGCCAATAAGTCGTATCAGTTATTAATGTACAGTTTGTTGTGTCAGATATTTGTTGTTAGTGAATCTAAATAATTAGTAATACTCGTAGTGCGTTAAATAATTTTTGAATGATTTTCTGACTAAATCGGGAATTTATTAGCACGTTTAAAACGCCATAACTTAGTTTTAGTGCTAGTTTTAGTCTTATATATTTTAATAGCTTTTGCCCGCGGCTTTGCCCGCGTGGAATTCTGTTAACGCGCGCTGTTCCCTCGGGAATAAAAAATTTTCCGGGGTAAAAAGTAGCTTATTTCACCCTCTGGCCCATAAACTATCTCTATGCCAATAATCAAGTCGATCCGTCTCTTCGTTTCAACTTGAAAAAAGGTCAAACATACACGCAAACACACATACACTTTCGCATTTATAATAATAGTATGGAAGTATGGCTCTGTACTTATGGAGCCAAAATAAATCTTTCTTTCTTTACGATAGTTCTATCAATGATGTTGCTTAGTACCCATCACACAACCTTTGCTAAGCTTACTTTGGGACTAGGTCAATTGGTGTGAATTGTCCCGTGATATTTATTTATTTATTTAATGAGCCGTCTGTCTGAGTCAACGAAGCTCAATCATCTGAGACCCTAGTGAAAAAGGGGTTAAGTCTGAAGAAATTACACAGCTATTTTCAATTTTATGTGTAAAGGAGGTTAAGTCGAATTCAGCTGTTCAAATTCTGCAGAATTAACCTCTTTTTCACTAGGACCCCCGCTCGCGACGATAAGTCCTCACCGAACATGACGCAGAACCAGGCGTAGACCTTATCGAGCGTGGCTGAACCCTCGTTCAGCACCGGCGGCGCTTTCAGTAAAACACGCTACGGACTGACTTCAAACTGGCGATGAGTCCTCACCGAACATGACGTAGAACCAGGCGTAGAGCTTGTCGAGCGTGGTGACAGCCAGCCAGAGCGAGTGCAGCAGCCTGAAGCCTCGTCCAGCACCGGCGGCGCATTCAATAAAACACGCTACAGACTGGCTTCAAACTGACGATGAGTCCTCACCGAACATGACGTAGAACCAGGCGTAGAGCTTGTCGAGCGTGGTGACAGCCAGCTGGTAGCGCGTACAGCAGCCTGAAGCCTCGTCCAGCACCGGCGGCGCACTCAATAAAACACACTACAGATGACTGGCTTCAAACTGGCGATGAGTCCTCACCGAACATGACGTAGAACCAGGCGTAGAGCTTGTCGAGCGTGGTGACAGCCAGCTGGTAGCGCGTACAGCAGCCTGAAGCCTCGTCCAGCACCGGCGGCGCACTCAATAAAACACACTACAGATAACTGGCTTCAAACTGGCGATGAGTCCTCACCGAACATGACGTAGAACCAGGCGTAGAGCTTGTCGAGCGTGGTGACAGCCAGCTGGTAGCGCGTACAGCAGCCTGAAGCCTCGTCCAGCACCGGCGGCGCACTCAATAAAACACACTACAGATGACTGGCTTCAAACTGGCGATGAGTCCTCACCGAACATGACGTAGAACCAGGCGTAGAGCTTGTCGAGCGTGGTGACAGCCAGCTGGTAGCGCGTACAGCAGCCTGAAGCCTCGTCCAGCACCGGCGGCGCACTCAATAAAACACACTACAGATAACTGGCTTCAAACTGGCGATGAGTCCTCACCGAACATGACGTAGAACCAGGCGTAGAGCTTGTCGAGCGTGGTGACAGCCAGCTGGTAGCGCGTACAGCAGCCTGAAGCCTCGTCCAGCACCGGCGGCGCACTCAATAAAACACACTACAGATGACTGGCTTCAAACTGGCGATGAGTCCTCACCGAACATGACGTAGAACCAGGCGTAGAGCTTGTCGAGCGTGGTGACAGCCAGCTGGTAGCGCGTACAGCAGCCTGAAGCCTCGTCCAGCACCGGCGGCGCACTCAATAAAACACACTACAGACGACTAGCTTCAAACTTTCGATGAGTCCTCACCGAACATGACGTAGAACCAGGCGTAGAGCTTGTCGAGCATGGTGACAGCCAGCCGGTAGCGCGTGCAGCAGCCTGAACCCTTGTCATAGTAAAGTCTAAAGCCCAACACCGGCGGCGCACTCAATAAAACACACTACAGACGACTAGCTTCAAACTGGCGATGAGTCCTCACCGAACATGACGTAGAACCAGGCGTAGAGCTTGTCGAGCGTGGTGACAGCCAGCTGGTAGCGCGTACAGCAGCCTGAAGCCTCGTCCAGCACCGGCGGCGCACTCAATAAAACACACTACAGATGACTGGCTTCAAACTGGCGATGAGTCCTCACCGAACATGACGTAGAACCAGGCGTAGAGCTTGTCGAGCGTGGTGACAGCCAGCTGGTAGCGCGTACAGCAGCCTGAAGCCTCGTCCAGCACCGGCGGCGCACTCAATAAAACACACTACAGATAACTGGCTTCAAACTGGCGATGAGTCCTCACCGAACATGACGTAGAACCAGGCGTAGAGCTTGTCGAGCGTGGTGACAGCCAGCTGGTAGCGCGTACAGCAGCCTGAAGCCTCGTCCAGCACCGGCGGCGCACTCAATAAAACACACTACAGATGACTGGCTTCAAACTGGCGATGAGTCCTCACCGAACATGACGTAGAACCAGGCGTAGAGCTTGTCGAGCGTGGTGACAGCCAGCTGGTAGCGCGTACAGCAGCCTGAAGCCTCGTCCAGCACCGGCGGCGCACTCAATAAAACACACTACAGACGACTAGCTTCAAACTTTCGATGAGTCCTCACCGAACATGACGTAGAACCAGGCGTAGAGCTTGTCGAGCATGGTGACAGCCAGCCGGTAGCGCGTGCAGCAGCCTGAACCCTTGTCATAGTAAAGTCTAAAGCCCAACACCGGCGGCGCACTCAATAAAACACACTACAGACGACTAGCTTCAAACTGGCGATGAGTCCTCACCGAACATGACGTAGAACCAGGCGTAGAGCTTGTCGAGCGTGGTGACAGCCAGCCGGTAGCGCGTGCAGCAGCCGGAGCCCTCGTCGTAGTACAGTCCGAAGCCCAGCACGGGCGCGCACGTCAGCGCCGCCGCCCAGCACCACGAGCCCAGCAGCGTCGTGCGGATCACGTAGTACGTCACTTGCTGCGGACGAATGCACTGCTCAGATACGGTTGCCATATGGAAGAATTAAATGTCCTGGTAAATCGTCACTACTTTGAAAAAAGCTGGTACTAATCTCAAAATCGGAGATCTTTCCGAGTGAACTTTACGAACATTGTTTTAAGGGCCATGTTGACGTATTGATTTGAGATATGAGATTTTTTCAAAGTAGTGACGAAATAACCTGATATCTCTCTAAATATAAGTCCTTACATTTCTTGTAAGATTTGGCGTAGCTTAAACGTTGGACTTAAATTTTAATTTAAGCAAAAAAAAATAGTTTTTTTGCCGACTGTACTTTTTGTTAACTATACCTATCCTTCCTTCCTTACTATTATAAAGGGGAAAGTGAGTTTGTTTGTTCGGATCGTCGTGATTTTTGGCATAGAGATAGTTTATGGGCCCGAGAGTGACATAAGCTACTTTTTATCCCGGAAAAATGCACAGTTCCCGAGGGAACAGCGCGCGATAACCGAATACCACGCGGGCGGAGCCGCGGGCAAAAGCTAGTATAATAAACATTGGTCTAGTGGCGTAGTTACTAACGCGTTCTAACATTCTAACTTTTATAAGATACATTATTTGATATCTGTTATACATATATCTGCGAAAAAGCAATAAACGAGCAAGAAGTTGGACAAAGTCGCCATATCGCGAGGATATTGCGGAGCTAAGTCGCTAAGTCGTTGGACTTGGGAGAGGCGCACATGTCCCCTAATGATGTCACCCTGGCAACACGCTCAGTAATGTTACCAGCTCAATATTCACAGTATTTCCAAGGGCACAAGAGCTGAAATTTAAAACTCTGGGATATGAAATATTAATCAAAAATATCCTAAAAATAACTTAATTAAACTTACCTACCTACATAAAATTAAAAACTTGCATAAAATAAAAATAAGCGGCGTGAAAGACGAACAAACACACAAACATACAAACACACTTTCGCGTTTATAATATTGGTATGGATTATATAAGCACCTACTTAAAAACCTATTTGCTCTACGCGACCGGGACTCTTCTGCATTATAAACATGCGCACACGCACGGCGCGTAACGCATGTAACCAGGTTGCCGCTACCGGTCCCCTACGCATAATCTGCCCAATGGTAAACAGATACCAGTATAATAACTATGTTGTCACTGTTTTGTTCTTGTATGACCTAAAAATTTAAATTTTGGAAGAATCTCCGAGTTTCTACTTCGAAATAGAACGAACGTCGCCTTACGGCCTAGTCACGACTGCGCGCGAGCATTTTCTTTATTTTATTAACTGGGATTAAGTAAACTACATTTCTACTTTCAGGTCAGGGTGTATAATAGATATTACATATTACACAGTTTTTGTCAAACTTAAAACCTAAAATTGCCAAAAGTGGCTCCGAAGCAACGTTTCGTATGCTCTGCCTACCCCATTTCGGAATACAGGCGTGATGTTTGTTTGTCTCGCTGCGTGTGTGTGTATATCTACTATTACGTGAAAAATTAGTATTTAAATCATTATATGTGAAGCTTTTGAATTCCGAAGACAAGCTTACCTACGCCTATTGCTACTGCGCCTACAACCCCCACCATTAACTCTCACGCATTCAATGTCAACTATTGCCAAGTGGAAGCTATGGATAATGTTTGGGCAGTCGACAGTCGGCAGGTACGTTGCAATCGGAATGCAGTCCTCATGTAAATGGCAGGGCAGTTTCAGGCAAGCGTTTTATTTGTGTGTATCAGCTGGTTTTTGGAAGCGCGTGTACGCGCGTACAGGAGCAGTGTTGTTTTTTTTCGAGCGTTGAACACGCAATACACGCGTACGCGTGTAAGCACGAAAGCACAAAAAAGACCGCATGCGCGCTGAAAAAACGCTATTTTGAAACCGCTCTTATAGTGTAAGCGGTACTGTAAAGACCGTTGTAAGGTTAATTATGATCGTGACCTGAGAAATAAACGACTCCCAGGAGAAATTAAAATCCGTAGGATGTATAAAAAGCTATAAATTGAGATGATAAATCACTTTAAGGACTAAATTACAACTACTAGACTAGCTGTGAGGTATTTTTACAGCATCAAAAATGCATAAAAAAATCACAAGAAGTACCTTACATAATATGAATATACTGTAATTCCTCTGCAGTCTTTGTTATTTTTGGGTAGGCAGGCTATGAAGCGTAATTTTTTAAATTCAAATACATTTTTTTTTGTCCAAATGTAAAATTGTGTATTTGTAAAGTACAGGCGGATTATTATTTATATCACTATTATGTGGCGCCCTGTGGCATAAACAATATAAACATTTATTTTCACTTTTTATGCTCGTAAAGTTCGATATTTACGCTAGATCTAGGGCGCATAAAATTACTTTTTATGCTTTAGTGCATCAAATAAAATCTTCGTCTAAGAGCAAGGCAATAAGGTGTAAACAGCCATAAATAAAGAAGTTTGTACATATATTTTTTAATGTATTAATATAAAACTAAAAATCAACCAAATTAATCGAAATAAATCAATAAAATAAAAAATATATAATTATAATATACTAATGCATGAACAATAAAAGGTAATATAGTAAGTGAACAATTTTATTGTTTCCATTGTTGCTATTTCATTTCCTCGACATTGAAGTGAAAAGTAGAGTGTAGAACTAGCATTAAAACCATTTTCCCCTCAACGTGTCTATCCACCCTCGTCGTACCTGATCGGGTGGCTATATGAACGTTTCGGGTAAAACGGCGCATTTTATGCTCTTGTTGTACAATCTAATATGAATAGTTTCATGCAGCATGCCTTATAAATAACTAGCTTTTGCCCGCGGTTCCGTGCATGTGGTATTCGGTTATCGCGCGCTGTTCCCTCGGGAACTGTGCATTTTTCCGACATAAAAGCAACCTATGTCACTCTCGGGACTATAAACTATCTCTATGCCAAAAATCACGACGATCCGTTGCTCCGTTAAAGCGTAACAAACAAACAAACTCATTTTCCCCTTTATAATAGCATAAGGAAGGATTAAGATCGCGGGATCGCGGTGGATGCGAAAAGCACAAGACCGGTCTGAGTGGAGAGCCTTGGGGGAGGCCTATGTCCAGCAGTGGACGTCTTTCGGCTGACATGATGAAGGAAGGATTATATCCTACTCGTACCGCGATAGATGACCGATTTGAAATGTTTAACTTTTAGTTAGCATCTTGTGAAATTTTAACTTTGATGATGGACGTGAGAGTTCTGGAGTCGTGTGAATTTTTACCACAAAAGTTTAAGTACTCGACTGTATATCCAACCGCGGAGTAGAAGTAGGTTTCAGTGCATGACTTACTAGTGAAAAATTTCGCGTTTACATTTGAGCCTGAAGAGTCAACAATTTACAACAAAATTATTCTGCGGCTGATTCACGTTTAATATTGTTGAAACAATCAAACATCTAATTGTGCAGCGGAAGCCGCCGCCAAACATTAGTCCCGCGGGCAGTTACATGCATTTTGTCGATTTCTATAATATCATATTCATATTCATTTATTCATTGTAAAGTCATGTACAGTCAGCTGCAGAGAAAAGATACCCCCCTGTAACGGCGGTATCCATACTTACCGCCATTACAGGGGGGTCTCCTTTCTCTGCAGCTGACTGTACATAGTTATAAGAAAACCAGGACCATCAGGACTATCAGGACCTAAAACAATCTTCTCCAGCTCATGAGCTACATGAACAAATCGAGGGCCCAAAGATCTAAAGACGTTGCTCAGAATGAACTTCAAGATAACTAAACGATGTGTGTGGCCCAGAACATTGGGGTTAATATTAAAAAATGAGTTTTTATAGGTCACTAGCTTTTGCCCGCGGCTCTGCCAGCGTGGTATTCGGGTTCCCTCGGGAACTGTGCATTTTTCCGGGACACAAAGTAGCCTATGTCACTCTCGGGCCCATAAACTATCTCTATGACAAAAATCACGTCGATCCGTCGCTCCGTTACGGCGTGAAAGACGGACAAGCACACAAACATACAAACACACACACTTTCGCATTTATAATATTAGTATAGATTGACTAAATTTATCCTAAATTCATCCATTGACTAAATTTATTTGATGGATAAATGTAATGCCATCTCTGTTTATTTTGTTCAAATAGACTAAGACGGCATCACATTTATCCGTCAGTTAAATTTAATCAATGAACGGAGAAACAGGGGATTAATGGCTTATGCAATGCGAGCATACTCGCAAGTAAAGACCAGTAAGTATTTAATTAAAACATCAAGAAGAAGAAGGAGAAAGATTCTTTAATTGAGAAAAAACCGATACTAAAAATACAGTAAAATAAAATGCACTTCTTGGTTCTGGGATCATACTGTGATCCACGGTCTTGACGCCATCCTCCCCACCGTGTAATGGTAAGATAGAGTGACGTGATCAGACGATGAAGAGATCGTAAATAGATTTAAAAGATTTATGTTATAGCAATGCAACGTTTGCTTGCTTGTCACGCGCCCGGCTGATTCATTCGCGACTAAGTCGGAACACGTATATTTTATTATCAGTCTTCATTTTTTTCACATAAACTATCATTTCGCAGCGGAAGAGTTATCATACTCAAGAGAGACTGGAGCTAAGAGCAAGCCTTTGGACTTTCACGATTTCATTTTGTTATACAGCACAATGTAACAAGTGGGGGCTAGGGCTACAATATATATAATAAATTTTAGCTCTTGTTTTTGTAGGTAATGAAAGTTTTGTATGAGCTACCGATTTGAAATCACATACACCGTGTACCGTTAATGGTATTCGAAGCTCTCTTGTTCTGAGAGGAGGCCTGAGCCCAGCAGTGGGACGTATATAGGCTGAGATGGATGGTATTCGAAAGGAAATAAAGAAAGAAAAAAAACAATAATTCATGAGACCGAGTAAAAATATAGAAATCTAATGAAAACTCAAATAAATGAATATAAAAGAGTAAAAATATTATTTAAAAATAATAAGTATTCCTACCAAACTACAAGACAAGACTAATTAATGTATTGCTATCAAACTAATTACAAGATTGATTACCTAGTTAGATGTATAATTTTCTACTGCTCTATTCTTCCCTACTTTCGATGAAGTCTTCAAGTGTAGTGATTATTTGATCTTTAAAGAACTTAATGTACGAGAAAGCTACTCTCTAAGATTACTGAAGGTCTTGTACAAAAGTTATTTTGTTGACCTGGTACTCTGAGGTAGGTAAACATTTACCATGAATCCTAAACCTTACACCCTCTCTCCCATCTAAAAACACATAAACATAAAAGAAACGCCCGCAACATTTCGTTTTATGTCGTCTCGTAAATAAACTTATACTGTAGTCGGACCAAAATATTGTTCTTGCAAATTTTAATGCGCTCTTTACTCCGAGTAGTTTATAGTGATTGAACTCATTTTTTATTTTCTTTGCCAAAATAACTAGGGTATTGACCCCTGCATTAGTTTTATTACGGTGGCAAAAATAAGCGCGTGTGACCTAAAACATGGTCATATTTTTACCATATATATACATACATAGATGAATCAAGCAGAGGTTCGTGGGTTCCAACCCCGGCTCGCACCTCTGAGTTTTTCGAAATTCATGTGCTTTACATTTTGAAATTTACCACGAGCTTTGCGGTGAAGGAAATCATCGTGAGGTTAACCTGCACAAACTTGCGAAGCAATTCAATGGTGCGTGTGAAGTTCCCAATCCGCACTGGGCCTGCGTGGGAACTATGGCCCAAGCCCTCTAGTTCTGAGAGGAGGCCTGTGGCCCAGCAGTGGGACGTATATAGGCTGGGATGATGATGATGATGATGATGATGATGACACGATATAATTTGAGCGGATACTCGTTTACCCTACAGATTAATTACTAGCTGTTGCCCGCGGCTCCGCCCCCGTTGTAATTTTTCTAAGTTTTCTTCCATATAAACCTTTTCCTAACAATTACGAACACAACAAATTAAGAATAAGCTAATCGGTCCCGCCGTTCCCAAGTTTTGCGCTTAGCAACACATTTTACGATTCACAGATAGATAGAGCGTCCAAAACTAAAAGCAAACGACGCCAAAGGGGAAAAACAAGCGAAAACTTTGTTGATATGATGCGAGAAACGTAGAAAAACGATATAATATTGGGACGATTGGCTGTTTCACGGCCAAGGGGGGATGAGGGTCACGGATTGGGGTTTAAGAGGGCCCATCCGAAACAGGAATAGGAACTTGGAATAGTAAACACGTTTGTATGTGATTTGATTTAAACTTTAGCAATTTTCGCTGATTAGGTCATCATCATCATCATCTCAGCCTATATACGTCCCACTGCTGGGCACAGGCCTCCTCTCGGAATGATAGGGCTTGGGCCATAGTTCCCACGCGGGCCCAGTGCGGATTGGGAACTGATTAGGTACTACTTCCTTACTGCGGAAGCGGCAATGTCACTGAAACGGGAGGTATTTTTTTATATAAGAGGGGGAACGAGCCTGCCAGCATGAGGAGTATCACAGGTGCGTTGCCGGCCATTTGAAAGACTGATAGGCTCTTTTTTTAAAGCGCAGGTAATTGAAATACAACCTCTCGGTTAATAAGCTATAGTATAATATAAACCTTGAATTTCAGTTTAACTGCCGGATCTATAATGGGTGAATATTCCAGGCTCGATTTTGACGCGGCGGATAGGATAATGCCACTGATAACTTGTTTTTAAGCATTGTTATATTTTTTATACTATAGTTTATATAATTCTCCATTTGTAGCACCTAATAATTTATTGATATTCCTCTTCCTCTGGCAGAAGCAAAATTTTAAAACTCATTTTCCAATACTTGGTGGGCTGTCCGGAACCCGTTTTTACTTTGAAATCCTCAAATTGTAAAAAAACCATTTGGTAACTCTGGTTAATTTTAGTCAAGGCATGTTCTTAATTAGTTAATGCGTGCAAAAACCAAATATCATCGTTGTAAGTACAATTATTGTGCCCCGAATCATCTCATAAACAAACGTCCGAGCGCGCAACCAAACTTTGGTGGTCAAAGTTTAGTTCGATCTTACTCGTTTCTAAACGATACCTAAAGTATCAGATAGCGCCTCCGCGTACCTGCCGGTTACGCTGCTGCAGCCAATGGTAACGTTGGTGTCATTCCTCGTTTCGTTTCCCGCCAATCACGTAAATACCCAATTTTGGTGCAAAGGGCGTCAAAAAAAATCTAATAATGGTGGCTTTCCAAAAAATAGTAAGGAGTATGATTATAACATGTCTTTTAAAAGCATTTTGAGTGTTTTGAGTTTCTTTTTAACTGAATTGAACGTATTTGGTTATAAATGTAACCGCATTTTTTTTAGGATTTATTTTCTTCCTGGTTTCAGTTTTGGTGGTCAAATTTTGGTGTTTTTGGTGGTTGTGTTTGGCATTTTGCAGCCCTTTTCTCGCTCATTTATGGATCGCTTTTACCGGAATTTTGTGTGAAGACATATACTTGTTACCCGCATACAAAAATGTAGTAAAATAATAAAAAATATTTTTTTTGCAACCCCTCCCATACCAGGAAATATAAAGATTTTATTTTTGCCATATTCTATTGAATGAGGTATCATTTGATAGAGCTATTAAAATGCAGCAAAAAATGTCATATAAACTATATACCTTCAGAGCCCCAGCCGCTAGATATTAACTGTCAAAGTCATTTTTGAAGAGCCCAGTGCCCACCCCCTTAACTTTTAAACTATCACTGTTAAAAATTCGAAACAGATCTACAATATACCTGTTAACGAATACTTTTAATAAAAAATGTAACGGCCCCTGTAGGTCAATTAATTTTGAATTGTTTTAACGGTTACAAAACTCTACCGTGTGGTTATGTCTGGCACACACAAGGATGTTTTTTTTTCGTTAGTTTGAATTTCCAACGCTTGACAAATATTATTATAAACAGTCCTCGTTTTTTATCTAGCGAACAAAGTAAAATAATGTCTCAAAAAGAAAGTCTAGAAAAAAAGAACAGATAGCTGAAAGGGAAAGAAAAAATAAAATTAAAACAATCTAATTTAAGGCGAAGAATTGAAAAAGCCGAAGGATAAGTAAAAACCTCTCAATAAGCAAAAAAAAATCATATACATATGTTATGATAAACCAAAAAGATGATGAAATTGTATTGAAGGGCTAATTCCTTCATTGTGATCTTTCATTTTAATACCAGGTATTGAAGTACGTACCTACTATTTAATTGGCGCTTTTATTTGAATAAGATTTTTGTAATAATCATTTTTATACATATTTTTACCCTTATCTTGTCATTTTCAATTTAAAATGCCATTAGTGACACTGTTTCTTAATAATGGTGGCCAGTACCTAATTTCGGTGACGCTTATTCAAATTATGGTGGACATTTGCAAATTTTGGTGTAATGTAAAAATTTTAAATTTAAATTTCTCCTAAATTACTTGGTGTAATACTGGACCATTTAGTAAACTTGTTTAATATACCTATTAGTTTCATTTGAGAACTTAACTTTATTCAAAAGTCTTAATTTCAAAATTACCACCAAAATTGGCAAAAAAGTAAGCTTGTTGCGATTCACCCTAATACTAGATTGCGCGTGAGACGCCGCGGGTAAAGCCTTGTCCCACTACTTAGGTATCCCACTAATATTATAAATGCGAAAGTTTGTAAGTCTGTTTGTTACTTCTTCACATCTACCTAAACCATTGAACCGATTTACATGAAATTCGATGGGTAGGTAGGTATACAGATAGTTTGAGTCCTGGAGAAGGTTAGTTTTTATCCCGGAAAATTGCATAGTTCCTGCGGGATAGTGATAAACGAATTCTACACGAACGGAGTCGCGGACAACGGCGAGTTTCTCTTTAGCAAAGCCTTCAACAGCTCCCTAGTCAACAATTTAGTCTAAAAATACCCTAAAATGTAAGAAATTGCGTCACATTTCCGGAGATAGCACTAATGGTTTAATTAAGACACTGAGCCTACGCAGACATAACCGCCATTTTGTTTTGAAACAATACGCCATTTGCCGCAAATGGCGAGCGCGATAAGGTCTCGCGTTTTTATAGTGATGCGTCAGGACTAAAAAAAACTAAATTCATACTAATACTAATATAAATGCGAAAGTGTGTGTGTTTGTATGTCTGTCCGCCTTTACGTCAAAACGGAGCGACAGATCGACGTGTTTTTGGCATAGAGGTAGTTTATGGGGCAGAGAGTGACATAGGCTACTTTTTATCCCGGAAAAATGCGCAATTTCCGAGGGAACAGCGCGCGATAACAGAATTCCACGCGGGCGAAGCTGCGGGCAAAAGCTAGTCACATAATAAATGACATATTAAAAAATTTCGCGGAAGTTTCCTTTGGGGTCAAGTTTATCTTGCCAAGATTTATAAACAGGACTTCTGAATCATGTTGTGTTACACTACAAGGTCCGAAAATACACGAAAATACGATTTGATGGTCAATTCATACCTATATATGCGCTCTAAAATGTGGGCTGGGGCGATCTTTGTCGAGAGAATACCACCTTCGTCATTGGATCACTTGTTGACGTTTTCTCTCAATGAAATGCGTCGCGTCGTATCTCAGTGCGAACGTACCCTAAGTTTAAACGTTTAACTTTTTAAAATAGATGCCATTTGCAGTAGCGCAAATTGTAATTAAAGTATCCAGTACAAAGTAGGGCAGCTCCAGAAGGTCAATGTCTGTCACAACTTGCGCGGCCCGCGACGCTCCGCGCCCCGACGTTGCGGAATGTTTATAACCGAGGCTTACAAGGTGAAGGGCGGAGAACAAATAATAGGAAAGACGCGTTTCCATTACAACAAATGTAGATTAAGTTCCGGTAGCGAGGTTTTTAATTTTGCTGAGGAAGGTATGGACAACGTCAAGTACCCACAATCGAAAGATGAAGAAAGTTATTGTGACATACATGTCGCAGGAAATAGTAAAAACGGAGATTTGTAAAATCTCTAAGGGATATCACCAAATCAAGCAAGACGTTTAAATCACGAAATTTTATCATCTGAATCTGTTTAGTGAAATTACGAAATCTGCTAAAAAGGGAACCCGATTTTTCACCGATATGTTTAGTGATTTTTTTATTCGACTGGAAGGTAAACGAGCAAGTGGTCTCCAAGGTAAGAGATCACCACCGCCCATAAACATCTGCAACACCAGGGGTATTGCAGATGCGTTGCCAACCTAGAGGCCTAAAAGGAATACCTCAAGTGCCAGTAATTTCACCGGCTGTCTTACTCTCCACGTCGAAACACAACAGTGCAAGCACTACTGCACTCTCTGAATCACGTTAGTAAGTTGACGAAACTAACTCGCAAAGTCTACTCATTATAACGTCGCTACTATAACATAACACAAAGTATATTATAAAGTCTCCATTGTAACATAGTATAGGGGATTTAATCAAATCTCTGAACTGTTCAGTGAAGTTACTTTTGTCAACTTACTGCTTTATTAACTACTTCTCTCGTTAGACTATGGAAACTGATACAAACTTCCTCGTGGTTTTTATCTTGTTCACTATTTGTCGAGGAAACTTTAACGTAGTTCATTTTCATTCCGTGCACGAGCGGGTTGTTTGGAACAGTGGGCAGTAGGCACAATCTGACGAAAACAATGCATATTAAATGAGGTTGTTTTCAGGTTTTTATCGAAATATTATCAGTAAACTGTTAAGGTAAAAAAGGTAGCTGTAGGTAAATACAGATATTGTTTGGACCAAACTTATTATGAAATAAGCGACTCTCTACCATCGGCCTGATGAGCGTTGCAATAATTCAGTCGTATTCTCGTGTTGCTCGTAAAGGTTCCAGAAATTTTGAAAACTGGGCCCATTTAAATAATAAAGTACAAGCTGATAATATTAGTGAATTTCAATACAAATTGCTAATACATAGCTTGTATTTTATTATGCAATCGGGCCCTGATGGTGAAATTGGAAGATGATTGTTTATGTCGGCGCAAATCTCTAATTGAATTGGTTGAGATCACAATTTAACTGTGATTGACGCTGCCAACGCTTGTCGACTACCAGGCTATCATAAATCAGAATCGTCTTATCTACTGGTAGAGGAAAGGTCTCGACAGTACGAGTTACTGCTTACAGCGCAATGGTGACAGCGATGCAGACGTATGCCAAGGCTTTTCGACTACCAGGCTGTCATAAATCAAAAGCACCTCTCCTTCTGGTACAGGAAGGGTCTGGTCAGCGCGAGGTACCGCTCCAGTTCCAGAATAAAATAACGGTGATGCAGGCAGATATTGCCGGGACCATAACTCCCTATGGATGTATGATCATCCAAATGAGTGGTCAATCAATTTTTAAACAAATTCTTATTGACATTTTTTGTTTCATGACTTGTAAGCAATGTCAACTTTAGACTGACAGACCACATATTTGGTTGATGGTACCAGGCTATCATAAATCAGTAGCGCCTTACCTTCTGGTACAGGAAGGGTCTGGTCAGCGCGAGGTACCGCTCCAGCGCCATGGTGACGGCGATGCAGACGCTGCCGATGCCGAAGACGCGCAGCACGACGCGGATTATGCAGTAGGCGCGCGTCTCGCGCACCCACGGCGCGTACGACGCTGCCACCATGGACGCCATCATGCCCACCTGTACAAACGAAGGTCAACATATCACTGGGCGACTCCTTGACGACCACTGACTCCTTTAATAAAAGTTCTAACTTAGCTTAGAAGACCTACGCAAGCTGACGCGGGTTTCGGAACTTTCCATCCTTTTCCAAAACACCCGTTCAAAAATAACAGTTTTCTAAATCGACTGTATGCCAAAAGACCAGTTTCTCATAGCGTCCTTACACTATAACACCCGTTTCTCGTTGTATCTGTATGACAAAATATCCGTTTGTCATTTGTATTGTAAAGAGGTTTCACAAATACTACGAAACTCGAAGTTCGTATCGTAGCGTTTCTCTCGCTCTCGTATTAAATAGTATAAGTGTCAGAGGGAGCGCACGACACAAACTTCGAGTTTCGAGTTTCGTATTTAGTAGCCCTGCAGCTAGAGTAGGCCCTGACTGTTGCGTGATTGATCATCTACAACAAATGTTTCATTTACGAAAGGATATATTTTTATCTTCTGCTATTGTTTCCTACCTATATTTGTTATCTATGTTCATTATGGTTGTCCTTTTATGAAACGAATTATAAATGATTTCAAAAATTATGTTCTTTAGGTGATTTTCTACCGGCGAGGCGAGACGAGGCGGGGCAAAACGAAATTGAAATTTATACGGCAGCGCCCGCGGCGGGCGCACGAGAATGCAGAGGTACAAATTTCGCCTCGCCGGTCGAAAATCACCTTTATGATTAAAAAAACCTTTAATCTTACTAACAGTGCCAGTTAGACCACTTCCAGCGCCCTGGGCCAGCTTTCCACAGCGCCCCCAACTTTTGGGAATTTTCTAGAAAGTAGTTATGGGCTCAATGAGCGAGAGGATAAAAAGGGCACCTAAGACAGGCGCTCTACCCTAACGCCGCTACTGCTTACTAATATTGGTACGATATAGGTATACTTAGTGCCATCCACAAAGACCCGTGATTTTGTCATAAAATTAGTCATTAATGACATGGTAATAAGAACCACGGCACGCGTCATCGTCAATGACTCTACCTATAGTAGCCTTAACTATCTGAATCCAGTAGTGTAAGTCCCCTCTGGTCGACTTTGGCCACTTCCTAATTTGTGTCCTGCTCACGTTTTCCGAATAACACTGTAAGTAAATATATTAGTATAAGACACTATTTCAATTCTAAAAACATTCGAAATCATGATTCATTTGTATCAACGTAAATATTTTTTGTCGTGGGTGGTGAAATACGAGTACGAGAATATGTGAAATACCAAAACGCAACGGGAAAATCCTCGGCGGGAGACGTAAATAAGAATCAGTTAATGAAAGAGCACTAAAGCGGTGTTTGCGCTGAGGATTTGGCCCCAGCGCGATGATGGCTGAAGTTATTCACGGCTAGCAGACGTCTACTTCATTCATCTCATCAGGTAGGATATTCAAAGCTCTTAAAATATTTTACAAATCGTCAGATATTGAAATTTGTAAAGTATCTATTATATTGCTTAATCCCGAACATTTAGGCCGTCTTGCAGAAAAAAATAAATCTAGATTTAGCAGTTAAACCTAGCTTAAGCTTGACAGTTCCATACATTTTGGCACTACTAAACTGAGCTTAATCCTAACTCGAGATTTATGTGTTTCCAGCAAGTAGCTATTAGTCATTGCCGTTATTTTGATTAGCTGTACTTTCCTATACAGTTACAGTTATAATAATCTATGTGTCCTAATTACTACAACAATCAAATTGTTCGTTCGATCGTCCGCTCACAATGCGGGGATTTTATTTCTGTTTGATGTTTGAGGGTAGTCGCGATATTAAGCCGTGACCCAATTGGGGATGTCTAAAAAAAATTACCCATGGTTTTTATATTTTTTTTGTATAGAATAGTCAATTATAAGAAACTAATTTCAATATTTTTTCATTTAGTTCACTACTTTTACCAAAATTAATTATTGAAACTATTTTGGTTGATGACGTCACAGTTTGATAAAGTGCTACCACATAGTTGATTGGATCATGACTTTGCCATATGTGGCACCCCCTTTTTATTTATTTTTTATCTGTGGTCAAACTTAGTGTCAACCAACTTTCACTATTGTCAATGTCAATCCGTTCCAACCTCGTAATTTATCGTATAACGCGCTGAACTGCTTTTCCCTGGATTTCGATTACCCTAATATTATACTCGTCGACCTGTGCTTGGACTGAACCTAACGACGAATAACCATTCGTATAAGCATTCGTTGAATTTTGCTTACCTCTGGATACCGAGATGAATAACACTAGTTGTAATAGCAAAAAAGTTTTTGCACGTAAACAAGAACTTGAAAAGGCTATGTTGTAATAAATTAGATATCGATGTCGATTCAAAACGCCAGTATTATTGCTGTGAAGATCATCTAAATGTAAGTATTTTATTTTACTTATACAATTACCTAACCTGCGAATATAACTTTACTATTGTCGTATTTATAAAAGATGCACTATCATACATGAAACTTGAGTCATGTTTGATTTGTGTTGGAGTGCAGTAAAAAGGGCCGAGAATTCCAGGTATTACATACTTAATTAAAGATTTTGTACCTATATGAGTCACAAAATACCAACTTTACAAAATGGTATTATGTTAATAATAAAAATTAGAATAATGTACTTATGCTGGCAGTTTTCTCGCATAACATAATATAGCATCTCTGGGTCCATGCCACAGGGGCGGTTTATAATTAATTGTTTTAGATTGGGTTCAGTTTACATTTCTATACCAATATTATAAAGAGGTAAAGTAAATAATGCCCATGTAATTTAGTTTTCATCCTATTAAGCTTCTGTACCATGAATCTATTTATAATTTAGTTTTTTTTTTATAGCTGGATAAAGATTTAGAAAATTACCAATACTGGAAGTTAATGAAAGGATGGCCCAAACTAAAATCTACAGCAAGCCTCCATGGCATTTGGGTCAAGCAGTATTAGTAATATACCTGCAACAGGTGTTGAAATCCCTGGATCATCACAGGTATGATTTTGAAATTGTTATCTTAGCAAAGTGCTAACTAAAGAGCTTTTTTTTGTAGGTAGTTGTATCCTCAATCTCAGTTAATTTAAATTTCTAAAAACATCCCTATCAATACTCTCCCCCAAGATCTTCAAAACATGTTGACCATTCTTTACCTATTTTAATCACAAATTATTTTTACAGCATGAAACATCAGAACTCCGAAGACTTTTTCTGCAAGATAATGTACTCTCAAAACCATCTGAAGTTCATTCTCGCAAAATAGTTTCTAGTTGGATAAATACAATAAATGATGCTGTTCAGTGTAAAGTGGACACGAAGGAAAAAACTGAAATAATAAAAAGTGAATAAACAGCCAAAATAGTTTTATTGAACTTTCAATCTTGAAACTACTCACATTATATTTTCTTCAGTATCACCTTGTCTAGTTAACTTTTTTCAGGCATAGCATTTTGATGACCAGATGGCCTAAAAGCGGTTAGAGACCCTGATTATGAAACTTGGGGCCCCAGGTTCGATTCCCGTGTCGGGGCAAGAGAAACAAATATTTAATGTACAATCAATCGCATACCAGAGTGGAAACTTATTGTTGCAAATGTCATGTTGACATTCAATAAATCTGTGTTAAAAAAATAGGGATCCCTTTGTTTCCCAATTTTCCATACATTTTTTGTTCCGAATTTCGATGGTCAGAAATCGATATCCATATAATTTATAAACATCACTAGTCATAATTTTTGTGCAGTATAATGCTTATATGCTTATTAGCTCTAATATTTATGGCACATAATATTAAATTCTATAATCACAAAAGTCATACATTTTTAACTATAATGTTCAAAGATTTAATGATAATACGAGTGAGCAAGACGGTTCGGAACAGAAGCGACTCGGATAGGTTAGGTTTAGAAGGCTAAGGCGGGACGTAATTCAGTTTCCCTGTCTACAGTCGAACCTTTTGTTGTCTGACCCATCATAGAACATTTTCAAAGTAAGAGTCATGTTGATTTTTCTTTGTCAAGCAATGCAATGTCACTGATGTTTTCAGTGAAAAGGTTCCTTTCACAATAGGTTACGATCCAGTGGATTTGACTGTAGAAGGGTGAAATTGTCCCTTAATAGGTGATCATATTAGGTTTCAGTTAAGCTATGAAAAAAGTAATATTAAGTATAACTTTTGGAGAGGCTATTTATTCCAGCAAAATGAAAATAGAACATACTTTTTAGCATACTTTGTCCCTGTTTTATTAATATAACAGAACAGGCTTTCACTTAATCTAGGATACAGCACTTGCCAATAGTTTTGGAAATATGTATTTCTCCCAGAAGTCTATGGACTTTTTGACAAGCTCATCTATATAGTCCTGTTCATAATTAACCCAGAGCATATGTATTTTCTTATTTGTTTTCAAAGAGAAGCATAGGTTGTCGTAAGTGCAGAAAGATCTGTGTCCGGGGCCAAGCCAAGTAGTTTTCAAAGGGAAGCGTAGGTTATCGCATGTGCAGAAAGATCGGTGTCCAGGGCCAAGCCAAGTAGTTTTCAAAGGGAAGCGTTGGTTGTCGTAAGTGCAGAAAGGTCGGTATCCGGGGCCAAGCCAAGTTGTTTTCAAAGGGATGCGTAGGTTGTCATAAGTGCAGAATGATCGGCGTCCGGGTTAAAGAAAGGTACAATTCATTCAGAGAAGCTTAACAGAATCCGGTATAAACACAGCCAGGGTATTTTACTTGATTCATCTCAATCCAATATTCGTCGCATACAAGCAAGAATGACATTGACAGTATTGACACTTTACCAGCACTGTCAGTGCCAGATGTATTGCCGGCCGGTCTAAATCAAACTCCGTAGTACAATCCATGCGTAAATTGTGAAGAATTCTAACCACACATAATAAAGTACGATTTGGACCGGTCACGTAATTTACACCAATGTCAAATGAAGGTCATTGCTTATTTGTTAAATTATAAATTCATTACGTTATATTAAAATTAAATAACTACAGAAACCGAGTTAAAAAGCATTTATCTCGAAATGGTTTTCGATTTACTGCACATTGCAAAAAAATAGACATCCCCAATTGCTGCGATTGTCGTATCGAGTGGAATCATATTTCTTTTGTCAAAATGCATCTTTGAAATGGGTCATATGTCGGCAGTTAGTTTGGAAAGCTACAACATGGTATTGTAATGTTGATCGATATTACAACTGTCGGAATGGCATTCATCCTAATATTATAAATACGAAAGTGTGTTTGTATGTTTGTCCGTCTTTCACTCCGCAACAAAGCAACGGATCGACGTGATTTTTGGCAACGAGATTGTTTATAGGCGAGAGAGTGATATAGACTACTTTTTATCCCAAAAAAATGGAGTTCCCGAGGGAACAGCGCGCGATAACCGAATTCCACGCGGACAAAGCCGCGGGCAAAAGCTAGTAGTAATACATAACTATGAGTAGATAATTTTCAATATGGCGTTATATAATAATATTTCAGGGGGATAAAAAAGAAAAAAATAGTACCCATTGTAGTATTGGCATCAAATGGTTCCAAAGGAAGACCAGCGCCGTTCGTAAGTACGGCAGATGCTGATTTGGGACCATTTCGTGACATACATACCCTTATTTTGTTTTTTTTCCTCTATTTTATTTTTTATTCATTGTTTGTCACGAATAAATGTTTTCTTTCTTTCTTTAAATGAAAGAATAAATATTTAGCTTATTCCAAAGAAATGTATGTTAATGATACTTTTACACCACTGCTTAAGAAGAGTCCTCACCAGAGCGACGAGGTCGTTCGAAGCCAATGACGTGAGCAGCAGCAGATGCTTCCGGTTCCGTACCCTCTTCTCCCCCCTCCTCAAGCACACGATGGCCACGCCGTTCCCGATGATGCCCACTGCGTACACCACCTACAGAAACAAACGCATCAGTGAGAGCCCAGTTTAAGGCTACCATACTTTTGACTGAAGCGTGATGCCCGTCACAAAGGTATCGATTTCATTTATTTATGTTATTTCGGGCGTTTATTCGAGCGTTTCAACCGTCTCATTTTTCTGGACACTTTTCTGTAAAAATTGTCGAATATTCTGATATAGTTTTTTAGTTATCTGGTAGAAATACAGGAACACTTACAAATAATCGTAAAAACGACATCAAACCAGTGCCAATTCGTAAAAAATGTGGCCAGATAAATGAGGCGGTTGAAACACTCGAATAAACGCCCTTTCGTCTCGTCCTACCTATAACGTCCTGCTGTAGGACAAAGGCCTCCTTTCAGAATGAAGGTGCTTGGACAGTAGGCCAGGGTTGGGTAGATGAGCTTGGAATAGGGGTGTATGGGCATGGCCAGTAGTAGGATAGTTCCTATGCGAGCCCAGCGCGAATTAGGAACTTCACACACCTATTACTTTCTCTGTACAGTTCCTTATACAGCGTGTATTTCTAATACTACTTCAAACTGTAACCAGACGAAGATTTAAATGTTGTGAACCGATATCAAAACAAATTGTTAATTTAGAATTAACTAGTTAACAGAGCGTAATTAATTTTTGAAATATTTTCGAGCAGCAATGTAATGCGTACACTAATTTGATACGAGAGAGAAGCGCTCACGTCAACAAGTGCGACGTTTTGAATAAAAACAAAGTAGTATCGCGTAACGATACATTGCGTGCTAATTAATTTTGTAAGGAGAATAATAAGTCTAAATTTTTTATTAAAACATAATAAAAAGTGATTATTAGGGCCTTCACTAACTGCCCTTAAAGTTTGAGGTAGTATTAAAAATACACGTTGTATATGCACGACGTTGTCCTTGGTAAAGCTCATGGTAAATTTCAAATGTAATTTCGCTCTTTAAATTCCGAAAAACTCTAAAATGCGAGCCGAGACTGGAACCTACGACCCTCTCTTGGTTTTTATTAATTAATAGAAAATTACAGTCTTAACAGTTACATCCAATATCTTTAAATCGTCCTGTTTTCTTTTGACTAAATTTAATAATTATTTCACTTTTTAATACTTACCTGTTTTATACAGGGTGTTACATAAGACGTGATACAAAATTAGTGTTTCGTGCTCAGTTAATGCTGGGTAATGTAATGCATTAACTCTTTTGTTGAAATTAGTTCGATTAAATAAATAAATCAATTAAAAAAATGACAATTCTGTGCATAAATAAACCCCCTTGGAAAAAAACGGGCACCTATGGTTTTTGTATTTTATGTGCATGAAAGCTTACTTTCTAAGCTACAATGCCTAAAAATCTGAAACACCATAGGTGCCCTATTTTTTTGGAAGGGGGTTTATATGGAATATAATCAATCACAGCTTTACCTTTAAAATAGTCAGGAACATTTGTCCCCCTTGGCTGCCGGGACAGGTCTTCACGGTAACATTTGTAAAGCTTTGGGTCACCTCCGGCGCGTGCGTCGTCGCATTCAGCATGGTGTCCGGCACAAACGTCGTTAAATCCATCGCGATCAATTTTCTATATCAAACAGTCCTTTTGCACATTTAGAAGGGGTTTTAACTGTTCGTAGTTGTGTACACATTTGCGTGCACTTCAAATCACTTTTGCTTGTCGAGGTCGTTCACTGCGATGGCTTCGTGGATCTGAAAAGATTTATTATTAGTTTTTACTTGATCGATTACCCACATAAATGGAGTGCTATCGAACCAATTGAATTGTGACCCACTGTGGAACCTTTTGTAGAAAAAGTCACAGCGACAGTATTGCTGGACAAGAATAAGATAAGATAATACTTTAAGTTTCTTTTAGACCTTTGAGAGAACATTTAGAACACCAAAATAAAGCTGTTTAAGAGTTTCCAGCTTATTATCCCTCATTCCATAGTGAATTTCCTAATATTACGGTTCGGCCTATAAGTATACCTAGTGCCAAACACGAAGACGTATGATTTTGTCAAAATTAGACATTAATGATATTGTAATAAGAATGACTCTACATAAGGTAACAGTCCGAGTGCTCGACCCGCTAATTCCCAATAGACATAAGATTAAGGATGCCAACTAGTGGGACAGCGACGAGCACTCGTCGTTCGTTTACCTTATATCATTATATCCAGCAGTTGAATAAAAAATCCTAAAAATTACGTTGTGATCTTTACTGATGTTGCATTATAAACTACAGTGATAATTAAAGTTCGAAATTTTATCCCGATCAATGGGAATATCGCTATAAAAAACTCCTGATGTCCAGCCGTTACCATGTGTATTTGTAGTGTTTCACACGAAAACGGCTCCGTTATAAAGTCCTAAAATCTTAACCGATAAGTCTAAAACCCAGTTTGCACGCATATTAGGTTATACAACTGAAATTCACCTGTTAATTTAATGAATTCCCACAACTTTGGTCAAATAGTTTAAGTAAGTGAAGCCGCGTGTAAAAGTAGTAACAACTAGATTTCAAAAGTCATTTCTTTATGCAAGTTACCACCGGAAAAACACCGCACGACTGTTGTTTCCTCCCCTCCAGTATCGTGACTTAGAATAAGTATGTTTTCTTCGATTAAAATACAAAAGACGTCTAGAGAATGCAACGCACTAACTAGTAATTAACTGGTAGCCCGCTTGTAATGAAGAAACTAAAAATAACAAATGACAGTCTGCACGTAGGCACCCTATAAATGAGTTCAAATACATTAGACTATCTAAAGTCTACATTTATTAGGCAACTTGGTAATGGATCAGCAGAATTCATTTGTTCTTTAAATAAGGTAATTTTTATACCGGCTGTGGCCTGTAATACGAGCAAAATATTACATTATAGATCGTCCTCTTCAAAGTGAACAACAATAATTTAATTGAATCAAAGGTCAAAAAAAGGGGGAATAATTTATTGAGTAAGGTTGCGGGTGAGCAAGAAAATTCTTTTAGTTCATTGAACATAGTTCAGCGACTTTTAAAAATAATTAGTTCTTTTAATTTTTATTACCTACTCGTATACACACACAGCAATGTAAAGCAAAATACTTGATGTTTGTAGCGTGACAGGCGACATCAGATGAGTTCTGGGATGGCGTACATTGATAGCAGTATTTAATTTTTATAAAAAAAGGAAAATGCAAAGATTATAACTATGTATGACTATATATGACTGTTTGTGTTCCAAATAAATAAATATTGTTTAAAAGTTCAGTCCATTATTTTTGTGCTCCAGCGGTGGTGTAGGGGTTATAGCACGCTGCACGTATTGCTGAGGACCTGGGTTCGATTCCCAGCGCTGTCTCTTTTTCTGGTTTTCTGTGCATCCATGAGAGAGAGAGAGAGAGAGAGAGAGAGAGAGAGAGAGAGAGAGAGAGAGAGAGAGAGAGAGAGAGAGAGAGAAACATTTATTTATACATATTCGATACACATAGAAAATACATTACATGGAAGGAAATTAAAAAAATAACATCGAACAGTATAAATTGGGCCCCACTCAGCATAATGTTACGGCAAGTCGCAACGCTGTTTGAAAGTAGTTTGTTCAGGATCGAAAGTTCAATCCATTTTTTTTTATTTAGGTACTAAATACCCTTCACATACAAAAAACCGATTAAATATTTTTAGCGAGGTTGTATGTTATTCTGGAAGTTCTGATTTTCTTCTAAAAACGGCGAAGCATAACTAACAAAAAGTACAAATTCCTTGTGAAGAGTTAAGAAAGAATTAAAAACTTGAATGAATATTATTTTAGATAATTAAGGTATTTGAACATATTATGCCACAGGGATATGGCCAAAATAGAGACTTGAACTAATCACTCGAGTTATTAAAATAGCGAATCCGTTTTATCATTTGCCCAGAAAAACCAGTCGTTTGATCAAATCGTTGAATCGTTGAAGTCAATCAAAGCAACTGGTTCTATCATTTCACCAGATTGGTGGTTTGATAAAATCCCTGAAACACGTCAGTTAGTTGACGAAACAAGCTCGCAAAGTTAACTCGGATTATCATCGCAAGACACGATCGAACGATAAATATTCTAAATTCATTTTTGTTATTTATTTATACGGCCCATTTCATTGAGAGCATGCGTCAACGAGTACTAACTCATTTGACGTATTCTCTCAATTAAATACGCACCAACACGGTGTGAATGACTTTTAGGGTACACTTCCATAGAAACGGAGATGTGTAGAATCGACAAATCACATTGCTGGAAGTTAGTTGGCGATTGCCGATTGCTTCCTAGCGCTGCACGAAAACCTAAATCTGGTTTCGGTTTTAGTCCTATTGTCGCCAGACTTACACAGACAACTGGACCAAATGTGCAGTTTATTAACACGTTGACGCAAGCGGGCAGCATACTTCAAACTAAAATAAAATCTCCACCGAATGACGGTAGGCGCCAACCCTAACTGTTGTGATATGGCGGACCGATAAGTAGTACTTTGATGTAGGTACGGGGTATTGACGCGCACTTACGCGTCAAATAAATAAAAAAAACTTTGGCTTGCTTATTACGTGAATCCCGTCAAGTGACGTATTATCACTGTTCTGGCTTCAAAACTGAAATCTAATGTTCGGTCTGACACTAAGGACAGTGTGATGCCTAAAACGAGACGCGACGCGCATTGTCGCAGCCACTACACCATGGACGAAGTACATTTACAAAACCACAGCTTTAAGTCTCCGCTCCGTCTCAATGGAAGCCCACCTTTACGATACATCGATTGTTTTTTACAATTTTACAATCGATGATGCAACTAACCGCAACCATAACATTATTTCTGCACTGCAACTTGAATCACAATGATGTCTATTGAATAATAAATGTTGTTTATTTATATTTTGCGCACTTCCTTGAACAAAACAGTAGCGCTATTTTTGGGCGTTTACTCGCTCCACATCTCTCGTATGCGTCCCACTGCTGGGCTTTCCTATCCCCTTGGGTCTCTTCTTTTTTAGAGGGTTTGGAGTGTAGTGCCTACGCGGGCTCACTACGGATTGGCAGCTTCACATATACCACTGAATTGCAAAACTGTGTAGGCAGGTTTAAAAGCTCAAGGTATGTTTTAATTGCAATCTCATGCAAAATCATACAGGCACTATCAGTTTCTTCCAACTGTCTGCTGATGATTTATTTTTTTGTTATTTATGTTAGAGAGGCCAGACAAACGAACTAGTGGGTCCTGATGTTAAGTGATCACCACTGTCCATAGACACCCGCAGCGCTTTAAGCAATGCCAGTGCGTTGTCGGCCCTGCAAAAATTTATATTTTATTGATTTAAATAATAATACATATTAATAATCCGTGAAAAGAAGCCGTGGTGGCTTAGTGGTTTGACCTATCGCCTCTCAAGCTGAGGGTCGTGGGTTCAAATCCCGGCTCGCACCTCTGAGTTTTTCGAAATTCATGTGCGCAATATACCACGAGCTTTGCGGTGAAGGAAAACATCGTGAGGAAACCTACACAAACCTGCGAAGCAATTCAATGGTGCGTGTGAAGTTCCCAATCCGCACTGGGCCCGCGTGGGAACAATGGCCCAAGCCCTCTCATTCCGAGAGGAGGCCTGTGCCCAGCAGTGGGACGTACGAGGGCGACACTGAAAGTTTTTAGAACTGGCCACTTGTAAACAATATAATAAAAAAGTAAGTTTAAATTTTGAAAATGGAACTCTTTGCCAATATTATTGAGTATGTATTTCATTCATTTGTCATTAGTTTTACGATTTGGCGGCAAATTGAAAATTATCTGTGTCACGTCAACATGAATTTAACTCGCGAAAATTTTCGTGCAATGATTTTTTATGACTTTCGATGTCATTTAAGTCAACAAGAAAGCTATGATAGACTTCGATTGGCCTTTCATGATGAAGCCCCATCTCGTGCGACCATTTACAACTGGTTTAATGAGTTTAAACGTGGTCGCACTAATCTCACCGACGATCTGCGTGAGGGACGGCCTTCTACGGCGACGACTGAAAATAACATCAGTGTTGTGCAGCGTATGATAGAGACTGACAAAAGAGTGACGTATCAGCAGATTCGGACAAGCTTAGGCATCGGTATGAGTCAAGTGCATAAAATCCTCCATGAACATTTAGCGGTCAGGAAGCTTTGTGCGAGGTGGATACCTCATAATTTGACCGAGGCCCAAAAACTCCGTCGGGTTGATTGGTGCCGTGAAATGATTCAAAGATTTAACGGAGGTGACTCAAATGCTGTTTTCGACATACTTACGGGTGACGAAAGCTGGGTTTACTGTTATGATCCAGAAACCAAGAGACAGTCTGCTCAATGGGTGTTTCCTTTCGAGGAGTTGCCAACTAAAGTGAAGAGAGGTCGAAGCGTGGGAAAAAAGATGGTGGCCTCGTTCTTCGGAAGGACAGGTCACTATGCGACAATTGCTTTAGAGGATCAAAAAACAGTTACTGCAGAGTGGTACACTAACAATTGTTTGCCACTTGTATTGGAAAAAGTTCGGGAGAAGCGACCTCGAAGTAGGATCCTTCTTCACCACGACAACGCCTCGTCGCACACCGCCAGGCGAACGATCGACTATTTAGTGACGTCAAACGTGGAATTACTGGGTCACCCGCCGTATAGCCCCGACCTCGCACCTTGCGATTTTTATTTATTCCCGAAAATAAAAGAAAAACTTCGAGGAAAACTTTTTATGAACACCGAGGAAGCAGTGGGTGCGTTTCAAAAGGCCGTCGAAGAGACCCCTAAGGACGACTGGGCTAAGTGCTTTTCTCAGTGGTTCCATCGGATGCAGCGGTGTATTGATGTGAATGGACACTATTTTGAAAAGATTTAATAAAACTAATAACTTGCTAGTTTGCTCAGTTTTTGATTTTCTAAGAACTTTCAGTTTGACCCTCGTATTTAGGCTGAGATGATGATGATGATGACATAATAATAATAAATTTTCGTAAAACTCAGAACCGTAAGCTCAAGGCTCGAATCCATGATTCTCTGCTAGATGTCATTAGTCAAATCACTAAGCTTTCTCCACTTATTTTATTACGGGATTTACAAAATACAGTACAATGAAGAATTGTTAATGTTCTATAACTCTGCTCGAAACTGGTAAAATCAATTATCTATGTATTTATAAAATTCAGCCAAATTATTAATCATTTTTGTATATTTTCGAGTAATGAATATCAGGAATCGGGCTCCTAGTTTCAAAAATATTTTATAACTAGCTTTTGCCCTTGGCTCCGCCTGCGTGGTATTCGGTTATCGCGCGCTGTTACATCCGGAACTGTGCATTTATTCGGGATAAAAAATAGCCTATGTCACTCTCGGGCCCATAAACTATCTCTATGCCAAAAATCACGTCGATCGTCGCTCCGTTACGGCGTGAAAGACGGACAAACATACAAACACACTTTCGCATTTATAATACTAGTAAGTACTAGTAAGTATGAATTCGCCAATCTATATTTACTAAACCTGATTTTGGTAAATATTTTGCTTAAAACTTTGTGCATATTACTAACTGTTGTGTCACGTCAATTTTTCATTGCATGACGTGCTATCAGTTTTATCCGATATCAAACACGAATCAGACCGCTAATAGCGTGATAGATATATACTATATCTGCATTAATTACTTTTTACAATAAGTATGGGCTTCCAAAATAGCGAAGGTAGTTTTCAAGTTAATTTATTTTATAAAAGTATGAATATACCGGGTAATATAATACGAGCAAAAAGTTAAAACGTAGATCGTACTTGTCAAACTGAACAACATTCGTTCAGCGACTTTTTAAAATAATGGAGTCTTTAGATTTTCCCTTTTTCATACAAATTAAATACTGACATCAATGTACGCCATCCTAGAATACAACTGACATCGTCTGTCACGCTAAAAAGTTAAAAACAACAAGCAATTTGTATTACATTGCTTCTTCGCATAAACTTAAAGTGTAATAGAAATTTTAAAAGTCGCTGAATGAATGTTGTTCAGTTTGACGAGTATGATCTATGTTATAATTATTTGCTCGTATTACAGGCCACACCCGGTATTTTGCTAAGTCCGTAATTCTGCTTAATTTCTAACTCTACACTCGTAATTGTTCTTGTCAGTTGCGCTTCGTCATTTTCGAAAGAAATTGGAACTGACTGAATAACGACCAGAGGTATTATAATTTATTATTTTTATTGTAATTTCGTATACACTGTAGTTTTTAAGTATTTTATTTGGAATTATTTTATTATGAAAAACTGACTTTCTGCCAAGTTTCTTGCGGCCTATTCTTCTTGGCAATGATGGTCTTTCCGAAAGCGATGGTAGTTTAAAAAAATGACGTGTAACAGTGCCCATTGCGGGCTATTTACTGAATAAATGATTTGAATTTGAATTTGAATTCGCTCGCTATCAATAATTATATACAATTGGCGCTATGTTGCATTCATAACTTATAGACTGGGCACAGTGAAAAAAGGGATAAAAACAAGAACACGACTTGCTGTAAATAATTATAATATTGTAATGGATTCTACCTATATTCTCAATTCTGAACAACGTACTTTCAGGGTTTCAGTTATTAATTAACATCTTGTATATAGGTGGGTATAATTTAGTTAAGTTTTAAGTATGTATTAGGTGTCTGTTTTTGTTTTATTTTCGATTTTATTATGTGACTTATTATATTATAGTTACGTAGAGTTTACTTATGTCTGTACAATTAACTCGTCCTTTAAAAACGAAGTTTAGTTCTTGTTTAGTTATCTATCCCTGAAAATGATTAGAAAGTTATAAAAATCTGTGTATTGCAACCAAATATTACGTAGAGCAATATTAAGTAGATCTGCAATTTTGTTCTATGCTGGCTACAGAGCTTCCGATGTTGTGTTCTTGTAATATCATCGGTGATGCTATAGATTGTTTACTGGCTGGGCATTCTTACCGACCCGGGTCGGTAGATTTCAATTCTTTTTTGTCCTGAGGATTCTGTTGATCGACGGGACCTCTATGGCCGGTGCTACACTGCTTATATTTCTAGCACAATTTTTCACTTTAGAATGCGTGTTTTAAAAACACGCACACAGCACGCAGCACGGAATTCTAAGGACCTGGGTTCGATTCTCAGCGGTCTCTTTATCTGGTTTTTCTGTGCATCCATCACGACTAAGTGAATTAGGTAGTAAATTCTTTTGATACTTACCTGTTATACTTTTACCTGTTACCTGTTTTATAGTTACATTTATTTGAACTATTTCTACAGAAACTGTGAATTTAAACTTTTGAATGCATAATGTAGATAAATACAAAAAAGGTATTGCTATTACAAGTCCTATTTGAATTTAGGCGACGTTGAAATTCATTGATGCAAAACGATATGCGTATAAGTATGTACGCAACCGGTGATTTCCAATTCTAAGTCGCGCTTTCCAATATCGACCTTTTTTATTGATACGTTAAATAGTTAAAAAAAAAAGATTTATAGTTAAGTAAAAGCTTCGTATCTACAATTTTTACCTAACCTAAACAACAAGTATTATAATGTATTGCTATCTCTCTTCACAAATCTCCTTATCTCGTAAAATTTGTAAAGACTTGCTCGTACCTAAGATGTCACAAATGGATAACCCTATGCAAAAACTTACAGTCCAAATGAATTGGGCATTGATGTATTTATTTAAGATTTATATTAATAATCTGTGTTCATACACTTAGTCAATTTATTTATTTATTAATATTGTGTTAAAGGGATCCAGCCGTTTTACCAAATTTATTTTGGACAAATTTCATTTCCCAAACAATTTTTAGCAACTTTTTGTTTGGCAATGCAAACTTTGGCACAATTTTAATACGAATATTTTCATTACGTCAAATTTTAACTCGACAAAATATTATTACGAAAAATTACATTATGGCATTTGGTCATTTAGCAAATGCTTTAATAAGGCAAAAAAACATTAAACAATAAAATAAAATTTGTGCGAGCGAGCAAAGCGAGCGAGCAAGACGGTTCGGAGCAGAAGCGACTCGGATAGGCTAGGTTTAGAAGGCTAGGCCTTAGCCCTCGATGTTAGGTTTTTTTTTATACCAGCCACGATAACCTATTATATGCCAACTAACATATTTGACTAAATGAAATTTGGTGAAAGTAATATTTGGCAAACGAGATATTGCTTAAACATGAACATGCCAAATATTAGGTTCGCGTAACAATTATTTGTCAAGTGTCAATTTGGCAAACGATTATTTGGCAAATGAAATTCTTCGAAATTTTTTTTGAGAAGTGATAATTTGTCAAACATTTTTTGGTAAAACACAGGTAACCCTTGTTAATTAGCTCTTATCGTTTATAAATAAAACTTTATACTCGTAAACTCATAAGCTCGGCGTTTTCATATTGAACTTCTAACTTTATTGTAAACCAGCAGAGCTTTTAAATCCATGTTATTTATAGTCTAGGGAGAGACTTTATTTTGGTTCGGGTTTTACAACTGTGATTATTTTGAATATTTCTGTGTTTAACACACTGTTTTTTTTTTTTTTTTTTATTTTATTTATTTATTCAGGAAACCAACCAGCCTTAATTAACAACAATTGTACACTTAACTAAGATGTTACATGGCGAATAATAGGTTACCACAGTAGATAAGTAATAATATGATAGTAGTAACTAGAACATTCGTTTATGACAATATAGATATAGTAAGGTAATAGATTCACAACAAATAGAAAAACATACGAGTCTCAATCACTAATAACTATGAATGAAGCAAATATGGTTGTGTGTGTGTGTGTGTGTGTGTGTGTGTGTGTGTGTGCGAGCGTTATTGTTTGTTCTGTTCCAATATTGTGCGTAATATATCTATTTTAAATTTTGTCTTGCTTCCTACAAATAAGTCCAGATCACTGAAGTCTTTGTTGTACGTACGAACAATCCGAGTGAGCACGGCATTACGTCCATACTTAGTGTAATGGGTGGGGACACTGAACAAGGCGGTGGTGCGCGTGCGGCGCGCGGGCGCGCGGAGTCCGATGCTGGCGAGCAGCTCGGGGCAGGCCACGCGCCCGCGCACCACGTCGTATAGCAACCCCATGTCCATCACAGAGCGTCTCTCTTCCAATGATAGAATACTGAATTTACGACAATTTTCAAGATATGTTCCCCTGCGCGTCCGAGTCTTAAAACTAAGATGGTTTAAAAATTTAACCTGCACTCTCTCCAGGCAATTTTTATAAGTAATATATTGTGGCGACCATATAGGGCTAGCATATTCGAGCAGACTTCGAACGTAAGCGAAGTAAACCAATTTCAGACAAAGTGGATCATGAAAAGCCTTACAGGAGCGTATAATGAATCCGAGGTTCCTAAAGGCCTTATTTACGGCAGACTCAATATGGTCACTGAACAACATTTTGCTATCTAACAGAACTCCAAGGTCACGAACCTTATCTTTTCTTTCTAATGCAGTACCATTAAAATTATATAAATACTTCAACGTATCTCTCTTACGCGTAAAACTAATACAGTGACATTTATCAATATTAACGCTAATTTTATTAACATTGTAGTATTCATATAGATTATTGAGATCTAGTTGTATTAGATTACATTCATCGGTTGTTCTGACGCGACAGTAAACTTTTTTATCGTCTGCGTATAGTAAATGCCTAGAGAATCTAAAACATGTATATATATCAAAGATATAAGCGTTATAAAAAAGCGGTCCTAGGTGGGACCCCTGGGGAACCCCGGAAGGAATGCTAATATAGTCAGATTTATAGCCCCCTATAACTACAGCTTGAGATCTATTGTCTAGATATGATTTCACCCAACGTAAGAGGTCACCGTGGATACCTAGATGCTGTAATTTGGCGAGCAGGATCACGTGATCCACCCGATCGAAAGCTTTTTCTGTGTGTAAAACGCCGAGCTTATGAGTTTACGAGTATAAAGTTTTATTTATAAACGATAAGAGCTAATTAACAAAAGGGTATTGAATATTCTGTATAATTAGCGACTTATTATTTATTTTATTTTTAAGATAAGATATGGAATTCGAGTCTCGAGAACAAGGAACGGAACATTTAAAAAACAATGAGTATTTTATTGTAAACTCTTCATGTACTTAACACAAAAACACATGCAATTAACAAAATTACAAGTTAATGAAATAAATAAAGTAGTATGTAAGTTTTTTGTAAAATATAATAATATAATTTGTTACTTATTTAAAAAAATTGTTCAGTTTAATAATTTTTCACAAAGTTTTAAGTCAAAACGCGTAAAATTTAACTTTTACTGTAAAAGATTTATGCCACACAAAGAAGCTGTGGTATACAACGTATTTATATGGTGTTACGAGTACTTGGGTGTTACGTAATTTAATATCGTTCCCATATTTTCCGTTTAGAATAGGTAAGAATTCAATAAACGGGCACTATTGTACCGTTTTTGTCAAACTTTAAACCTAAAATTGCTAAAAGTGGCTCCGAAGCGGTAAAGTTTCGTGTGCTCAGCCTACCCCATTTGGAAATACAGGCGTGATGTTTGTGTGTGTGTGTGTGTATCAATAAATGGAAACAATACCTACATTTCATCAAGGAAGAAAATTCTGATTTTTGTCTCATTACTCATCATAACGAGTTAGGAAATGAAATGAAATGAATTTATTTGCTAAGAATACAGTATTCAAATGGATGTTATTAGTGTTTGTCCAGTACTCAGTCATGTATTCAGCCCACATACAGGCGTGCAAATATTTAGATTAAAATTGAAAATTACATAAAATATAAATTAACCGGTCAAAAATAACTAAAATAATACAAAATTTTACAAATTATCTAATTTTACATGTCTCGAGAAAATATTTCACGCTATAGGAACAACATTTACGTTATTTATTACGTTAGAAGAACATTTAACTGAAAACTTACACCGTCACAAAAATATTTTTCTATTTTTTTAATGTTGTTAATTGGTTGCATTTATTTTCGAATACCTTCATAATAAAAAAAAATATTATGTTTGTCTAAGTCAGTACCTAATTCTACTTGATTTATAATTCTAAATACATTAATTATTAGTTGGATTGGAGTGTTAAAATCCTACTTCAGACAAAAGCAGTAAAAATAAGTATGTATGTATGTAAACTCTTTATATTGTTGTACATACAAAATAAGTAAACAAACACTACTGACAAACAATGAGATATTGTATGTACGTACAAAGGCAAACTTATCCCTATCATATAATAATAAATACTTAACCATACCTATTTACCCTTTAATGAAAATATAGTTCAATGAAAGAGACCCATAGGTATTGGAAACTCTTGTATTACATGTGAACGTATCAATAAAGTTTCTGATTTGATTTACCGCACAGAAACCAAAAAAAAGTCCACCTCTACCCAGTACATTGAAATTTTTAGCAAAAAGAAAAAACTTTTTGTTCAGCTTCCTAATTTTACGGCTTTTTAAAAATCAATACCCACCAAAAACTGTGTGCATCCCACAATTCCGACACTAATCCTTCGCACTCAAAAACTCGTCAACTCCGTAATCCGCAACTCCGCAACTTCGTCCGCAACCGGGCTGTCGCGTGGCGCGCACTCCGCGGCTGCTATCAGACTGAAGTCCGGCGCGCGGCAAGGAGCTTCGAGGAACGTCCTGTAGGCAGTTGTCTCACCACCGACGATCAGCGAGAAGCGATGAAATAAAACTGCTAAGTACAATATTACTACTATTTTTTTTTATTCGGCTGGAAGGCAAACGAGCAAGTGGGTCTCCTGGTCGTAAGAGATCACCACCGGCCATAAACATCTGCAACACCAGGGTATTGCAGATGCGTTGCCAACCTAGAGGCCTAAGATGACCTCAAGTGCCAATAATTTCAACGGCTGTCTTACTCTCCACGCCGAAACACAACAGTGCAAGCACTGCTGCTTCACGGCAGGATTAGCGAGCAAGATGGTGGTAGCAATCCGGGCAGACCTTGCACAAGGTCCTACCACCTGCCAACCAATACCAATCAACCAATCAATACCAACTATCAATCAATAGTTTTACAGATCTATTGAAATTGGATAATTATTTTCCATCGTATTTGGTCGAAAAAGTTCGTATCTTGCTTTCTCGACTAGCTTACTGAAGTTTTGTGAATTTCATTGAAAAAACAACAAGCTAAATACGGACTTATCGTACAGACGCCAGTGTATTCACTAGGTTTGTAAGTACATACAGATACGAGCCAAGTACTACAGGAAATAATCATTCATCACGCCAAATTTTATGAGGAAAGTACCTAGCAGATTGGTAGGTTACGATACATACCATCCTGTACGAGACTGTACCATCACCATTAGTTAAATACCTAAGTGGTCTATTAATTTTTAAACAAGTTCCAAGCAAGTTCCTATCAAATGAATATGTCGCTAAAATCGAATTTTCAAGTTGACAGACACGTTTATTGGCATTTTTGTTTTGTGACATGTAAACGATTATCAACTTAAGGGTGGTAGAGCACAATATTTGGCTGATTATACCTACCTACGTTCATCGACATGTAACGTATTTTTCACGTTCGGAGGCCAGATCACAGGGCTAGATGCAGAACTCAGGGTGCACACAGGGTGCACTCAATCCCCGAAAATAAAACCTTTTCGCCTCAGGACGTACTTGTGACTTTTTTACCTGCCAAATCATAACATGGTTATTTGTACTATTATTTATTCCACGCCGGCCCATGGTATAACCATAGCTTAGGTACTTATACTACCAACTACTGTTTAGGAGCGGCATAACGATGCGCAAGACAATAGCAAATCACAACGTGCCATCGACCGACCAAACACGGGACTGCGAGAGCTGCTCGATGGCTGCGCCGGATTGTTCGCCGATTGTTATTTGGCTATTGTATTATTGTTTTATAGGAAACAACATTCAGTTCCATATTGGCCTGTGAATGGGACATATTGCCCTTAGGACAACAATTCAGTCATTTTGTTCCCTCTTAGCCGCCTCTTAGTCTAGTCATTGGGCTCCACAGAAAACCAGCGTTACTGCACATAATGTGCGGCAACACATGCTGAGTGGAGAGCCTTTTTGGTATCCTGTCGTGTCACCAAGTAATATAGTTTTAGTGCTAAAGTCCTAGTCTATGGTGGTACTTATAGTGCCAAAATAAATCTTTCTTTCTTTCTAATTTGACCTCAATCTGAATCTTTCAAGCAGATGGTCGTGAGGTTAAAACTTGAACACATCAGCGATGAAATTAATGGTGTATGTAAAGTTACCAATCCGCACTGGGCCCGCGTGAGCTCAAGCTCTTTCATTTTGAGAGGAGACTTGTATACCTTGCAGTGGGAAGTAATTATATAGGCCGAGATGATGATGATGCAGTAAAATCCTCGTGGATAAATTCAGAGTTCAAAAAACTCACACACAAACATATACTCTAAACTTAATGCGTGAATATGTACATATCAATGTTAACACATCTTGTTCTCAGGAGAGCAAAGATCCTCTCACACGAGCTCCAATTACGCTGACTTTGCGTAAAATGACCGGCGTCAAAATCGCAGAAGTGAATGCCGGCCTGCGTAGATGACCCAATTGTCGCGTCAATGCGGCATATTTCGAGATTGATAAAGATAGAGCTTAGAGAGGAATAAGAGGATATTATAAGTATAAGGAAAAACACATTTGGTAATTTACGTCAATTCGTCATTGCGGGGAAAACTGAACGCAATACTATCCATACTAATATTATAAATGCGAAAGTAACTCTGTCTGCCTGTCCGTCTGACTGTCTGTTACGCTTTCACGTCGAAACCGCTGAACCGATTTTGATGAAATTTGGTATAGAGATAGTTTAAGCCCCAATGATCAACATAGGATACTTTTTATTCCGGTAGAGGGCGCCACCGCGCGATAACCTAGGTCCGCGCAGACGAAGTCGCGGGCATAAGCTAGTAGTTAATAATTATGAAAAAAATTATTCCGTTTATTTCGAAATAAATGTAAACAAGGTGGTACCAGTACAATAAAAGTGAAGACTCTTATTTAAGACGCGTTTAAAATGTGCCAGTTTGCAGTAAACCTACCATTCTCCCTTCAGGCCTCTCCAGGCATGTTCAAGTGTATCTAAGTTTTACTAGGTAAGGCCGAATGCTAAATAATAGAAAAGTTGAATGAGGAATAACATAATAATAGCCCAGCGATCCCATTGATATCCATACTAATATTATAAAGTGAAAGTGTGTGTTTGTATGTTTGTGTGTTTGTTCGTCTTTCACGCCGTAACGGAGCGACGGATCGACGTGTTTTTTGGCATAGAGTTTATGGGCCAGAGAGTGACATAGGACTTTTTATATCCCGGAAAAACGCACAGTTCCCGAGGGAACAGCGCGCGATAACCGAATACCACGCGGGCGGAGCCGCGGGCAAGAGCTAGTAATACAAATAATTTAATAATAAAAGCGACCAGATTATTATAATTAACACGATATTTTTTATGATATATCATCATTTTTCTTTGCACAATTTTGATTTCATTCAAGTGGGCAATTACTGTACCGTGGCCAATTAATGTATGGTTTACCCTATATCAAATAAAAAATATAACTAAATTATTGCATCATATCAATACAATTTTTGCTATATCCTTCGTTACGCATCGGTAAGATAAAAACAGCGAGCCCGTCTGTAGTGGCTATAGTTAGTGTCTTCTTTTAAATGAGACAAGAATAAGAATAAAAATAAGAAAATTTTATTTCATAACTAACATAATCAATTAGGAAGTAACAAATATTCCAATAACTATCTAACTACGTTTGTTATGAAAAAGGAATCCACTCAGCATTTGCCAGGTCACGGAGGGCGACTCGACGCTGATATTATGTGGATCCTAGTTGGCATGCGATACCGCACTGCATAAAGCGCCTCGCAACGCAGCCCTACTAAAAAGAATGAAAAAAAAAAGTAAAAAAGAAAACTCACAGATAGAAATGCTGTTGTATGTAACACCCGCTACTGCCGAACGTCCTCAAATAGCATCATATTACAAAGTCTTATCACCTGCCATCATTCTTTGGCAACACTTAGGGTTTTGACCAGCCGGTGTTACGATGTGTATACTTACTTCATTGATTCAGTATTCTTTAGATTCAGGTGCCGTAGTGCTTCGCGTCACTGGGCGCTCGCCAACCTATTATGCATTGTTCTATCAGACTAATATTCAGGACTCATAGGTTATACTCCATACACATATGTACTGCTTATCCCCATTGTTACCATTGATAAGTAGTGATTCTATTCTTTTTTGGCAGTTACTCGTACCATTCGAAAATAACTGTAAGTACAACCACAGTATATATAGCTAAAGCGGTATGGAAGCTACGAACAAATCGATCGAAACGAACACACACTGTACTGCACGGTACTGCAGTACCGCGAGACCCCCTCAGAAGCCGTTTAGAGCGCGCGTCTGTGTGAGTGTGTTCGTTTCGATCGTAGCTTTGTAGCTTCCATACTGCTTTAGCTTACATAATAATATATAACTGTGGTACGCCCATCGGTGGCTTCAAGTATTTACCTGTTGCATAATAAGAAGTAACTAAGCATTTTACAGTTGAATTCATAATACATATTGTGAGCAAAATTTTTGATAAAAAATATCTGAATACGACTCTATTGTTAACGGCGTAGAAGTATGTTCAGTGTTCAGATACTTTTGATCAAAATTTTGCTCACAAGCTTACGAACTCGACTATACAAGTTGCACTCCATTTTTTCTGGAATATTGTAGCAGATGGCTGGTTTCATTTGATGAACACCCCTGTACGCTTATTTTTCCGATCTTGTTAGTTGTAGTTAACAAACGTTGGGGGCAAAAAGTTCTGGAACGAGCCGGCGAATCGCCAAGCGCAGCGTAGGACGTCCGCCAACGAGATGGGCGGCTGACCTGGTTAAAGCCGCAGGTTGACGGTGCAGGCTGCTGCCAATCCAATCAACTGGAGTCCTATGTCCAGCAGTGGACATCCTATGACGTAGATGATGATGGCCTCACACAACATAGTAACTTTACAACTAGTAAGTTTACAGTGACCGTATACTCGATAGCGACGACGTAAATTATTTGTAGAGGCGCTGTACCCTTAGTGTAAATTTTCGGTTACAAAATACGTCTCAATCGCGTTCGCGTTAAAATCTCAATTTGTATGGAAACACAAACAGCGCCTCTAGCAGAACGTTTGGGATGTTCGTGTTTCCACACAAATTGAGATTTTAACGCGAACGCGATCCTGACGTATTTTGTAACCGAAAACTTACACTAATATAAGGGTACATACACTGTATAATTACAATTCTCTATACAAATAATTTACGCCGTCGCTATCGAGTACGGTCACTGTAAACTCATGGTAGTACATGGTACAGTACAGTACCGCTATCATCTAGACTATTTGATTTAGTATACATAAAAGTGATAAGTGAAGAGCCAGACGTCAGCGAATGGTGAAAAATACAATTAAGGTGGGAATCAAGCGGTGGTTTTGCCTTGTATACAAATAACGTTTGCACTAGGAAGAGGGTCGGAAGCAAACCTAGAAGCCACGCGAGCGCCACCCCACCAGAATGCAAACGAGCATTACTGAACAATGGACAGATAACCACGCCGCGTATGGTCGCGAGCGGCGCCGGCGCGTGCTAAACAATGTACTATTATTAGGCAGTTTAAATTGGAAGTCCGAATATATTATAGAGAATTTGGCGCGGTCGTGTGGTAGATTTTTTAATTACTCGTCAGGATAACGAGTTTTTTTTAATCCATACTAATATTATAAATGCGAAAGTGTGTTTGTATGTTTGTTCGTCTTTCACGCCGTAACGGCGCCACGGATCGTCGTGATATTTGGCATAGAGATAGTTTATGGGCCCGAGAGTGACATAGGCTACTTTTTATCCCGGAAAATGCACAGTTCCCGAGGGTACAGCGCGCGATAACCGAATAAAACGCGGGCGGAGCCGCGGGCAAAAGCTAGTGAATTTATAAATCCAACGGTTAGTCACTGATGATACTTGTAACTTGGGAAGTTAGAGGCATTGGAGGTACAAAAGCATTGCGAGCCTAGAGTGAAGCAGTTGTGGCAAATTATTCGATCGTACACTGAAAAAAAAAGGATAGCTGAACTAGTTTGGCTACTTGACGTTTGTTTACGTTTAGCCAAAATTTACTAATTAGGAACCAAAATTATGCTAATATTACAAAACAATTTTGTAATATTTTCGAATATTATTTTCGAATCCCGGCCGGGGCAGATATTGACGACCAGATGGCCCAGTGGTTAGAGCACCTGACTACGAAGCTTGAGGTCCCGGGTTCGAATCCCGGCCGGGGCAGATATTTGTATGAATAATACGAATGTTTGTTCTCGGGTCTTGGATGTTTAATATGTATTTAAGTATGTATTTATCTATATAAGTATGTTTATCCGTTGCCTAGTGTCCATAACACAAGCTTTGCTAAGCTTACTTTGGGACTAGGTCAATTGGTGTGAATTGTCCCGTGATATTTATTTATTTATTTATTTATTAATATTATCACCTAACTTTTAGCTACTAGTAGGCCTTAGTTTTGTAGTCACTCAAGTAATGTTACAAGCAACATTTTTTTTGTTACTGTTAGCAAATATTTCTTTTCAATGTACCCTTTTCTCTTTGACGAAGGAAAACATCATGAAGAAACCATCTGTTGAATGAAATGCATGTAAATTTGAGAATGTGTGAGTACAACTACTATAAACTGCTGTCCAATACTAATTTAAATAAAGCAGTTGCAAATAAACCTTCAAATGAGAAATACATCAAAGTCAAAGTCATTTAACTTTATTCAATTTAGGCTATAATAAGCACTTATGAATGTCAAACAAAATCTACCACCGGTTCGGAAAAACCTCTGTTGAGAAGAATCCGGCAAGAAACTCAGCGAGGTTTGTCATCTTTCTGTGTCTCCATCCCCACAAATCAAAAGAAACCTTTTCTCCAAAACCCAACACTACACCTACGAAGTAGTTCAACAGTGTGTAAAGTTATCACTCTATAGTACAGCGTTGGAATTCTCGTTCTAAGCTTACAAATTCTCATTCTAAGGGGCTAATTTCAACAAAAGAGTAATTGCACTAATTACCCAGCATTAACTGAGCACGAAACACTAAATTTGTATTACGTCCTAAATTTCATCCTTATTAGGATGGCCCTTGGATGACCTTTTAAAGTTCCAGAAAATTGTAAGATCTCAGTGGGAAAAAAATTATGACAAACGATGATTCGGACAAAAAATTACGGTATGACTAGCGAAGATTATGCGAACTTTCGCGCTCCCGAGAATGATGAATAGAATGTATGAAATTGATATCTGGCTTACAAAGCGTGCCTAGGGCTAGACTGGTAACTGAAACACGTTTATATTCAACAGTGTTTACGAAGCACTTCCTCAACTAACTATTTTCATTACGGTAATGCTCATGGCACTGGACGTGAACTTGCTCGACCGTCTGCGAGAACCAATTATATTTATACAATGATGAGACTTGTGGGCAATTCCCCGAAATTAATACCTTATCGTTTATTTTTAGGCCAATTGTCCATTAGGTCAATGAAGAATGACGCGATATGAATCTGAACGAATGACAATTATAATTTCCATCCTTACTTGCTAACTAATATTATAAATGTGAAAGTAAGTTTGTGTGTACTAGTTTTTGCCCGCGGCTTCGCCTGCGTGGAATTCGGTTATCGCGCGCTGTTCCCTCGGGAACTGTGCATTTTTCCGGAATAAAAAGTCTGTCTCTCTCGGGGCCATAAACTACATATCTCCATGCCAAAATCACGGCGACCCGTCGCTCCGTTTCGACGTGAAAAGACAGACAAGCATACAAACATAAAATCACACACACTTTCGCATTAATAATATTAGTATGGACTCATTATTGTACATACTCTTTTCGGTGATTGTCAAAAACAAAAAGTCGAATCTTGTGACGTGTTAATTTATTTCGCTCTCAACTCGAGATTAAACCTTTTAAATAAAGCTCAGTTTTCTAGTGTACTTTATACTTTTGGTTAGAATGGCTGCTACACTACCAGTGATGTGCTCCAGTATACATATTTGTACACGATGGATGTCTCCAACAATTTGACCGCTTTGATTGAGTCACTGGTAATGACTATTTTGGATGTATCCAACTATTTGGTTATGTTGACTGCTACCACAGAGAAGATAATATCTGCTACGTACTATATGACGCTGACTGTACAAACTTGTAAACAAAACAAAAGAAACAAAAATGCAATTGAAAAAAACTTTGAGCAAAATTTCTGTTCTGACTCTGGCGCGTTCACATATAACCGCTGAATCAATTAAAATATAATTTGGTATTGAGATCGTTTTGAAACTCTGGAAGGACATAGGATGGTTTTAATCCCCGAAACTGGACAGAGACACGGATTTTTACCGCGTTATTTTCTATTATTTTCTATTTCTATTATTTCCGTCTTTTCGTACGCATTAAAAAAATGATAATTTTTTATATTTGATAATTTGTATTTTACTAGGTATAGTAACGTAGCGTGTAACGTACCTAACGTGAGAAGACCTCCAAAAAAATAGAGCGACGATATAGTGTTTGTCGTGTCTGTTTTTGTGAACCGTTTGCTATGGAACTTTTTGGAAGAGGCTTTTGGTCAGTAGTGTCTTTCGGTGATAAATATTTTTCAAAGTCAAAGTCAAAGTCCAAATATCTTTATTCCATTTAGGCTCTAACAAGCACTTATGAATGTCAAAAAAATCTACCACCGGTTCGGTAAAACTTCTGTTGAGAAGAATCCGCTAGAATCCGGCGGAATTTTAATTATTTTAGCTCGATATCTAATGGACGACGGCCCTATCCAAGAACATTCTAGCAGGTGGTGGAGTGGCCTTCCGGAAGCGAGGTTCCGTTGACCCGTCTATCGCACCATCGGCCCCCGCGTCAAATCGGCCAATTAAGACGATAGCACAAATTGCTATGACAAGTGACACGAGCACATGACACTTCGGAGTAGAAAGCCACCGGCGACCCGAAATAAAATACTTTTTAGCCGACTTCAAAAAAATAGGGACTTACAATATAATTACAATACAAAGTCAAAAGAAAAGCTCAAAAAAGTCAAAAGTACAAAGGTTAACTGGATGAGATCCCTTTAAGGAATAAGTTCGCCTTTGTACATCTCTCTCTCTTGTAAATTGTTTTTTTTTCTTCTAGCTTTAAAATTATGTGGCGTCAGTAAGTCATGAAGCCGGGACTACACTTGTAAACTCTCATCATCGAAGACGAGACAACATGAGCATAATACAAGACAATAACTCTTTATCGCATACCAACACATAGCAAGCAGTACAGAAATGACAGGTATTCTGAGGTAAGTAATAGGCAGCCTTATCCCTTCAGAGCGATCTCTTCTAGGCAACCTTTACAATGGAATGGATGGAGAAGTAAGGAATAAATTTTAGCAGGTGGTGGATTTAGATTACATCAATTGAGGTTATCAATCCGGTTGTATTTTTGTTCAAGACCTAATATCACTTGGACAAAAGTAAATAAATGAAAAAGCGTGAAAAAAAAAATAATGAAAAATAGAATCCCCTACTCCTGCCGTGAAGCAGCAGTGCTTGCACTGTTGTGTTTCGGCGCGGAGAGTAAGACAGCCGGTGAAATTACTGGCACTTGAGGTATTCCAACTTAGGCCTCTAGGTTGGCAACGCATCTGCAATACCCCTGGTGTTGCAGATGTTTATGGGCGGTGGTGATCTCTTACCACCAGTAGTCCCACTTACTCGTTTGCCTTCAAGTCGAATAAAAAAAAAATAGAACCGTCTACAAAAAAACCATGAAAATATTTTTCTACCAGTCTGTAGTCGGTGCCTCAGCACGAGCCAGAAGGAGGAGCAATTCTCACTTATTTAGGTAAAAGTAAGAAACTTAAAAATCCCCAAGGCCCGAGTGATACATAATAACATGTTTATATTATTATGAACCACGTGGACTCCAAAAACATACTATGATACTATGGACAGTCCAAACACCATTATCAGCAATACTACACGTACTATCCACCTACGGCTTCTGGAGTCCGATAACAGACGATTATCGTAATGCTCGTCGAGTACTGCGATATTATTACACTATTATTATGCAAAACAACTACGTAATAGCCAGGTAGCGTACAGAATGAACTGTGTATAGATTTCAATCTATACACAGTCCTATATAGGTTTAACTTAGGTTTGCGTATTTTTTTTATTTTAAATCACTCAATCGTAGCGATGAGCCCAAGTCCGATCCTGCATGGAGTATTGCTGCCACCTTTGGGACGGTTCTGCTGAATATCAGCTAGCTGCTTTGGATTCGGTAGAACAGCGAGCGAAGAGGCTCATCGGCGTTGCCTTCGACGCGGATTTTTGTCGCCAGAGCCTTCGTCATCGCAGAAGAGTGGCTTCCCTGTCGGTATTCTACAGGCTACATTTCGGAGAATGTGCTTTGGAATTGCACGTCCTTACTCCACCTGCTCCTTTGTTCCACAGGTCGACCAGAAGTAGGCGGGGTCTCCACCCTTACGTTGTCGGTATTCCCAAAACCCGGACAGCGTCTTCGCTCTACCTTCAAAAGAGTGGAATTCCCTGCCTGCGACTGTGTTTCCTGAATACTACAATTTGGCCGCTTTCAAGTCCAGGGTGAATGAGCATTTACTAAGCAAGCGTGCTTCATCGTAGGCCTCATCCTCGCTTTCCATCAGGCTTGATTGTGGCCAAACGCAAGCCTATACTGTATATAAAAAAACGATTATCAGCTACTTAGCCGCAGGCAGTCAACATCGTTTGCGGTCAACCACCAATCTCCTTCTAGCATCTCTCTAAATAATTTACTTATGCAAATTGGAATTTGCGCAAGTATGATTGCGCGTGAGCCCTAAAAGTCATCGTCGTAGAACACGCGTAGCTTTTCGTAGCGCTACGGGCGACGTAGCGTCACGTAGGTACATTTTAACCCCAACGCAAAAAGAGGGGTGTTATAAGCTTGACCGCTGTGTGTCTGGTTATCTGTGTGTCTCTTTCTCTCTCTGTGTGTGTGTATGTGTATGTATGTACGTGTGTGTGCCTGCTGTAGCACCGTAGCTCTTAAGCGGATGGACCGATTTGAATGCGACTTTTTTTATTTGAAAGCAGGGTTTCTAGAGATGGTTCTGAGATATATTTCATCAAAATCGGTTTGGCCGTTTTTGAGATATTAAACTTTTAAGTGGCCAAGTCGAGAGGGTTTTCCAACTTTTTTTTGGTTATTTTGTGGTTGGTTTTGGTTGGTTATCTTCTGTTGAAATTCAACCGTCAATACTCGACATATTCTAAACACTCAGACACACATACTAGTAGCGGTCAAACTTATAACACCCCTCTTTTTCGTCAGGATTTAAAAACTGCCCACCAATCCGCATACATGACACTACTATGTCTAAGCACCATCGCTAGAAAACCTGACATCAAATAAAAAAAAACGCATTCAAATCGGTCCACCCGTTTAAGAGCTATGATGCCACAGACACACACACACACACACAGACACACATAGCGGTCAAACCAAAGGGTCAAACTTATAACACCCCTCTTTTTTCGTCAGGATTTAAAAACTGCCCACCAATACGCATATGACACTACTATTGTCTAAGAACCATCGCTAGAAAACCTCTCAACAAAATATAAAACCGCATTCAAATCGGTCCACCCGTTTAAGAGCTACGATGCCACAGACAGACAGACACACACACAGACACACATAGCGGTCAAACCAAAGGATCAAACTTATAACACCCCTTTTTTTCAGCAGGATTTAAAAACTGCCCAGCAATACGCATATGACACTACTATTGTCTAAGAACCATTGCTAGAAAACCTGTCATCAAATAAAAAACCACATTCAAATCGGTCCACCCGTTTAAGAGCTACGATACCACAGACAGACACACACACTGACACACATAACGGTCAAACTAAAGGGTCAATCGGGGGTTAAAAAGGACGAAACAAAATACTTCGCAGAAATAGGTTGAAAATTTGTATACAACTCTAATGGCCACTTGCTGGAAACACATAAATCTCGAGTTAGCGTTAAGCTCAGTTTAGTAGTGTCAAAAACTTGTTATAAAATCTTAAATAATAACTTAATAATAAAGATTATTAGCTAAGTAATTGTATAATTATTGTAATGTTATTCTGATTTATAATAAACAGTTTAAATCTTAAAATTTTAATTAAAAAAAAAACTATCAGGCTTAAGCCAGGTTTATCTGCTAAATCTAGATTGATTTTTTCCTTCAAGACGGCCTAAGCTATACAATCTTTTTTGCATTGTCATTGGACATACGCGCTCAGACCGAGCTGTGAAAAATAAAACTATTACATGACATTATTCGACATTGCCACAGACATGCCGCAATAAACTAAAAAATAAGCAAAAATTCAACAAAAGCTCTCAAAATAATGTAACTTTTTACGCAGCGTTCGACCAGCAGCAGCCAGTGTTGCGGTGTTTGTTTGGTAATCAACTAATTATCTATTTGCCTTACTTTTTATTATCTACTAAATCGCGCCCGCGTCTTTATTTTGAAGCCGGGATTTTCCGTCCGTCCTGATTTCTTGTCTACGTCGTATACAGCCGTGGTAGCTTAGTCGTTTGCAGGTGGTAGGACCTTGTGCAAGGCCCACCCGGATTGCTACCACCATATTGCTCGCTAATCCTGCCGTGAAGCAGCAATGATTGCACTGTTGTGTTTCGGCATGGAGAGTAAGATAGCCGGTGAAATTACTGGCACTTGAGGTATCTTAGGCCTCTAGGTTGGTAACGCGGCATCTGCAATACCCCTGGTGTTACAGATGTTTATGGGCGGCGGTGACCCCTTACCATCAGGAGATCCACTTGCACGTTTGCCATCCAGACAAATAAAAAAAAATCTTTGGTCGAAACGCAACCTAATCAGGTCAAGTTTTTTCTCGCGTAATGTTCACATTGTAGTATTGTCTGTGACAAAGGGCGGAATATAAGACCCTGTCCATACACTCGCGCGTTCCCGAGGTACTAGTTTTACGTACACCACGTTCAGATCCGTGGGGTTTATGTAGCTCTAGTACTTACCTCATCACTTACCTTACCTTATCATCGGCGTAACAAAATCGCACAGACTTCGCTGGTTCGGCCACCTACTACGAATGGGAGAGGATCGGGCTGCCAAGAGAGCGTACGTGGGGCGACCGACTGGTCGCCGCCCGGTTGGGCGACCCAGGTACCGCTGGGAGGACAGTGTCCAAGCGGATCTGCGACGCCTTGAAGTCGACGACTGGCAAGAGGCTGCGCACGATCGGGGCAGATGGCATGCTCTCGTTTCGGAGGCCAAGACCCTCTTTGGGTCGCTGTGCCAATTTAGTTAGTTAGTTAGTTAGTACTTACCTCGGGAACGCGCGAGTGTCTACGCGCGAGTGCCCTCGCGCGCAAAACGCTTCGTTTGGACAGAGTCTAAGAGCTGTAGGGCTACCACGAAACTCGAAACTCGGAGTTCGTGTCGTACCGTCCCTCTCGCTCTCGTATTAAATAGTATAAGTGTCAGAGGGACCGCACGACACGAACTTCGAGTTTCGTAGCAGCCCTGGAGTTTCGCGCTACGACCGATTAATTTCGGTCGCAAACTTGGGAATATTATGTCTAGACATTAGGTAGGGTCACAATACAAGTAATGTAAGGGTTGTCCTTGTGTGTCAGGAAGCGGGCAGCATGAGGGCGTTCCACGCGGTGGCGGCCGTGCTCGCGGTCATACTGCTGCTGGTGCGCCGGCGCTGCGTCACGCAAGGGGTACCCACTCACTACTACACCATCATCATCATCATCATAGTCGTGCATTAGGTCAATGAGGGCTATCGCGTATGAATTCGCCGCTAGAGACGCTAGTGTAGCGTGAGGTCTTCAAATAAAATAGAATAGAATTGATTATTTGGTGTTAAAAAAGTTTGTACATAAAATCCTAATCTTAATACAACAGTAGTTAACAAAGCACCAAAATGGATGCCACTCAGCAAGGTGTCTAAATTTCTTCAGTCATGGCGCTGGTTTTCAGGGCAACCAAGGATACAAGAGAATAATTATAAAGCTAGACTAAACTAAATACGAGTATGTGGAGAGAGCTATGTCACAGGTAAATTAAAAGTGCAACAAAATAGAGCAACTAGGCATTACACAGATCAATAAAATTATGGTTTCAACGTCACGCAACGTCATACAAAGTGCAAGATTTGCATGAATAAAGTAAATGTCAAATTTCATAGTTTTTGGGTGAGCTACGCCGCTTTATTTATGACTAGCTTTTGCCCGCGGCTTCAGTCGCGTAGAATTCGGTTATCGCGCGCTGTTCCCTCGGGAACTGTGCATTTTTCGGGATAAAAAGTAGCCTATGTCACCTTTGAAAACCGAACAGAACACCAGCGTTGCTGCACATAATGTGCGGCAACATATGCTGAGTGGAGACCCTTTTTGGTATCCTGTCGTGTCACCAAGTACTTAATATACTCGTAGTTTTAGTGCTAGTTTTAGTCTTAGGCACTGGTCCCACCGCGACCTAGTAAGCTATGAGCTATCGGCTATTTTCTAGCCCAAGAAACGAACAAAAGATAATCGCTTCCGTGTACATAAAAGAGAGAGTTATATTTTTATAGTTCATAGCTGGCTGTTCACACTGCCGGCGAGGATACTCTCCCACCGCCCGGCGAGTAAGCGATAATTCCATATAATTGTTTACTAGCCGCCCGCCGATTGTCAACTGTTTCTAGTACAGAATTTTACTAGTTGACCGCCGAGCTCGCCGATAGCTGGCGGTGGGACCACTGTCTACTAGTTGACCGCAGCGATAAGCTATCGACTATAAAACTAGCTCAGCGGTACTCGAGCTGAGCTAGTGCAGCGAGTAATCGCCCGTCGCACGCAAACACTCGCTTATAGCCGAGCGTCTAAACTAGCAAAACTATACTCGCTTCTCGCCTCTCGCCCACTCGTTTGTAGTTTATAGTTTTACTCGCTAATAGTTTGTAGCCGCCGGTGGGACCAGTGCCTTAGTCTCAGGTGGTACTTATGGAGCCAAAATAAATCTTTCTTTCTTTCTTTCTCTGGCCCGTTTAGACGTGAAATACGGACAAACATACATACATACAAACACACACTTTCACATTTATAATTAAAATATTAGTATGGATTATATCATCGTTTTTTTTCCTTTAGATCAACAAACTCCAACTGTTCAGCGGTTTCGGCATGAACGCGCCGGGGCTGCTGGCGAGCGGCGCGGGCGCCGACGGGCGCGGCGTGCGCCAGAGCTACCGCCGCGACCCGCGCATACACATCGACCACGAGGACATTGGACAACAGCCGATGGATGTCGACTGACTTTGGAAACACAGAATTATCGAGGCCTTGACACTGTAAATACAGGGTGAAATCTAGGACGTGATACAAAATTAGTGTTTCGTGGTCAGTTAATGCTGGGTAATATATTGCATTAACTTTTTTGTTGAAATAAGTCTGAAAAAAAATGTGGTTTCTATACATTATCTATATATATAAAAATCAATTGATGTTCGTTAGTCTCGCTAAAACTCGAGAACGACTGGACCGATTTGGCTAATTTATGTTTTGAATTATTTGTGGAAGTCCAGGGAAGGTTTAAAAGGTGAGTAAATATGAAAAAAAAGTGAGGCGGTACGAAGTTTGCCGGGTCAGCTAGTTGAATATAAATCATGAACAATGTATGGAAACTGCAAATTTCAACGGACTTATTTGAACAAAAGAGTTAATGCATATTACCCAGCAATAACTGAGCACGAAACACTAATTTTGTATCACGTCCTAGATTTCACCCTGTATATAAGCTCAAGCAGTATGGAAGCTACGAAGCTACGATCGAAACGAACACACTCACACAGACGCGCGCTCATCACGGCCTCTAAGGGGGTTTCGAGGTACTGCAGTACCGCGAGTGCCCCCGAGGCCGGAAAGAGCGCGCGAATGTGTGAGTGTGTTCGTTTCGATCAATTTGTTCGTAGCTTCTATACTGCTTTAGCTTATATATAGGTATACTGTGGCCTAGAGGAAACTGTGTGAATGTCCTGCGATATACAAAGCATCATTAAATGAAAGTTTAATATTTCTGGCATTGATTTCATCACGCGGAAAATAATAACCTAAGCTAACCAAAAAAAAGTTGGAAAGTTGTCTCTTCAAAGTTCATACAGCTGAACCGATTTTGATAAAAAATTCCTAATAACCATTGCCGATCGTCATCTTCATCACCATACATCGCTAATACAACAAGATACTTACGCAATAAAAATAAAGTAATTGTATTTCTCGACAGTTGTTTTTTATTTACATTACCTAATGAGTCCATGGGGTGACACTCCCGGGAAAAACCGCGTATTTACTGGATACACCTACCTATATTTTAACGTAATTAGATTTCTTAAAATAAGTATTAAGTATACATAAACGTAAGTCTGGCGATACAGGTTCATCAGACGGGCTTTTGCATCCAGAGACTAGGTTTCGGCACAAGAGAGTGTAACATGTATCTGAGGCCCCCCATGAGGCTGGCATAGTCACATTTAGTGTACTAAAGCCTCGTTCAAATATAAGATTAAATAAAGTCTGGTGATAGAACAGTGAATAGTTCCATTTAAAGCGTGTTAGGTATTAGTTTTTTTTAACAGCCTGCGTAAAATTTACGATATCGCTTATTGATGCAAATGTCACCTATAAGTAACTAAGTTCGGTGGAAGTCGTGGCATGCAGCAGGGATTACGAAACTCGAAGTTCGTGTCGTACCGTCCCTCTGACACTTACACGAGAGCGAGAGGGGCGGTACGATACGAACTTTGAGTTTCGAGTTTCGTAGTAGTCCTGCAGGCACCCAATCAAATCGGTTGACTACGTGCTTTTATAGAAGGGAATACGCCGCTACCTACTACGCTCATACGTAATGTCTATGTCGGCGGCCGATCGTAAAATCCTGGATCACGAAATTTCTAGGCATAACATGAAAGTGCCATTTCATGATGCCTAAAAAAAAAAGTTGGCCAGGCATATCACGATATTCACGATGTGCCTGAGAAACAATACAGCAGATCGATAAGAGCAACGCATTCGTCGATTTTCCTAGCTCTATACCGAGTACATCGTGATATTAGGTAACGTATGTCGAAAAAAGAAAACTTTTGGTACGATACGAGCGAATTGTGACCACAACGCACGAGCTGAGCGAGCGAAACGAACGTGCCAGAACCGATAAGGCGGCGTTTCATGATATTTTGTCTAGGAATTTCATGATTTGCCTAAACGTCACTACTTCACTAGGCAAATCATTAAACGTTGAGTTTTGAACGATCTGGCGGATGTCCCTTAGCCAATTGATGAAATGGCGCCATTTCACGTTATGCCTAGGAATTTCGCGATCTGGCGAATTTTACGATGGGTTGCCGACATCTACAAAGAAAACATCATAAAAGACTATAAACATTATGTATATTTGTACCAAACTAACGAACAAACGTGGAGCTATCGCGTGGGCGAGGGGCAAGTTCTCCTGCGGACGGGCATCATGAGGTACCGCACGTTCTTCTTGTAGTAGGGGCAGGCCGGCTCGTCGCAGCCCAGCACCTCCGCCTCGCGCACGGACGGGCCTCCTCGCGAGAGGACCTCGTCGCCCAGCACCTGCGGAGGGGACAGAGTGGCGTGAGAACGTCGGCGTGATGCATCTGCCATGGCTCTTTTTCACCAAAGTGACGGTATGTCGAGTATTGTTGAGTGATAATATAAGGTGATAGAAGGTACGCTCTTTTGAAGTGAATTGAATTGAATCAATTGAACTTTGAAGTGACAAAGTCGGGGGTTTTTCTAAATTTTTGTTTGTTAGGTTAGTATATAAAAGTAGTAAGGGCGACTAGTCAGAATGATGAAATAGCTTCTCCCCCTTTTGGGTACCTACCTACTACGAAGATACAAAATCCTATTAAGTAGGTATAACGTTGATATTTTGATACGGAGAAAAAAGTCAGTGTAAAAAGTGTCTGGCTACAAGAAAAAAAGGCCTCTGTTAGCAGTTTTTTTAACTCTCCTCTAATTAACGTCAGAAAACAAAATACCTACTTCTTCTGGCAGAAAGAGTGTCGTAAGTAATTTTATTTATATTAGGTACCTAACTAGTAAATAAAACCAGTGTTCCACTTGGATTTATGGCTAACTAGCTTTTGCCCGCGGCTCCGCCCGCGTGGTATTCGGTTATCGCGCGCTGTTCCCTCGGGATCTGTGCATTTTTCCGGGATAAAAAGTAGCCTATATCACTCTTGGGCCCATAAACTATCTCCATGCCAAAAATCACGACGATCCGTCGCTCCGTTACGGCGTGAAAGACGGACAAACATACAAACACACTTTGACATTTATATTATAATATTAGTATGGATATGGATAGAATATTAAATGCCTAAATGCCAAGTTTCATAGTTTTATCTTCGACAGCGACGAACTCCCACCATATAAACTTTCACCCCCTATTTTAACCCCTTAAAGCCTCTTTGTCGCAATAAAAGATTGCCTATGTATGGTTCAGCAGTTTTGGCGTGAAAGCGTAACAGACAGACAGACAGACAGAGTTACTTTCACATTTATAATATTAGTATGGATTAACTCTAATTAAGCATTTTTACGAACTTGAGGTTTACCGCAAGGTACTTTTTAATCCGTGATTAAAAATATTATGGCGCAGACACCTGCAAAAACTTACAAAGTAAAAACCGGTGTTTTCTATTCTCAGTTTGTAGGTAAAGCATAGTGTTGTTTAACTGTGAATGGAGCACTGGATTTCCTTAGGATATTAAATAAGTGGTTCATAATCCCGATTAATATAATTTATTACCAAACGACGGGCACACGCGAGGAAGCACGGTCCGCACACAGCAACCGCACACAACGCCGCCAAAAACTCCACAAGAAACATGCCCACCTCAACCCACAACATGTTTGCTAGCACTATTAACTTCCATAAATACTATAAATTAAATTACTAATTTAAAAGCAATTCGAAGGAATAATTATTACAAAAAGGACAGTTTTACAAATTGCAATGACATATTTTTGTGTTATTTCTTTTGGTCATAGACATCTTGCATGATAAGTGTAAATGATGGAAGAAGTTCGTATTGTAAAAGTTTGTCAATATGATGGATGATTATGATTTTTATGATTTCAATCCAATGAAAAAGTTCACCTAAAAGCTTTAGTATCCGTGGCAATCCTAATGTCAATCGAAATTAAAAGCAATAACTGTCATTTTGACAGCAGTTTGAAGAAGCTATTTTCACGTATTAAAAATGTTCCGTTTGACGTCGTACAAGTAAATTGAAAACATTAAAAAGCTCACGTTTTTGAACAATTTTCCAGAATAACTTCTTCATATTTTCAAAACTAATAATATTGTTAAATAACCTTCATACTAGTATTTGATTTGGTTAATATTTTAATTTTCTCAAATTCAACTTTGTTTTCCGAAATTAACAAATTGGCGTAAAATGATACGAATGTCACATACGGTGTAGACATAGATAAACCTAGATTAATGTCATTGTCACACCGAGTCAGCCGACGATAGCCGATTTCAGGAGAAAATTTTTATTTCACTTGAAAATGGGTCAATAATTCCGATTAAATCGAAATCGACCCATGAGTTTGTAATCAGTATTATCTCTAGATCTAATTTTAATAGTAGTTACGTTTATATAACTGAAAATGGGTTCGAAAACAGTGATAATGTAAGTTAATTTGTGTTTTCAGAGGTTTGTAGTAATTTTAGTGGATAAGTTGGCTTTGATAGGATCTTGTTTGTGTGGCTTAAGGTAGGCACGTTGTTTGTTTGTTGCCGGCAGAGTTTAATGCTTCTTACGTTCATTGTCATTGCATTGTTCACTTAAATTTAGCTTGCAATTTCAGCTCTACTTAGTTTGCGTGTATGGGCGTTTATTTCACGAATAAAGTAAATTACTGCAAAGAATCGCCAGTATGTGATTACACAAGACTAGGTGGCATGTCGCAGTGGATTACAGTTTGTTGTTTAATTGGAAAATCAATTTTTTTTCTGAGTAAGGTCAGTGTTGGCTCTGGCTTTCTTTTAAACTTTCTCTTAATGTTAACAAAGAAGTGTATTCACTAGACAAATTGATGCTACAAGTTTATTTTTTACTTAAAAAATAACACCTGACTGAAAAAAAAATGTTTTAATTAAATTAAATTATTGTAAATAACAGACTGTACAAGTCTGTTTTGTTGCAATTTATAATTTGTTTTAATGTGTCTTGTCTTAATTTAATTCAAATAAATTCCAAACTAAATAAATAAAAAATATAAATAAATATAAGCAGTGGTGGGCTAGTGGTTTGACATATCGCCTCTCAAGCAGAGGGTCGTGCGTTCAAAAACCCGGCTCGCACCTCTGACTTTTTCGAAATTCATGTGCGGAATTACATTTGAAATTTACCACAAGCTTTGCAGTAAAGGAAAACATTGTAAGGAAGCCTGCACAAACCTGCGAAGCAATTCAATGGGGGCGTGTGAAGTTCCCAATGTTTAAGTATATAAATAAAAAAAAATTATTATTATTTTTGTACCCCTTTCTGTTAAAATGTTTACATGTTAAACAGATCTCTGTGGGTGTCGAGTACCGTGCTGGCGTTTCTGGCAACAAGGCTGTACCGGGACATCCTCGTGGCCTATGACGAGGCGGGGGCACTGTCTGCATTGGAGTTCTCCTGGTATGTACTTACATCTATCTAAAACCTTAAACAAGCAATTCTTGTATATAAATATGTTCGGGATCTTAAATACGGCTCCATAAATTTCTATGAAATTTGGTATGAAGGGGTTTTCGGGGATGACAAATCAATCTAGCTTGGTCTCAGCTCTGGGAAAACGCCCAGGTACTTGGTGTTTAATTATTAAACAAACTCAACTATCTCCAGAAACATTCTAGCTCAATTAGGAGTTATAATCAAAAACCCAGAACTCTATAATAAACATTGATTTTAATATTTTTAATACATTTGGTGTACTAAAGTTTCGTTAAAATACTAGATTAAAAAATATATACAGGGTGGCCCATTTATATCGGTCAGTATGGGTAAGTCTGAAACTATACGACATACGACAATTTCTTCTTAGGAACCATGACATCGATTTTACCAGCAAAGAGGTATAAACAACCAGAGAGACAATTTTACATGCCAGAATTTGTTGAATATTGTAACGGTGGACACTTCTAACACCTACTAAAATAAATTAAAGTATGTGAAAACAATGCAAGTTATTCATTTTAGACATAATGTTTCATGGAGACATTTACTGTTTAAGACGTACACAATCGATATCTAAAGATACCTATCTAAATAGAAATAGTGCAAGTTTTTTTTTTCAAAACAACCGGGTTCGATTCCCGATCTGAGTACAGGTTTTTTTTAAAATGCATGATTGCAGTTTTTCTTGTTATTAAAATCGATGTCATGGTTCCTAAGAAGAAATTGTCGTATGTCGTATAGTTTCAGACTTTCCCATACTGACCGATATAAATGGGCTACCCTGTATATTCATATCCATACTATGTACTAATATTATAAATGCGAAAGTGTGTTTGTATGTTTGTCCGTCTTTCATGCCGTAATGGAGCGACGGATCGACGTGATTTTTGGTATGGAGATAGTTTATGAGCCCGAGAGTGACATAGGCTGCTTTTATCCCGGAAAAATGCAGTTCCCGAGGGAACAGCGCGCGATAACCGATTACCACGCGGGCGGAGCCGCGGGAAAAGCTAGTATTTTTAATAAAAATACCTGTCCTGACTTAATCAAACCTAGAACCCCAAGCATAAATATTGTGAATCTGTTTAAAAAAAAAATACCTTGTTGAATTTCTTGCCGGATTCTTCTCAACAGAGGTTTTTTCCAAACTGGTGGTAGATTTTATGACGTTCATAAGTGCTTGTCATAGCCTTGATTGAATAAAGAGATTTTGACTTTGACTTTGACATCGTAGTCAGGTTGTTGCTATCCGATTGTGCAATACCAGCTGGTACCATAACCAAGTGTGTGGTGTGCAGGATGTTCCGTCTGCTGCTGAACCTGTCGGGGTACGGGACCTTACTACTGCCCGCGCTGCTGGTCTACAAGTACTTACAACGCTCCAACTACTTCGACAAAATTGGTTAGTCCTTGAATTATTTAATACTGAAGTGCTCCTCCAAAACACGAAATTCGAAGTTCGTATCGTACCGTCCCTTTCACTCTCGTGTTAAGTAACATAAGCGTAGGCGGGACGGTACGAACTTCGATTTTCGAATTTCGTGGTAGCCTTGCTGTTACCAACTGTTTATTTGTATTTGTAATTATTTTGTTTTGAAAAAATGACTTTCTGCCATGTTTATTGCGGAGCATTCTTCTTGGCAATGATGGTCTTTCCGAAAGCGCTGGTAGTTTAATAAAATTATGTGTAAAAGTGACCATTGCGTGCTATTTACTGAATTAATGATTTGAATTCGAATTCGCTCGACCTGCTAAAGTCAAACTGACACAGACACGTCTATTGGCATTATTGTTTTAGGACATGCATTAGGACATGCTTTATTGTTTTAGGATTTGCAGGTGGTAGGACCTTGTGCAAGGTCCGCCTGGATTGCTACCACCATCTTGCTCGCTAATCCTGCCGTGAAGCAGCAGTACTTGCACTGTTGTTTCGGCGTGGAGATTAAGACAGCCGGTGAAATTACTGGCACTTGAGGTATCCCATCTTAAATCCAAATTCAAAATCATTTATTTCACAGGATTTCAGGTACAATAAGACCTTAAAAATAGCATAAGAATCACTAAAATCTACCACAAATGGCATGTGAAATTTGGGAATACATTCATTTGTAGTCTAAAAACTCTTGAACACTATAAAAGCATTTTTCGGTCAACCACTTTTTTAGAGCTCGTTTAAATTTCATGAAGGTTAACCCCCTTATTCATAAAACTTAACAAGCCTATGTTAACTAACAAATGCTTTGTCCCTTTCTAACAAATACAAATGTCGAAGTGACAGATAAGGACAAACGAATTTTAGCGGCATTTTAACTAAAATAGGTTTGATTGTCGTTTATGAATAAGGGGGTAAGTCTTTTATTGTGTCAGGCAGCTTGTTAAATATTTTAATACTCATTATATAACTATTCCTAGCAACAGTAGCAACCAGCGACAATCTAGGTCCTCTTAGGCCTCTAGGTTGGCAACTCATCGGCAATACCCCTGGTGTTGCAGTTGTTTATGAGCGGTGGTGATCTCTTACCATCAGGAGACCCACTTTAGGGTGGTAGACCACATAATTTGGCTGATGGTACCTAGTCTCGCTCTCCTGTTGCCACCTGTGCTGGTGCTGTGGTGTGCACAGATAGGTAAATAAAGTGTTTCTATTGGTTCATGAAAAACACATTCCTCGCACATCTCTGGTGGATGCGCAGCCTCAACAAAATTTTCCGGGTGCCCTGGTTTGATTGTACCAGCCTCTCCAGGGATTTACTTGTGTGGGCGTTTCGAGTCCGGTCAGTTCATGTTCCATTGAATAAATTTTTAAATATGATGAAGGTAGTTCAGTCCCCAATGTGCACGGATTGTAATAAGATGGAGGACTTAATACATTTTTTGGTGGAACTAAGGATAGCCGTGAGAGGTATTTGAGAGATTAGGACCTGTCCAATGGTAGAGTGAATATTATTTTGAGTTGTCCGGTATCGGAAGACGCAGTACGAATTTACAGGTTCATCAAGCACTCCTTTGCAGCCAGATAATCTGGACATCGCTATAGAAGTGTTTGATGAATGTGGCCATCGAGTCTTTCAATGAGGCTGGCATAGTCACACAGTTGCACTCAAGCCTCAAAAAAGAAACTAGAAAAAAAAGCGCAGCCTCATCCGTGTGTAGTAATAGCTCGCAAACACGGCTGAGTTTAATAAATAAGCCATTATCACGGTGTTTATCCGCGCGAGATCGATTAGTGGAGTTAGCTGATAACGACTCGCTGTCACAACGATTGTGGTTTGGTTGCTGTACAGCCGACTAGTTTGTAGTGGCCGGGTCTGCGTAAAAACTACGGCGTAACCCGTCTCATTGTGAAAGGAGACCTGTGCCCAGCAGTAGGACGTATGACCTTCGCTTAGAAGGGCTACTCCGAAACACAAAATTCGAAGTTCGTATCGTACCATCCCTCTCACTCTCGTATTAAATGACATAAGCGTAGGCGAGACGGTACGATACGAACTTCGATTTTCGAATTTCGTGGTAGCCTTGCTGGACAAATACGAATACTACTGGCTTAGCAAGATATTTAAAACCAAACTGCAAGGTATCACTGCAAGTATTTACTGAAAAACTAACAGTTTTGAATGTATCACTTTGGAGCAGCCTGTGTATTTGGATGATCTGATTTCATAGATTTTTTTTCTTGTCTAATTAAGCAAATAACTATTTTAAGATATTGCTAAGTATCAGTCTTATCCATGGTTTCATTATTTGTCCAGAGTCTAAGGTCACCTTGTATGAGCTGAGATAGTAGTTAATGAAAAAAAAAAACGATACCTAACACTAATAACCTAACCAACAAAAAGTTGGAAAACTCCCGACTTTGTCACTACAAAGTTCAATATCTCAAAAACGGCTAAACCAATTTTGCAATAAAAAAAACCGCATTAAAAGATCCTAGAGCATTAGAGATCCCTTTAAGGGATAAGTTCGCCTTTGTACATGTCTTTTTCTTCTAAATTGTAAATTTCATATGTTTTATATGTACAATAAAGAGTTACAATACAATACAATATAATACAATACAATAAAATCGGTCAAATTCCGATTCCTTCCTTAGGCACATCAAGCGCATTCTCCCGCGTGATGTTCGCAATATTTGGGCCGGTCAGCGAGCGCCTTCCCACGTCGGAAGGGCCGGCGGCGGAGGAGTCCCCGCGGCGCGAGGCCGCCGAGCTCGCCTTCTGCTTCAGCGGGCTCATGGCGGCTTACCTCGTGTGGGGGCTGCTGCAGGAGAAGATTATGACGCAGGTACGAGCACTGCGTCTCGGTCGCGCTGACTGTGTTGGTAAAGGACGCAGTGAGCAGAGAGCAGCCGTGGTTCAGGAGTTGTCTGCTTAACATGTATGGGAGCTGCTTATTAGACTCCAAACTTTGTTACTTTTAACAGAACTTGTAACAGGAGTTGAAATAAAAAATATAAAAAGACTCCAAAAACCAATCTTAACGTGATTGCTTGATAACGACATCTCTTGTCCGGTTGAGTGGTTAGCCTTAATGGAGTGCTAAAAGTTTCTCGATGAGGGCTACAGCATAGATGTCGCTAGTGTCGCTGCTTAAGTGGCTAAATGAGAAACAAACAAGCTGAGATACGAGTAGATATGTGGTAAGTAGGAGAAATTCGTGTCTGTACTCTTTTCCATTGGTAGTGTAGGGGTATGGCACACAGCACGGAATGAAGACCTGGGTTCGATTCCCAGCGCTGGTCTCTTTCTGGTTTTCCAGTGCATCCATGTGTCAGTTTGTATTTGAAGGGTCCACGGAAAGAACATGTCTAGTGACTTTTTTTTTTAATTGAGATTTTTGAATCTCAAAATGTAGAGCTCACAAAGTACTACGACTTACCATTGAATTAAATAATCTGATAACATTGTGAAATGTATTTTTTTTTTTACTTTTAAAGAAATGGTAACCTTAGTAATTGTTCGTGATGACTAACTTTCAAACCGCTATAACTCAAATGTCAATGGGCGGGCCACATCGCTCGAAGAACAGATAACCGTTGGGGGAGAAAAGTTCTCGAGTGGCGACCACGAACCGGAAGACGAAGCGTTGGCAGGCCTCCCACCAGGTGGACTGACGACATCGTGAGAGTTGCGAGAAACCGGTGGATGCAAGTGGCGAGTTGTCGTTCATTATGGCGTTCTAAGGGGGAAGTTTTTGTCTAGTAGTGGACGTCTTCCGGCTGATGATGATGATGATGGATGTTCCCCGTGGTTCCCCAGAGCTACACGCTGGCTGACGGCAGCGTGGTCCGCTTCAACGACTCCCAGTTGCTGGTGTTCATCAACCGGCTGTTAGCGTGCGGGGTGGCGCTGGGCCGGCTGGCGTGGGCGCGCGGGCCGCTGCTGGCGCTGCCGCTGCACCAGTTCTCGTACTGCTCGCTCAGCAACATCGTCAGCGCCTGGTGCCAGTACGAGGCGCTCAAGTTCGTCAGCTTCCCCATGCAGGTGATTCACTATTTGAACATGAAACTACCGTGAGACTCACTCATCCATACCAATATTATAAATGCGAAAGTGTGTTTGTATGTTTGTCCGTCTTTCACGCCGTAACGGAGCGACGGATCGACGTGATTTTTGGCATAGAGATATTTTATGGGCCCGAAATTCAAATTCAAAATTCAAATCATTTATTCAGTAAATAGGCCGCAATGGGCACTTTTACACGTCATTTTTTTAAACTACCAGCGCTGTCTGAAAGACCATCATTGCCAAGAAGAATGCGCCGCAAGAAACTTGGCAGAAAGTCATTTTTTCAAAATAAAATAATTACAAACAAATACTTAAAAACTACAGTAAACAATTAAACAAAAAATTACAAAAAAAATAAATAATAATACAGGCCTGTATGGGGTCCCTTAGTTACAAAACTAAACACTAACTATATCTACGTTAAGCGGAAGTGTAGAATGCTTCCACCGTCATAAATGAAAAAAAACTTGTTTCGGTGCGATACATGACATTAGTAGCACAAAGGTTCCACCCTGGGTCATGGTTCAATTTGTTTGACTGTACATAATACTTAATCAATATCGCATTTTTTAATGTCAATTACAACATTTTTACAATATTTTTTATACAATATCATTCGGGAAATTAATTAATTTAAATGTTATCGTCTAATCGTCTACAATTTTATATACCTATGTATTTTCACTTTGCTGTTTTGCCAATAAATGATCGAATGTTTTTGTGTAAATCATCGCACAACATAATAAAATAGCGCGATAAATATAATTATTAAAATAAACCGAGATAAAAGATATGAATCGAGTGCATTGCCAGCATCCATGGCAGTCGCGTTTCAGTCATGGACAATTCTGGTTATCTCAAGATGACTTGGCTGTCGTCCACTGCGCCGCCGCCACCGTCGTACCGCTCGCAGCCAACCAACAGCTTCAACTCCAGAACTGGAGTTATAAGCGATAAAAAGCGCCCACTACAGACCTGTAAATACATTAAAAGATTCGATGTAGTTGAAGGCGTACATGAACCGGAAAAAGCTGAAGAATGCCTATTTGTCGAACCATCGGCACCTGTTGGAGATGCGCTGAATACGTACCAGGGCTTTGATGTGCTCGCGCCAGATCCTGAAGCGAAACTAACCAAGGAGACAGTGAGGAGGAGCTTATGTGAGCATGCCTTCACTTTAGGCGCTGGAAGGCTCTTCGATGACGTGGAATGTGGACTGATCAGTGCTGATAACATCGAGGAGCATATTCGCTCCGCCCCGGACGGCGTCATCAATTTAACGTTGCTGTGGGCCGCATTTTTACCCCGGGATGAACTGTTGCCCTGCATTTTGAGTTCCGGAGCCGATATACATTCAGCAGAGCTTATTGGACTTACGGCGCTCCATATGGCTGCGTTAAGCGGTTCAGGGAGAGCAGTTGTGTTTCTACTGTCTCGAGGTGCTGATCCAGATTTTGCTCCGAAATACTTTGCACCCCTTCACTGCGCTGCGTTTGGCAACTCTTTGGAAGTGGCTGAAACTTTAATTGCACACGGAGCCTCGTTACATGCAGTTGTGCAAAGAGCCAACTGTGAGGATAACCTTGTTCACTGCGCAGTGAGATGCGACGCAGTAGAATGTATGGAATTATTCATAAAAAAGGGAGTCGAACCAGGGTATGCTACGTCAGGAGGACTGAACGCTTTGCATTTGGCGGCAGAAATAGGCGCGCAGCGCTGCCTTGCTTATTTATTAAAAGAAACTAAGATACCCTTCAACGGAGCGGCAAAGCAAAGAGATAAAGGGTGCACCGCATTGCACTTAGCCTCTGCAAAGGGTTTCGCTGAATGCGTTAAACTACTTCTGTCTGAAGGCGCTAAGGCTGGCACTAAGAACGACGGTGGTCTTAGTGCACTGCATTATGCTGCTAGAAGCGCCAGTTTGGAATGCGTTGAAGTGTTACTTAGATGTGGTAACGCTGATCCCAACGCGGAGGATAGTGATGGTCGAACGCCACTCCACGCTGCTGTCAACCGATGGGAGCACGCGTGTGACGTCATCGAAATGTTATCAAATTGGGGCGCACAAATCAACAAAAAAGATAAGCACGGGAACTCGCCGCTGCATATTGCCGCCATGGAGGGTCTGTCTCTGTGCGTTGAAACCCTCATCTTCCTTGGAGCCGATGTCACTTCAAAATCGAAAAAAGGACACACGGCATTGAGTGTTATTGCGAGAAAATTTCCCAAATCTCTTTCAATTTTGAGACATAACTTGGACTGCGGAATATCTTTCAGTCATTGTGCAGACGATAAGAAAAAAGCACAAATAGTATTTGATTTTGGGCTGCTCTTAAAGTTCTCGTACCCGCGCGAGATTACTTACTTGAACAGTTTGGTAGACGAGGGTCAGAAAGACATTCTGCAACACCCGCTTTGCTCCGCCTTTCTGTTTATGAAGTGGGAAAAGATAAGAAAGTTTTATTTGGCAAGACTTATCTTCTGCTTCCTGTTTGTATCATTTTTATCAATTTACGTACTAACTGCGTTAGTGAAGACTTGCCAAGGAAAGTATTCCAAAAAATATGGCGTACCGAATGAACTTTGTCAGCAACAGTCTATTTTGGGAGAAATTTTGGAAGAAAATCCAATAGAATTTGAACGATGGGTGCTTATGGCTATCACGGTTTTTGAGATTCTTCGCAAATTGATTGGAATTACTGGGTACTATTGCTTCTGGCAGTATTTTACTACTTTTGAAAATCTCTTGGAATGGTTTGTCCTGATGTCTGTATTTTCACTTTATAATATCCACAAGGACTATAGTTGGCAGAACTATGTCAGGGGGTATGCCGTACTGGGAGCTTGGACCAATTTAATTTTTTTTTTTTTTTTTTTTTTTTAATTTATTGTAAAATATTATTATACACATTCGATCAATCAGTATTTCGCCAAATTGCAAAGCAATTTGTTGGCGAACCAAACACTCGTTTTTACAATATTGTGCACAATAGTTACAGTATAGAGGTATTAAATTATACAAAACTAATAGGTATTGACTAAGCTAACAATTTCTTGTGTGGAATGAATCTATCAACCATGTTTTTAACTTATTTTTGAAACAGTTCTTGGTTTTACATTCCTCCTCCGAGAAGAGGTTGTTGAATATGCGCGGTATTAAGTACTTCCTGGTCCTTTTGCCATAATAGTTACAGGCTCGCGGTTCCACATATTTTTTGCGTATTGCCTGTCTAAAACAACGCTTGTATATTTTTTGTTGCTTAAACTCCAGGTTCTCATATTGATCCAACGCTAACAAATAATTAACTTTTTCGGTCACTGGTATTACATTACAAATTTTAAATAACTTATTATAGTTTTTATAGCACATTTTCTTTGTTTTTTTATCTATTAACAGTTTTAACATTCTACGCTGTAAGTTCAAAATTTTTTCAAGTTGTGTTTGAAATGTTCGCCCATAAGCAACGAGCCCGTAACTTAGCACTGAATCCGCTAAAGCGTGGTACAGCATACGCAGCGTTGCCTTATTGACTACGCTTTTTAAATGTTTTAATTTACACAATATAGACCTTAATTTATTACACACTACATTAACATGCGTTTTCCAATTCATTTTACTATCTATAGATAATCCTAGGTACTTATAAGAATCCACCCGCTCTAAGGGTTCACACTTGCATAGATCAGGGTTATCTTCGTGTAAGCATTCATTTGAGTGACCATAAACCTTTACGTTATCTTGGGGTTCTGGCATACGTGGAGAGTGCAGTAGCATCCATTTGGTCTTGGACACGTTAAGAATGATGCCGTTATCATGTGACCACTTGAGGATGTTGTCCAGGTCGGCCTGGAGGCGGGCGGGCAGCGCGGCCGCGTCCGGGCCGGCGCACACCAGGCACGTGTCGTCGGCGTACGTGTACACGGAGCAGTGCTCCACAACGTTGCCGATGCTGTTCACGTGCATGGTGTAGCCGACCGGTCCATACACTGACCCGGTCGGTACTCCGTATACTATTTCCGCCTCTTCCCCTGTTTCTCCACTGACCAGGGTACGCAGCGTCCGGTTTTTTAAATAACTAATAAACCAATGACTCACTGGGCCTCGGATCCCACATTCCTGCATAGCTTCGACTAGTAGTCCGTGGTCCAGTGTGTCGAATGCTTTCCGAAAATCAATGAATAAAATGGCTACGTACAACCTGTTGTCCAAATGGTCATTAACCTCATCCGCGAACCGCGCTAACGCCGTAGTAGTACTGCGACCCCTCCTAAACCCGTGTTGTGTATTGGATATTAAACTATTATTCTCTAAAAAGGTACTTATTCTACTTACAATTACTTTTTCGGTTATTTTATTTATCACCGATAATATAGCTATTGGTCTATAGTTGGAATAGTCTTTGTGACTTCCTTGCTTATATATAGGTCTAATTATAGCCTTTTTTAAACCATCTGGATATACGCCTAACTGTATGCACCTATTTATAAATTTAGCTAAAACTGGGCTGATCTCTTTTTTCACAATTTTCAGGTCCCGCGCTCTAATTTGATCTACACCTGGAGATTTATTACATTTTAAATCCTACTAATATTATAAATGTGAAAGTTTGTGAGTGAGTGAGTGAGTGAGTGAGTGAGTGAGTATGTTTGTTACTCCTTCACGCTAAAACGGCTTGACGGATTTGGATGAAAATTGCTATGCAGATAGTTGGATATCTGGAATAAGACATAGGCTACTTTTTATCCCGATATTCCCACGGGATAGGGATAAAATCTTGAAATAACAACCGCTGGGCTTAGTCATGAAATTTGGTATGTAGGTAGCTGGACGTCTGGAATAAGACAAACGCTACTTTTTGACCCGATATTCCCACGGGATACCTAGGGATAAAATCTTGAAATAACAACCACTGGGCTTAGAGCTATGAAATTTGGTGTGTAGGTAGCTGAACCTGTGGAAAAACACATAGGCTATTTTTTACACCGATATTCCCACGGGATAGGGATAAAATCTTGAAATAATAACCGCTGGGCTTAGAGTCATGAAATTTGGTATGTAGGTAGCTGGACGTCTGGAATAAAACAAACACTACTTTTTGACCCGATATTCCCACGGGATACCTAGGGATAAAATCTTGAAATAACAATAACTGGGCTTAGAGCTACGAAATTTGGTGTGTAGGTAGCTGAACCTGTGAAAAAACACATAGGCTATTTTTTACACCGATATTCCCACGGGATAGGGATAAAATCTTGAAATAATAACCGCTGGGCTTAGAGTCATGAAATTTGGTATGTAGGTAGCTGGACGTCTGGAATAAGACAAAATCTACTTTTTGACCCGATATTCCCACGGGATAGGGATAAAATCTTGAAATAATAACCGCTGGGCTTAGAGTCATGAAATTTGGTATGTAGGTAGCTGGACGTCTGGAATAAGACAAACGCTACTTTTTGACCCGATATTCCCACGGGATATCTAGGGATAAAATCTCGAAATAACAACCGCTGGGCTTATAGCCACGAAATTTGGTGTGTAGGTAGCTGGACCTCTGTAATAATACATAGGCTATTTTTTACCCCGATATTCCTACGGGATAGGGATAAAATCTTGAAATTATAACCGCTGGGCTTTGAGCCATGAAATTTGGTATGTAGGAAGCTGGACGTCTAGAATAATACATAGGCTACTTCTTGACCCGCTATTCCCACGGGATACCTAGGGATAAAATATCGAAATAATAACCGCTGGGTTTAGAGTCATGAAATTTGGTATGTAGGTAGTCGGACGTCTGGAATAACACATACGCTATTTTTTATCCCGATACTCCAACGGGATAGTTTTGTAACTAAGGGACCCCATACATGCCTTTATTATTATTATTTTCATTAATTGTATACTATAGTTTTTAAGGATTTTATTTTTAATTTAATTTTATTTTATTTTGAAAAAATGACTTTCTGGCAAGTTTCTTGCGGCGCATTCTTCTTGGCAATGATGGTCTTTCCGAAAGCGCCGGCAGTTTTAAAAATGACGTGTAAAAGTGCCCATTGCGGCCTATTTACTGAATAAATTATTTGAATTTGAATTCGGATAGAGATTTTTTTTAAATTTCAGCACTGGATTTAGAGTCTTGAATTTTGTGCAGTTATTCACAACACAACCTATAAACCACGAAAACCACGATATAAATTTTGAAAATTTCCAGGGGAATTCGGAAAAATCCTGAAAATCTCAATTGAAACTACCAGACGGAATAGCTAACGCGTGCGAAGCCGCGGGTAAAAGCTAGTTATCAATAATTTTTTCAATTTCCTGAGGGGAAACTCTTTGGTATCTAAAAGAAACGTTACTATTTTTTACATATTCCGTACGATTTAAAAACTTGTGATTACACTTGTGCTTTATACTATCAATTTCCTCTGTAAAGGTTTTTGCAAAATTAGTACATACGTTACGAACAGACTCAGTTTGCCACAGGTGTTTCATGATAATGTCATCCACATTTCCTTTCTTTTTTCCTAACCATCCATTAATTATTTCCCAAATTTTTCTATAATCGCCATTACATTCTAGTATTTGATTTTTCCTATATTTATTTTTAGCAATATTTATTAAATTATTGCTCTTATTTCTGTGCCTCGTATATTCCAGACGTAACACCATACATTTTGGCTTGGCTTTCCACTTTCTGAACAATTCGTCCCTACGTTCTATCATGCATTTTAAAGTATTACTTATCCAGGGTTGACTCTCGCGTTTACTATTACTATTAATTGTCGTTTTACACTGTTCATATATATTTTTGAAGGTAGTACAAAGCCGTTCATACAGTATTAGAGGGCAGTCCAATATTAAAAACTTTTCCCAATCTATTTTTTGTAATTCATCTCTAACCTTGTTGTTGTCTATCACACACACATTATTTATTTGTCGCACCTTAGAACACTCCCCGCCACCCGCGATCGCCAGGCTCACTCCTATCATATAATGATCCGAGAGTTTGCAGGTGAGCATGTGCGCAGCAGCGCGCGCGCCGCTGCGCACCCACACGTGATCGATGCACGTCGAACTCAGCGCGCCAGCGACGACCTCTTCCCTTGTGCATTCGTTGATAACGCACTGCAGGCCGTACTCACACAGGGTGTTTCTGTACATCTCAGTCGTAGTATTTGTGTCGAGGATATTTATATTGATATCACCAACCAATACGATGTGATCTTTTATGGAAAATTGTTTTAACAATTCTCCCAGTTCTTCTGTGAAGCGTATTTTATTGTTATTAGGTGGTCTGTATAAGGCTATAATCTGTATTCTATGGTTTTCAATTTTTATTTGACAGTGCAATATCTCCGTTGATGTTAGTTGTATGTCTGTAATTTCTTGATTTATGCTTTCCTTAACATACATCAATATACCACCGCCCCTTCTAGCTTCTCTCGTATAAAAATACATTTTATATCCATCTATCTCATACAGTGTAAGCTCTATCTGTTTAACGTTTATCTCACTCAAAATGATTACATCAATCCGATGTTCACACTGTTTCATTATTAATAAGAACTCATTAAAATTTTTCCGAAGTGATCTTATATTTAAATGTATTATTTGTAATTGCTCCGCTGTATTTTTTATGTATGTACTCCATTTTTCAATATCGGCAAATTTTTCAAAGTCTACTTGATCATCATCATCAATCTTATTTATATCTCCGAATTTTATATTAAAATAATCACGTAGTGTAGTCGCGCACAACCAGTTTAAGTTGCGGCTTAATTACTCTGCAATCGTTGCAGCGCTTAGCCTGCTTATATCAGCGTCCGACCGAATATTGATTATTTTAGAATTATCGTCTTTTTTGACAAGAATGCGCATGTTTTGTATTCAGATATACTTGAATTGTCCTTTTAACAAGGTTTTAGTGTTCCAAAACAGCTGCCTCATATAACGAGGTAGGCATTCGTTTATATAAATACGTTTGTTGTTTTCATTTTGTAGAATGTTATTATTCGTAATTACTGTCCTTCTTTTGGATATCCATACATTTCTATCTTGTTTTGATCGGAGCGTTACAACAATGGGTCGCGTTTTTTTCTCGTTTTCTCTGCCTACCCTCTTAGTTTTATCGATGTTGTCGGGGTTTATATTCAGTTTCTGGGCAATTATTTGGACAACCTGCGTCACATTCTCATCCTTTTTTTCATCCAGACCTATTATTTCAACTTCTTTCTCTAGATCTTTGGCTTCTAACAATGCAACTCTTTCCTCAAGTGCTTCGTTGATTTTTTGTAAATTTATGTTCTTGTTTTCAAGCACAGTTATTTTTCTTTCGGCGGTTTCCTTAAATTCCATCAATCCTTGGTATTTTTCTGCATAAAAATCAACGGTATCGGTCAAATCTTGAATTTGTTTTTGTAGACCGTAAAGTATCTCAAGCTTAGTATTTACTTCAATCAATACCGTTTCGGCGTTAGTTTTATTAACGTCTCCAATGTTCAACTTCGGTGACTGTGATTTAGGGCTGCCTATATTTTTATAACATCCATCACAAAGTTCATTCCGCAATTGAAACTGTTTAATGTTCAAGCACTTTTTATGATAGACTCCTTCACAGGAACCCTTACATCGAATCACATCACCCTTGTCCGTTGATAAAAATAGTTTACATTTTTTGCACTGCACCATCTTTCACACAACGTTAAATATGGTTAACTCAATAAGCGATAATTACACGTCCGTACGCGGAGTGCGCGCGCGATCGAACTGTGCAATGCTAATGATGGGTCAACTTCCGATGTTCGGTGACTACGTGGCCATGTATCAGAAGGTGTTAAAAGAGTTCTTGAAACTGCTAATGGCCTATCTTTGTCTGTTACTTGGCTTCACCATTTGTTTCTGTGTAGTGTTCCCCAGTGAAAGGATGTTTTCGAACCCGTTGATGGGTTTTATTAGTTCATTGTCTATGATGGTTGGTGAATTGAATTTGAATATTCTTACTAACGATCCGATGTTCGATGATCCTCCATTGATTTTCGAATTATTATCCCAAGTAGTTTTTATCTTGTTTCTCATGTTTGTTACAATAAGCCTCATGAACTATCGCAGTTCACGATATCCAAGATCTCAAGAAAACAGCTGGTCTTTCGAAGCTCGTTCGTCAGACTAAATTGATTCTCCTCGTAGAAACGACTATGTTTAGCTGGTTGCCAAGATGCTTTTACAAATTCGTCTATAGGACTGCGTTACTTTGTCCTGAGGCTGGTAAAGTGATATTAAACGTTAATCCCTTGAACCCTCGAGAGAAACAACTGCCTACGGACATAATGAAGAGGGCATACAAGTTGGCACAGTTAAATAAAGTGAGAACTGGTGAATCAGTTCAAGAGGTTTTATATAAGAATAAATATTCATCAAAATTCAATAAAGGAACTGAGATAGTGGATCAAGACGTCGGTATAGCAATAAAAGGTATTCAGGAGTAGATTAATCAAACAACGTTTAATTTAAAGAAGATTGACCAGGAGATGAGGCATCTGAACATGTTTATGATGGAGCAGCAGAAGCTGTTGCGGAAGTTGTTGCAGAACTCTGAGAGAGCTGCGTCTGGTTGTTCAGCGTTTACTGTGTGCCCTGAGTCACCGATGCATGGTGTTTTCGAATGCTTATGGTTTTCAGAAAGAATGAAAGTGAAATGAAGCGTCATTTAGACTCAACGTGCTGATGATAAAAAAACAAACGCCTTGGCTTATTGCATATTCATCATCCCAACCTATAACGTCCCACTGCTGGGCACAGGCTTCCTCTCAGAATAAGAGGGCTTGGGCCATAGTTCCCACGCGGGCCCAGTGCGGATTGAGAACTTCACACGCACCATTGAATTGCTTCGCAGGTTTGCATATTACATTGGATTTATTTTAATATCCTCCATTGTCCATTTTTTACTCATTTTGTGGCTCTGAAGCGGTAATGTTTCGTGCAGAGCACACCTACCCCATTTGGGATACAGACAGGCGTGATGTTTGTGTGTGTGTGTGTGTGTGTGTGTGTGTGTGTGTGTGTGTGTGTGTGTGTGTGTGTGTCCATTTTTTCCGCCACTTACTTTAACTTCTAAGTTCGTTTGTATACGTAACGTGACATAGTTTTGTTTAAGAGATCGCCTTTAGAAGATAAGACAACCTATTGTTTATTTTGCGTTTTGTTTGGCAAATCTGCTTTTGGTATTGAAATTATCTCCTTCCCATTATGACCTTTTTATCTCGTATTTTAATAGTTATTGTGTCTCACGGTAGTTTTAATAAGAGAGTGTTAAAGTTGTTATAATCGTCCTAATATTATAAATGCGGAAGTTTGTGCGTGGTGGGTGTGTGTATGTTTGTTACATCTTCACGCTGAAAAGGCTGAACAGATTTGAGATAAAATTTGGTACGCATCTGGACGTCTGGTATAACATTGCCTTTTTATCCCGATATTCCTACGGAATACAAGTACGGTAGGTACAACATTAATTATAAAAGTACACCCAAATCGTTACCTATGTAAAAACATCAATTGCGTAGGTTGAAATTGAAATGTATATGTGACTTGTGTAGGTTTATCTAGATAATAAATTCATGTGTCGCAGATTGTGAAAGTTTTTTAACTGCCGATAGTTTTTGCCAAGATATTTTAGTTTTTTATGTAAATCTAACGGTTGACGCGTGCGCAGCCGCGGGTGAAGTTTAGTTCGCTACTGATATTAATAAATAAATATCATGAGACACTTGACACCAATTGACCTAGTCCCAAACTAAGCAAAGCTTGTACTGTAGATATTAGGCAATGGATAAACATACTCATACCATACGGATAATGGGCACTTTTACACGTCATTTTTTAAACTACCAGTGCTTTCGGAAAGACCATCATTGCCAAGAGAAATGCGCCGCAAGAAACTTGGCAGAAAGTCAAAATAAAATAATTACAAATAAAATACTTAAAAACTACAGTATACAATTAAAGAAAAAATTACAAAAAATAATAATAATAATACAGGGGGTCTTAGTAACACAACTAATCACGAACTATATCTACATTCAGTGGAAGTGTCGAATGCTTCCACCGTCAAAATTAAAAGAAAACAACTGCTGTATCTAATGAATTACCCGTGCGAAGCCGCGGGTAAACGCTAGTTAATGTTATATAATTATAGTTAGGTAGTAAAAATGTATGCCACACAAAATGTAAGAACGGCATGATAATAATTATTAAAACAAGCCGAGATAACAGTACAGGAGCTGCGCCAGTCGCGCATCGGTCACGGACAATTCCGGTTATCGCGAAATGTCTCGGTCGTCCTCGTCTGCCTCGCCCCCGGCGTATCGCTCCCGGCTGGCCACCTGCTTCACCACCAGAACCAACCCTGCACGCGATGAAAACTACCCACTACACACTAACTATAAATACCTCAAAAACAAAGACGTGGTCGAAGGCGTTTGTGACCCGGAAAAAGCGAATGAACGCCTGTTTGTCGGAACAGCACCTGCTGAAGATGTGTTGATGTACCGGGGCTTCAATGTGCTCGCGCCCGATCCTGAAGCTAAATTAACCAAGGAATCTGTGAGGAGAAACTTGTATGAGCGTGCCTTCACTTTAGGCGCTGCGAGGCTTTTCGATGACATTGAATGTGGACTGACCAGTGCTGATAACATCGAGGAGCATATTCACTCCTCCCCGGATGGCATCGTTAATTTAACGCTGCTGTGGGCCGCATTTTTAGGCCGGGATGAACTCTTGCCCTCTATTTTGAGTTGCGGAGCTAATATACACTCCTCAGATCCTATTGGACTTACTGCGTTGCATATGGCTGCATTCTGCGATGCGAGGAAAGCAGCTATGTTTCTACTGTCTCGTGGTGCCAGTCCAGATTGTGCTCCAAAATACTTTGCACCCCTTCACTGCGCTGCGTTTGGGAACTCTTTGGAAGTAGCTGAAATTTTAATTGCACACGGTGCTTCGGTGCATGCAGTTGTACAGAGAGCCGGCTGTGAGGATAATCTCGTTCACTGCGCTGTGAGATGTGGCGCAGTACAATGCATGGAATTATTCATAAAAAAGGGAGTCAATCCAGGAGCTACGTCAGGAGGCCTAAATGTTTTGCATTTGGCGGCCGAAATAGGCGCGCAGCACTGTCTTGCTTTTTTGTTAAAAGAAACTAAGATACCCGTCAACGAAGTGGCAAAGCAGAAAGATAAAAAATGCACAGCATTGCACCTAGCCTCTGCTAGGGGTTCCGCAGAATGTGTCAAGCTACTTCTGTCTGCAGGCGCTAAAACTTACATTAGGAACGACAGTGGTTTTACTGCACTGCATCTTGCTGCTGCAAGCGCCAGTTTCGAATGCGTTGAAGTGTTACTCAGATATGGCAACGCTGATCCGAACGCGGAGGATAATGATAATCGGACGCCACTGCACGCTGCTGTCAACCGATCGGAGCACGCGTGTGACATTATTGAAGTATTGTCGTGTTTGGGCGCACATGTCAACAATAAGGACAACCACGGGAACTCGCCGCTTCATATCGCGGCTATGGAGGGTCTGACTCCGTGCATTGAAACTCTCATCTTACTAGGAGCCGATGTCACTTCAAAATCGAAAAAAGGACACACCGCATTGAACATTATTATGAAAACAATTTCTCACGATAAAGCTATCACAATTTTTAGACACAACTTTGACTGCGGAATATCATTCAGTCATTGTGCAGAGAACAAAGAAGAAGTACAAATTGAATTTGATTTTGAGCCACTCTTAAGGTTCTCGTACCCGCGCGAGATTACTTACTTGAACTGTTTGTTAGACGAGGGTCAGAAAGATATTCTGCAACACCCGCTTTGCTCCGCCTTTCTGTTTATAAAATGGAGAAAGATAAGAAAGTTTTATTTGGCAAGACTCATCTTCTACTTCTTGTTTGTATCATTTTTATCAATTTACGTACTAACTGCGTTGGTGAAGACTTGCCAAGGAAGGTATTCCATAAAATATGGCGTAACGAATGAACTTTGTCAGCAACAGTCTATTTTGGGAGACATTTTGGAAGAAAATCCAATAGAATTTGAACGATGGGTGCTTATGGCTATCACGGTTTTTGAGATTCTTCGCAAATTGATTGGAGTTACTGGGTACTACAGCTTCTGGCAGTATTTTACTACTTTTGAAAATCTCTTGGAATGGTTTGTCCTGATATCTGTATTTTCACTTTATAATATCCGCAAGGATTATAGTTGGCAGAACTATGTCGGGGGGTATGCCGTACTGGGAGCTTGGACCAATTTAACGCTAATGATGGGTCAACTTCCGATGTTCGGTGACTACGTGGCCATGTACCAGACGGTGTTAAAAGAGTTCTTGAAACTGCTAATGGCCTATCTTTGTCTGTTACTTGGCTTCACCATTTGCTTCTGTGTAGTGTTCCCTAGTGAAAGGATGTTTTCGAACCCGTTGATGGGTTTTATTAGTTCATTGTCTATGATGGTAGGTGAATTGAATTTGAATATTCTTACTAACGATCCAATGTTCGATGATCCTCCATTGATTTTCGAATTATTATCCCAAGTAGTTTTTATCTTGTTTCTCATGTTTGTTACAATAAGCCTCATGAACTTGCTCATTGGTATCGCAGTTCACGATATCCAAGATCTCAAGAAAACTGCTGGCCTTTCGAATCTTGTTCGTCAGGCTAAACTGATTCTCCACGTAGAAACGGTCGCATTCAGTCGCTGGTTGCCAAGATGCCTTCATAGATTCGTCTCTAGGACTGCATTAATTTCGCCTGGGGCTGGTAAAGTGATATTATCCGTCAACCCCTTGAACCATCGAGAGAAACAACTACCTACGGTCATAATAAAGATGGCATACGAGTTGGCACAGTTGAATAAAATAAAAAGGGATAAATCTATTCAAGTGGTTTCTAACGAGAATAAGTATTCATTAAAAAGTGAAAAAGGACCTGAGGTAGCGGGCCAAAATATTGTTATGGAGATAAAATGTCTTCACGAGAAGGTTGATCAAACGACGTTAAATTTGAAGAAGATCGACCAGGAGATGAGACACCTGAACATGCTTATGAAGGAGCAGCAGACGCTGTTGCAGAGTTTATTGCAGAGTTCTGAGAGAGCTGTGTCTTGCCATACTCCGAGTGTGTGCCCTGAATAACCGCTGCTTTTTTCGAATTTTTATGGTGCTCAAAAACAGTGACGGGGGGGAGTGGGGGTTCATATCGATGAACTAAAACCAATGCGGGTTTCTGCGACTGCGTCTTCGGTTTTCTTCGCTGGATTTTTTTTGTTTTGCTTATGTTATTTCCACATTTATAATATATTGAAACTTCTCGCTGATTCTTTGTCAAAGCGGTATTCGTATGGTGTAGACTTAAAATAAACGTTGTTATTTTAATATCATTCATTTTTGTTTCTCCTTTCCATTTGTGTCCGCCACCATCTAAACTAATACAAATACGTTACTTTAGATTCTAAAGTAACGTATTTGTATTAGTTTCTATATCTAAATGTTTGTTTGAAATAAATCATTTTAAGTGATAGCACCGCCTTTTGTATACTTTGTTTTTTATAACTCACTGTGTACTGTTCTTTCTTTCTTACTGTTCTTCAATCCTTTAATTTCATTGATCTCAAAAGAAATTACATTTCGCTTGAAAGTAGATTAGATAATATCAATACTTTATTGCCGCTGAGCGCTGAAATTTAATAATTACAATATATCTATCGAATTGGATTTGCCTTTCCTGTATCCTTCCACACTGCAGAGCTGCTGGAGTCTGGATTTCGTAGTTGGTAATTAGTAATTATATGTATAGTATCCTCTCTCTCAGTTTCAGTCCCTTAGTATACTTTTACGATAAGAGATTTACCCATCCTATTATAAAACCAGGCACGGTACGAACTACCTGGCATGGCATGGACTTTTGTCGCAACAACTCTACCGATATTCACTGCATCAGCAATTCTGAGTTAATCAGACTGAAGCCGCGGATAATGGACACCAGTGGGTTTTTAGTCACCTTTCGCGTCACGCGGCTAAATATCAAATCGCCACGGTCCTCCTGTCTGGTTAGCTACATTGTAACTTATATACTCTTAAGTAAATTATATTTCCAACGTGTATCATTTTAAGTACCAAAAATGTTTTCAACATCTTCATCTTGCACCTTGTATGACGTTGCGTGACGTTGGAACCATAATTGATCTGTATAACGCGTAGTTGCTCTATTTTGTTGCACTTTTAATTTACCTTTAACATCTCTCACCACATGTTTAGTTTAATCTAGTTTTATAATATTATTCTGTTGTATTTTTAGTTGCCCTGATAACCAGCGCCATGACTGAAGAAATTCAGATATCGGCATTTGCTGAGTGGCATCCATTTTGGTGTTTTGTTAACTACTGTTTTATTTAGATTAAGATTTCATGTACAAACTTTTTTTAACACCAAATAAATCAATTCTATTCTATTCTATAACATTTATCTCCAACTGACCCTGGAATTATGAATTCACCAAAGATAGTTTCCTCAGCCGTTGTACTTAAGTTGAATCTACATCCACCATGGTAACGACTCGCCAGGTGCTGTCAAAGTCGTGCAAAGTGATCCCGGTTATGCTGATGGGCAAAGCTGTCTCCGGCAACAAGTACGAGCTGTACGAGTACGTGACGGCCGCGCTCATCTCCGTCGGGATGCTGCTCTTCATGCTGACCAGCAAGGATGACTACTCAGGTACAAGATGTCTCCACAATGACTAATCAGATACAATAAGTGCTACATTTCATCTTCGCAAGAATGACTACTCAGGTACAATGCGTCTACGCAGTACAATTCAATAGAATCTGACAATTTTCTACACATTTAACTTACCCTAACGTGGGCACGCTTTATTATATACGTCCCTGTTGTTGCAATTATCATCTAAAAGGAATCGAAAAAGAATAATAGTCACATCACAAAGTCTTACGTAGCCCGGTGTTCATATTAGTGGGCTGGAAGTGTCTACAGGATTGTCAGATTCTATTGAATTGGATGGAGGATAAGGATGACTACTCAGATACAATGGTGCTTATTTAGCTACAATACATCTCTGCAGGAATGACTACTGAGGTAGGTACAATATTTCTGCAGAGATGCTGCTCTTTATTTTAATTTTTGATTAGGAGTTACATTTCTATAAAGAGTGTAGGTTTGCATCCTACCGACTGCGCCAGTTGTTACTGGGAAAGTAGTTAAAGATAGATTTGCTTTTGAGGCGCTAACAACAAACAAATAAACTGATTGTATCTCATTATACCGAGCGGCAAAAAATCTGGCAGTGCAATGTGTGTAGTAAATGCAAGTAATTAAATTATATATCGTCACTTAAAAAAAAAACTCGTCCCTCAAAATAGACAATAATTCTGAGAGAACTTTATGAACATTACGTCAACGTTCAATTTTAATGACATATTGATTTTAGATACGAGATTTTTTCAAAGTAGTGACGTAATTTAGAGTGGGCCAAATTGTGTGCCGCCGAGTATATCATTAATTAATAATGTTTTTGATCAATGAATGAATAGGCAGTTGTGTTCTTCCAGCGGGCACGGTGTCGCTCGCGTCCGGCATAGCGCTGCTGGCGCTGTACATGTGCTGCGACAGCTTCACGGCGTCGTGGCAGGCGCGGCTGTTCGTGCGCACGCGCGTGCAGCCGCTGCACATGGTGGCCGGCGTCAGCCTCGCCTCCGCGCTGCTGGCCGCCGCCGCGCTGGCCGCGCAGCCGCCCGCCGCGCCGCGCTGGACCCTGCTGCAGGTAGGGGGGGGGACGCACAGACGCAATGACGGCTATCGTTTTTTCTCTCACTAGATGGCGCCACTGTTGCGTGAGGTTTTTAAAAGTCTGTTATAACGGCCGTGAAAACAAAGTTTAGAGATTACGATTTGGAGTCTTTTTGTATTTTTTATTTTATTTATTTTTTTATTTGAGCGGATAGTTTCGAAGGGAGTGAAAAATGTTTCTCGTTGAGAACGTAGATCATAGATGGCGTTAGTGTCGCTGCTAAAGTGACTAATGAAAAGAATTCAAGTTGAAATATGGGTGCATAGGAAAAATTCGTGTCTAGTCTCCTGTCCAGTGGTGGTGTAGGGGAATAGCACGCAGCACGGAATGCTGAGGACCTGGGTTCGATTCCCAGCGCTGGTCTATTTTTCTGGTTTTTCTGTGCATTCATGTTTCGGCTTGTGTTTTCGTGTGAAATATTTAACAAAGTTTAGATTAAAATCATATTTAATACATCGTAAAACAGTACCATAAACATATCGAGCAACCACAGTATTGCATAATCCCGTTTTGTTCGGAAAAAAGGGAGGACAAAAGTTTTCGAATGACAAAACTGTCTCATATTACAGACGTTCATTGCCCCTTATCGCATAATTGCCATAATTAATTTCAGATAATGCAAAATATTCACAAAATTATTCTAATTATAAATAAACCCGCGTAGCTCACCCAAAAACTGTGAGATTTGACATTTCGTTGACCTCACGCTACACTAGCGCCTCTAGCGGAAAATTCTTTCGCGATAGCCCCCATTCGTAACAATAGTAGAACAGCTTTTGAATAAGATTCACGTTACACGATTCTTCCATACTGTTGTCCCTAAATTATACGTAATTTTACTGGGTGACACTGTTTTTTTGTGTACACGCCCGTAGCAACTGACAGGAGCTTCTATGGGCGTATACACGAAAAACGGTCCTGGAAATAGTGTGACTCATTTTAAATAATTTATTGAATCAGGCGTAACTTTGCGGAGGTCCATATCAATGAACTAAAATAATTTCCTTTGCTCACCCGCGACCTTACGATAGCTAAGTCTATGCAAATTATGCGTGTCCATGCAGTTCCTCCACCTCCACACTGTAAGAACACACACAAATTACACAAACCCATCTATCACCACCACCACAACACACTGACGCGTTTCGAACTCAACCAGAGCTCATCTTCAGAGTGACACAACCGTACACCATGCTACCAGTTGTTAGACTAACAAACCACCACCACTGTTTTAATTTGCCAAACAAAACAAAAAACTACCCGCCAAAATATTAAGGTCGCGTAAGGTAAGGTATCTTAAGGTCGCGGGTTAGCAAAGGAAATTATTTTAGTTCATTGACTCATTTTACTTATCTCGTCTTAAACCCCGGACTGTATTTTCATGGATTGAGATCAGACATAGTGCGCACTCCTCTACAAATTTTCCTGATTTGTGATTTAAACATGTAAAATGTTGTCAGCACGGGCAGTTCGTGAGCGACGTGGTGCTGCTGTCGCTGAGCTCTGCGGCGGGCCAGCTGCTGATCTACCGCACGATCGCGCGTTTCGGCGCCGTCGTCTTCACCATCATCATGACGTTACGGCAGGTCGGCCATAATGATTTATTATCTATTTGATTTTATTCGGAAAACCAACAGCTGGCGTGCGCTGGCGCGTGGTTCTTAATGAATGAGGACAAATAATTTAATGACTTTTATTATTGTTGCGCTGGCTCGCCATTTTTGGTGCTGTCTATCGAAAATATATCTGTGCCAAAAATATTTAAAAAATACGTTTTCTCAAAAATGCATCCAATAATCAAATAATGGAATGAAATGTTGCCATTACTTCATCAAAAACATCGTAAACGTAACACATCCTGGAGACTAGCTGCTAGTGTCCAGGAAATAATCTCGAACTGTCCAGAAAGTAAGTATGAAATTTACTTCCTGGACAGTAGCGGGTACCTTTCAAAATTTGAAACCCGTTACAAACAGCACGCGGGCCGCGCTTAACTAGTTTTTTGAAATGGGCCCATGTCATCGTTATCATCATCATTATCATCACCATCACTAACAACCATCATCATGATTATCACCATCAATTCAATTCAATTCAACGACCATTATCACCATCATCATTAAGTACTATAAAATCAATCATCATCATCACCACCATCAAAATTATCATTATTAACCATCATCATCAACATCATCATCACCATCAAATACCATCATCACCATCAAATACCATCATCACCATCAAATACCATCGTCACCATCACTAACATTCATCATCATCATCATCATTTTTGAGAAAATTACTATACAAACTTCGACCAGTAATCGCCATCCTGGCCTCGATTCATTGATGACCTCACCTGGCGGGTCTGCCATCAAACTTCTACTCGTCCAGGATGGCTTACTTACCGGCCTCTCCAGTAATGTACCATTTTAATTGATTCCAGGCGGTGTCCATCCTTCTCTCCTGCTTGGTGTACGGGCACAGCATATCATTCGTGGGGATCGTCGGCGTGTGTGTAGTGTTCGCGGCAGTTTTCCTGCGCGTGTACTGCCGTCAGCGCCTGCGCCGGCGGCAGAGGCTGCCCTAGCCCCGCAACACGCGTTGCAACACACACTGCAACACCTACATCACGCGCAACACCGATCGCAACACACACTGCAACACCGTGTCTCGCAACAGCGAGCGTTGTGTGTCGGAATACAGCGCGCGCGATTCGTGCGACAGTGTGTGCGTGAAGGAATGTGAAAGGACGCGTAACGTCAGGCGGGAGAGTGAAGTGTAGAGGCCAGTTTAGAAGTAGGATTTGTATTGTAACACTCACAGATATAGATTACGCTAGATTACGCAAATGCATCTACTTCGCGTGTCCGAACCCCGACCAAACGTCGGGGTCGGCCTGACCGCTAACTGACTAATCATGACTAGTGACTGACTCGAGCCCCACGGCGCGGGCGGGCGGTGCATTTGAATCGATTTTGCGCGGACATCGGGGAATTCACATCGTTAATTCGCTCTTGAGATAAAAAAGTGACTCGGTTGAAGTGTTTGCGTTATCTAGTGTATGCTATATCTGTGGTAACACTGCAACAATACTTACGCAATAGAGTACTTGATCGGTCAATAAAACAATAAGTCGCTGATCCAAAGATTCCTATTATGCCAGCAGCATTGCCATTAGAGATCTGTTTAACCGACCAGAGGCTGTATTGTCTAACGGTTCTGACGCTCGCGATCGCAATCAAATGACATATTTCTGTATAGAAATAGATATTAGGCAATACGGCCTCAGAATTCAGAGCGGGGATCGTTTCCCTTCTCTGTCTATCGTCAGAACTCTTTGTATCGAATCCTGTTTAGTCCCGACACTTGAAACTTTCCTTAACAGATCACAAATCTCACAAAAAATAATTGGCTTAAAATATCTACGTGATTTTGGCTGGGGTGAAATTTGCTCATTTGAAATGTCCGAAAATCGATGCAGATATCTGTCCAAACTAAATATGGTTGTGTTATTCTAGTTTATTATTTTATTGTTATATTACTTTCAAGTGCTATAAGAAATAATTGAATTCTTCTTACTGTACATGGTGTGTCATTTAGATCGGCCAGTATGGGAAAATCTGAAACTATAAGACATACGAAGATTTCTTAGGAACCATGTCATCGATTTTAGTAACAAGAATAAATGCATTCATACATTTAAAAAAACTTGTACTCAACTCGAAAATCGCACTTGGACGTTTCGAAAAATGAAATAACTTTTGCATAAACGAAATATATTATTATAATATTATGTATACAATGTATATTTTACATCGCAACGATAAGTAAACGAGTGAGGCAAAGTCGGTAAGCTCCAGTTCGCGGTGCTCCTATTCCGTGTGATTGAGGCGTATCACTTACACGGGGCCTAATTATGTAAAAGTAAGCATTTCAATCGTTATACAAAATGGTATATCCCATTTTAACATTATGACAAAAGTTATTATGCTAAATGAGTGTTACCGTGAATTGTTTCAACTTTGCCTTCTGGCCCCAACATTGCCTGATTTGATTTAGAGTCGATAACTTAGCACCCGTATAAGTTATTAAACTTTTATCTATATGGGAATCATTATCACAGGGATCATCATGTCAACCGAAAGACGTTTACTGCTGAACCTAGACCTCCCCCACGGCTCTACTCAGACCGGTCTTGTGCTTTTCGCATCCACCGCCATCCCGCGATCTTAGCCAGGTCGTCGCTCCATCTAGTTGGAGGCCTACCGACAGCTCGACTCCCGGTCCGCGGGCGCCATTCGAGAACCTTCTGACCCCATCGGCCATCAGTCTTGCGACTTCAGTTTCGCAATTCTTCGGGTCACTCAAAGGGCTATGAAGAGGGCTATGCTCCGGGTTTCTCTGCGGGATAGAATCAGAAATGATGATATCCGCAGTAGAACTAAGGTTACTGACATATCACGGGGATAAAAGCTTAAAAACCTATACGGGTGCTAAGTTATCAACTCTAAACCAAACCGGGCAATGTTGGAGCTAGAGGGCAAAGTTGAAGCAACTTACGGTATGTAATTTAAACGTTATGCTTTTCAACAGTTATATACTTTGTTGTTATACAAATAGTTTTTATATCGATTGAGCAGCACCCGCTAAATTGAAATAAACTAGCTTTTGCCCGTGGCTCCGCCCATGTAGTATTCGGTTATCGCGCGCTGTTCCCTCGGGAACTGTGCATTTGTCCGGGATAAGAAGTAGCCTATGTCACTCTCGGGCCCATAAACTATCTCTATGCCAAAAACCACGTCGATCCGTCGCTCCGTTACAGCGTGAAAAACGGACCAACACACAAACATACAAACACTTTCGCATTTATAATATTAGTATGGATTACTATACTTTTTGCATATATTGACATAATGAATGACAGATATAAATTTATGCCAAACGTTATAATTAAAGTTCCATACCAAAACGTTGCCGACGGAACTAATGCTCTGCTGTTTGCTTGTCTGATAGAGTGCGGTATCGTTTGAAGCACAAACTGTAAAAATATGGTTATATATAACAAGTAATAAAAATAGTATTTTTTTGCGTTGGTACGGAACCCTTTGAGCAAGTGTTACTCGCAACTGGCCGGTATTTTAGACAGGCCAGAAAATTAGGAAGTAAGTACAATCAATTGTAGCAACATGTATGTAAACATGTTAGTAAGAAAAAAAAACAATGTGCAATGGAAATGTTGTCTTATTTCTTAAACCATGCTTTTACCCTCAAAGTAGGCTTAATCAAAGTTATGATTATGACTAGTCTAGAGTTGCGGACAACCGGTGAATGCATGCGGCGAGTTGTCGTTCATTGTGGCGATCGAAGGAGGAGGCCTTTGTTCAGCAGCGGGCGTCTTCTGGCTGATGATGATCATCCCAGCCTATATACGTTCCACTGCTGGGCACAGGCCTCCTCTCAGAATAGAGGGCTTGGGCCATAGTTCCCACGCGGGCCCATTGCGGATTGGGAACTTCGCAGGTTTGTGCAGGTTTCCTCACGATGTTTTCCTTCACCGCAAAGCTCGTGGTAAATTTCAAATGTAATTCCGCACATGAATTTCGAAAAACTCAGAGGTGTGCGCCGGGGTTTGAACCCACGACCCTCTGCTTGAGAGGCGATAGATCAAGCCACTAGGCCACCACGGCTTATGATTATTATTGATTATGATGATGGGAAAGAATCCTTGTCAACATTATCCAAAGTGTATATGAACTGTTAACGCATAGACTGCCACAGGTGCCACCGACGCACATGTACGTTCAAAATGTATTAATAATTATGACTGCGGCACTGGGGGAAGTTCCGAAAACGCATATGGGCGTCTGTGGCAGTGAATGCGTTACGCATAGGTAACTCATAAAGCAACAAAAAATCTAATTTTACAGTGAGTCGAAAATTAATCTGGTTTTCAGGGCTAAAATAAAGCTTTTTTTACGGAGTTGTTCCTTCGAATTATTTTTTAACTAGCTTATGCCTGCGACTTCGTCTTCGCGGATCTAGGTTATCGCGCGGTGGCGCCCTCTACCGGAATAAAAAGTATCCTATGTTGGTCCTTGGGGCTTAAACTATCTCTATACCAAATTTCATTAAAATCGGTTCAGCGGTTTCGACGTGAAAGCGTAACAGACAGATAGACAGACAGTTACTTTCGCATTTATAATATTAGTAGGGATTAGTAGGGATGGCGTCAACATCTCTTTTCTGGGACACTTCCCATCACAAAGGTCAAAATGTGGTCAAAATAGTCTATGCTCAAAACGCCTGACAGAAAGGAACCTAAACTCAAACTGTGTCAACTTCAATCCGACATTTTTTCAAGCTTTTACAAAATTATCTTCAGAGGCCGAGGATGTTCTGGCTCTCTAATCCGTGCAACGTAAACAGCTACTATGAGTTCGTGGCTTTCCAGCAGTCCAGCAACAAGTAGATAGGTAGACACCGGTAAGACACTAAATATTCTTTAGACCCAAGGAATGAGAATGAGAAAAAGTTATGCTCACAAACCACCAGAAAACCTCCTGCCAACGCAACAGCAGCATTATGAAAGCACTAGCTTTTTTTGCCCGCGGCTCCGCCCGCGTGGTATTCGGTTTTCGCGCGCTGTTCCCTCGGGAACTGTGCATTTTTCCGGGATAAAAAGTAACCTATGTCACTCTCGGGCCCATAAACTATCTCTATGCCAAAAATCACGTCGATCCGTTGCTCCGTTTACGGCGTGAAAGCGTAACAAACAAACAAACTCACTTCCCCTATAATAGTAAAGAAAAACCGGCCAAGAGCGTGTCGGACACGCCCAAAATAGGGTTCCGTAGCCATTACGAAAAAATTAAGTAATATTTTTCTAAGGATTTCGTATTTTATACGGAATCTTCCAAGTTTAGGTATATTTTATACCTTACGCTGCTATTTACTCATAAACCACTAATAGTTCTCAAGCAAACTTAGCCGTTATAGTTTTCCTTGGAAGTTTGATATAATGACTACCATTCTGAATTTTTTCAAATTTTTCCACCCACCGGGTTAGATTTTAGAGGGGGGGGGGGACGCTCGATTTTAATGAAAATTTGCACTTTAAAGTTGAATATTTCGCAAACAGATGACTGAATCGAAAAATCGTTTTAGCAAACCCCTAATGGTTTTAAAATACCTATCCAACGATACCCCAGACTTTAGGGTTGGATGAGAAAAAAAATCACCCCCACTTTATGTCTATGGGAGGTACCCTAAAAAAAATTGTTTTTGAATTTTTAATTGTACTATTTTGTCGGCATAGTTTACCTATATATTCGTGCAAAATTACAGCTTTCTAGCATTGATAGTCCCTGAGCAAAGCCGCGGACGGACAGACAGACAGACAGACAGACAGACAGACAGACAGACAGACAGACGGACAGACAGACAGACAGACAGACATGGCGAAACTATAAGGGTTCCGTTTTTGCCATTTTGGCTCCGGAACCCTAAAAAGGATAAGGATGCTCACAAACCATCAGAAAACATTCTGCCAACGTAGTGCCAGAATTCAATACACGCTTTATATTCTTTTTGACTTTGGTTCCCATTATGAAAGCATTGCTTGCCACAAAGACGGCATTGGCCATGGCGCCCCGGGCGACTTATACCTTTCGCGTACTTTTAGAAACGACAAGCGATAAAATGACAGGTCGTATTTGCTAGACAGAATACTTACCTACTCATACTAAATCCTACGAGATAATCTGTTAAAGTTAATGTACCCGCTGGGTTTAGTTTTCCTTTCGAAGGAAATTGAGTGGTTTTGAGGGTTAGGGCTCATAATATCCCACTCGCAAAATGTCCCACCACCAAAATTACGCCCCTTTCACAAATGGCACTTATGCAAAATACCCCATTCCCATTACGTCCCTTTCTCAAAAGGTCCCATTGTTTTCGCAAAATGGCCCTTCTGAGAAACGTTTTGCGAATGGGACGTAATTTATGTGACGGGACATTTTGCAGAGAGGTCATTTTGAGAATGGGACATTTATAACAGGGACCTTTTGCGAAAGGGACAAAAGGACATGGACATGGATTTTGCGAGTGGGACATTAAGAGCCCTAACCGTTTTGAGCTGGCGCGCACGGTGCTCGGCAAACTTCGATTTAAATCAGCTCTTAGGAACCATGGCGTCGATTTTAGATGTAGTAAAAACAGCATAACACAATAATAATGTGAAAGTAACTAAAATGATCCTAATCCGCGCTAGGCACGCGTTGAACTATACGGCCCAAGCCCTCTTATCTTGAGAGGAGGCCTGTGCCCAGCAGTAGGACGTATATACGCTGGGACGATGACGATCTGAAATTAGCAGGAAAATTAAAAAAGCTAGTTAGCATATTGAAAGTATCTCTTCCATGCTGGGTTTTAGTTTGTTGCTATCGAGCAATAGTTTGGGATAATCTTGTTCGATTGATCAGAAAGAGGCCTCAAGGCTTCAAGAGGGATATCACGATATCCGTCAGATAAGTTTTTGGTCAGATGCGGTTTAGGTTTGAACATTACCGTCAGCACAGAATATATTATAGTCCGTCAGTTAAGTTACTATTATGTAGGTGTCAATGGCCAGTTTAGCTGGGCGTCAGATTCTCTGTTTCTTTCGGTCTCATCATTTTTTTCGGTAATTTTTTTATTCTTTTTGTTGTTTATATTTAAAACGTCTTGTTTCTAAAAACAAGTCTCGCAATAAAGCTGGCTAAAGGTCACTCACGTAAATATATCAGTAGTGGAGGCGAATGCCTGACAAGTTTCAAACCAAATTCAGGCTCTTTGTCATGGTCTTGAAGGGATATACTTAGTCAGTCATGAACTCGATCATTACATTAACAATAATTTGTCAATGTCTGACGGTAGTGTTAATCCAAAAATCGTTGGATTATTTACAGTAATTCCTATCACCTTTAATGGAACTACTGCTCTTTTTTTCACGACGTCCGTTAGGAGTTTTAAAGGAACTATATACTTATAGAGGACAATCCGAATAGGTCTAAAGCTGCATCATCATCATCATCTCAGCCGTAGGACGTCCACTGTTAGACATAGGCCTCCCCCATAGACCTCCAGTTGCTTCGGTTGGCAGCGGCCTGCATCTGACCAAAAATCTGCTGGAGGCCGTGACATCCCCGGGGCGTTCCTTCCGGCAGCGCGAACCGCATAAGACCAAAAATCTGACGGAGGCCGTGACATCCCCGGGGCGTTCCGGCAGCGCGGACCGCATCTGACCATAAATCTGACGGAAGTCGTGACATCAGCGGGGCGTTCCGGCAGCGCGGGATGCTGGTGCAGATAGTGCTGACGGCGCTGACGGCGACGGTGCTGGCGCCGTGCGTGCTGCAGCGCGCGTGCCCGACGCGCGCGCCGCGCCCGCCGTCCAGCGTGTGCATGCACCGCTTCGAAGGCCCGCCGTACGCGCTTTCTCCCCGCAGTATGGCGCTGGTGCTGGTCCAGATCGCGGCGACTCTCCTGGCGGCCGTGCTGCTCGCGCCCTGCGTGCTCCAGCGCGTGTGCCCGCGCCGCCCGCCGCGCCCGCCCGCCGGCGTCTGCATGCATCGCTTCAAGAAACCGAAGTACACTCTTAAAAATCTACGAATTAGGGTGAGCCCGCACTCTGAATGAGGGCTATCGCGTATGGATTCGCCGCTAGAGGCGCTAGTGTAGCGTGAGGTCAACGAAATGTCAAATCTCATAGTTTTTGGGTGAGCTACGCGGGTTTATTTATAACTATCTAGGTTATCGCGCGATGGCGACCTCTACCGGAATAAAAGGTATCCTGTGTTGATCCTTAGGGTTCAAACTAGCTACATAGCAAATTTCATCAAAATCGGTTCAGTTGTTTCGACGTGAAAGCGTAACAGACAGACAGACAAACAGAGTTATTTTCGCATTTATAATATTAAGTAGGGATAGGGAATTAGAATTAATTTTGTGAATATTTTGCATTACCTGAAATTAATTATGGCAATTATGCGATAAGGGGCAATGAACGTCTGTAATTTGAGACAGCTTTGTCTTTCGAAAACTTTTGTCCTCCCTTTTTTCCGAACAAAACGGGTTTACGCAATACTGTGGTTGCACGATATTCTTATGGTACTATTTTAAGATGTATTAAATATGATTTTAATCTAAACTTTGTTTTCACGCCCATTATAATATATAACCGACTTTTAAAAACCTCACGCAACAGTGGCGCCATCTAGTGAGATAAAAAACGATAGCCCTCATTGGCGTCGCGCGACTTTTCACCGGCAGTCTGTTGGCATCCAGGGCCGTCTTTCACCTATTAGAGGCTCTGGGCACAGTAATTGGTGGTTGGGGCCCCTATGACTATAGGTAATAAAGCACTATTTAGCTATCGGTTATCGTTTGGTAATGGATTAGGGACTAGGGGGCCCCAATTCGTCGCGGGGCCCTGGGCACGCGCCCAGTGCGCCCAGTGGAGAAGAGGGGCCTGTTGGCATCCGCTTTGAATCCGAATCTGATGTGGACAACGAAGAGTTTCTTGTTGTTTTTGCTAGTTCTTCACCCAGTTTTCAGCTTAGAACGAGATATTTAATTCTGCAGCGATACAGATTGGTTCTTTGAGGATACACGATCGAGGAGCTTTCGCAGTGCGGGGTAAGCGTTAACGATCTACTACACTGAAACTCAAAATACGATAGCGCTGTGTCACTAAGTGACATTGGACGTGATTCCACACGAATTTCCGTCATGTTTCTTACTGCGCATTGTTCTTGGCAACGATGGTCCTTCCAAAAGTAAAAAAGCCTTCTGCAGTCTATTCAATAAGAACTTTTCATTTAGATTACCACACAACGAATGAGTCACTGCATCACCGCTAATTGTTGAGCTTCGGTGTGGTTAATTGAATCTATTTGAGAGCCAGGGAAGTAAGGTGCAGGGAGGCCAAACATTGCAATCTCTTAACCTCTAGTATGCTTATTTTCATGGGCGTACCCAGGGGGGGGGGGCAGGGAAGGGCAGCTGCCCCCTGGAAATTGTATGTTCTACAATATATTATGCCCCGTTTACTTTTGAAGCAGGATCCCCTGCGGGTTTTTGCCCTACACACTACAAAGTATACCTTGTGTTTCATGTAGGTGGCTTTATGTAGTGTGTATAGCAAAACAGGCGCGGGCGATCTGACTCTGACCTAAAAAATCTGACTTGCCCCCTCTAGGCCAGAAGCTGGGTACACCCTTGCTTATTTTCTTTTCAACTTGGTTCACTAGTGAATTTATTACTAAATAGATACTCCCTCAAAGATTTCTTATCGAATGGCCTTATAGACCTTTCAAAGATTTCTTATAGATACCTTTTGCAGCCATCAGTATTTGGTGGTTTAAAACCGTCGGTGCATTTTTAGTAAGTACACTTGCAAATTATTTTGAAGAAACTTTTCCGTACAGTCCTTTATTCTATCATTCAGATATCGATATATTTAGAAGCTTACGTAAATAAACCCCTTTGCAAAAAAACGAGCACCTATGGTTTTTCAGATTTTTAGGTATTGAAGCTTAGAAAGTAAGCTTTCATGCACATAAAATACAAAAACCATAGGTGCCCGTTTTTTTTGCAAGGGGGTTTATATTAAAAAGTACAAAATCCTTCTTCCTTCTTCCTCCTCCTCTTTCTGAATCCCTTCCTCTGAATCCTTCATCCTTCCTTCATTTCTGAGTCCTTCTTCTGAATTTTTCAATATTTTTAAAAATGAAGCGTTTGAGGATGATTTATGTGATACTATGATACATCACCTAACTATGCTTCAATGTTTCAGACCCGGCGAATCTTGACCAACCATCTAAAACTGAAACCCCAATTGAATATACTACCAACAATCACGGCCACACAATGACAATGAACAAACTTAAAGAAGACTAGAAAAATGCACAGCGAAAAATCCATCAGTCATACGTAAGTAACTCGGTGTTGCTATAGCAAGCAGTGTTTCTGTTTAAATCGAAACAAAATAAAACAGCCGAGATGCCTAATGTTAGTTTTTTAAAGATAATCGTTTTCGAAATATTTGGCTGGGTGAACCGAAGCAACTGGAGGTCTATGGGGGAGGCTTATGTCCAACAGTGGACGTCCTACGGCTGAGATGATGATGATGATGATTTGTCATATTTATTGACAGAAACTGTTTTTGTGATGTATGGTCTGCAGTCTTATTTTTAAAATACCTCCTGCTCTATTACTTGATCAAAATCATACTTAAGGTAGGTACGCCTGAAACGTAGAAATGATTTATTAGTAGGTAAGTAGTAGGAATAAAAATAATCGAAAATGCGACGAAAGTAGAAGAGCAATTGACAGACCACATCACTCGAAAAAGAAATAACCGCAGCGAAAAAAGCACGTAATGGAAGACACAGTGCTGGCAGCATAGCTCTATCAGGTACCTAGATCCACGGTCGAGAGCGAGCAACCGTTGAGAGCATCTGGCAAGTTATCGTTCATTGTGCCGTTTAAAGTTAGGCTCCCTGTCCACTGGAGCGGAGCGAGGGGGTAATGTGGAGAGGAGCGAGAAAGTAATGCGGAGCCAGTGGCGTAGCTAGGTAAAACCAAAGGCCCTGGGGCAAAAAATATGGGGAAATCGACGTACTCCAGATATGTCATTTATGCTTTGTAAGTCAGAGTCCGAGGAGCCCCCTGAGCTTGGATACCCCAGAGCACTGCACCGTCTAGCCCTCCGGTAGCTACCTCACTGTGCGGAGCGGAGTTGCGAAGATGCGGAGCTAGATAGTGAAGCGGAGCGAGAAAGTAAACAAAGGAAAAGTTTTTCATTCGCGGAGCTTTCCTGATCGAGGTCGCTTCTTCGCGCTGCTTTCCTGCTCCTGTTCCTCGCCCGGTTTCCTGGTTTTGTATGATTTTTTAAGTGGATTACCAACTCCATGTCCACTGAATAAAAGCGGAATTTTATGCAATTCTATTTGGTGGATTTTTACTGCTCCGGGCCGCTGCCTCACTCCGCTCCGATGCACAGACAGCCTTATCGCTCATTGTTCAAGAATGGAGTCTTCCGGCTGACGACGATGCTGAATAAACAAATAACGCGTTTGTTTCCTCTCGTGGAATCCGCAGCATTCCGCGCATTGTCGCTTGTTTGCGTGCACAATGGCGGATGCGCGCGCAGCCTGCGTCCGGCGCGTGTTTACAAACAGCGCTGTCCACTCTCAAAATAACGCCCTGTACCAAGCAACTGGATTGATATTGGCTATTTATAATTTGGTTGATACATGCTTCGTGGCTTATGCCTACTGTCATGGGATGCCTAAGTAGACCCTCTGCCTGGTGGACCAGTATGACCAAACTAATATCGGAAGAAGAACTGTCTGACCCGACAACCCAGGATAGGCGGTGGTGATCGGTCACTCCCATGAGACAACCCGCTTGCTTGTTTGCCTCCATCTCACACACACATACACAAACATCACCTGTATGCCCAAGGCAGAGCACACGAAACATTACCGCTTCGGAGCCACTTTTAGCAATTTTAGGTTTTAAGTTTGACAAAAACGGTACAATAGTGACAGGTGCTAGCCTCCATCTCACAATGAAAAAAAAAAGGTGTTCCTGGCGGTCTCGCAAAAAATGGGAAGAGCAAAGAAGAACAGATAACATTTGATTGATACATGCTTTGAATCTTAATAGAAATGGACGAAATAACAATAGGTAAACACGTCAGTAGATTATAATGGATGGAATGTAAAGGTACCTACGGGCTTGTCATGAATGCTTTACAGTGGGATGATATGTCACATTCACATTAAGCAGGGTTGGATTAACTCGAGTAGGCAACTGCCTAGGGCCAGCATTGATATCAGGGTGCAGCAACTTCAACTTCAAGGACGGCAGGTCTTAGAAAATAAGATCTGCTACTTTTTTGTGTGTTTGTTAGTTATATTTTGTAACAATTCCTTTTGATTTTTTACCTAGTTTGGAAAGTAAGATCAATCTTTGTGTAGCTTGTAAGCGATATAGCCTCTTGGATCCCTCGGTCCTCACTTGAGGGGACATACTAATTTAAATTTTCTCACATCCCTCTCTCCCTCCTATTAATTCGACTATTTGAAGAAATACCAGTTTCGGCTAAATCCGGATACTGTCTTTTCGCAACGAAACGTTTTGGCAACCAGTTTCATTTCGCAAACTCTAAAACTCTAAATATTTCAGGATTTATTTCAGGGCCATCGTGTGGAACCCTTTAGGTTAGGTTAGTTTTATAAAAATCCTGAAATATTTACAGTTTCAGAAATATCAAACAGTTGGGAAATTAAAAGTTGCGGAATGAAACAGTTTGCCAAACGCTATTCACATTAGTAAACCCGGCTAAATCACATCCAGGATCTTTCTCATATGCACCTATGACCTATTACTTAATTTGATTTTTTGAAGAAACACCAGTTTCGGCAAAATCGCCTCCAGGAATCCAGGATAGGTATGCACTATATGACTGAAAAAGCGTCAATGTAATGGATGCTCCTTACAGAATGACAACGTGGTAGCGGGGTGCGATGCGCTCGCGGTTATATCAGCGGGAAGACGCGGCGGCGCGCGAGTGCGTGTAGCCACCGCCGCCGCGTCGCCTGCCTGTCACTGCTGTCACGTTGACGGTACTTGCAACTATCGTTTAAATGGGTGAGATGACAAGAGCTATGGCGAAGTTTCTGCTGGTGTTTGGTATGGTGGCCAGTGTGCATCAGGTGAGTGCTTCATTAATTCTTCTGCTGTTGTTTGCTGTGGAGGTTTGCCGCGTTTGGAAGCCGGTGGGTTCACGCCACCATGAAGCAACTGGAGGTTTATGGGGATTATGTACAATAGTGGACGTCCTACGACTGTGATGATGATGAATAGGTTGGACTTATTATTTGCTAACATTTATCAGTGACTTTGCATGCGTTAACTATCAGCTTTGGCAGTAGAATTGAAGTTTCTGAATTGCACAAATTTTCTCGTGGGAATTCCCTAAATTTAAAATTTGCCTTTGCCAGATTGCGTGCCTCTAAAACTAAGTGGAAGAGATTTCGGGGTTCGGGGAAAGTATCTTTAGCTCTACGTATATAAGAATTTTGAATTTAGTTTCGGTAGCACTACTCTGTTGGCTCAGCGACCTAAAGTGGATCTTGGTTTCCGATACAACTTGACGCCAAGGTGATCTGCTTCCATTTTCCTGTGTCTAGGGCACAGAGGTCTTTCTCCACTTCATCTAACCAGAGGTAGTCGGGGTGACCAACCGGACGCCTCTCAATGGGACGCCCTAGGTAAAGTAGTAAGGTCTCTTCACTCTTCAATGCTCTGCTAGCCGGCATCCTTTCACGATGAGGGCTACGGCATAGATGTCGCTAGTGTCACTGCGTAAGTGGCTAAATAAGAAACAAACAAGCTGAGATATGTGGTACATAGGGGAAATTCGTGTCTGTACCTTGTGGCGTCTTCGAGATTTAAAAAAAAGATAGCATAATATATGACTTACCATCAGCCAAATATGTGGTCTACCACCCTAAAGTTGATAATCGTGTCTGTCGACTTGAAAGTTCGACTTTAGCGATATATTGATAGGAAATTGTTTAAAAATTGATAGACCACTTATTTTGCTGATGGTACAAGGATGATACCGAAGAGTTTCTAGGAAACGTAGATAGAGTCCTGAATCAGTAAGAGGTTTTTTTTTCGAAATGAAGAATCCCATTTTATCATAAAAAAAATTATGAGTCAGTGTGGTCACGTCCATGCTGTGTATACATGAAAGAAAAAACGTCGCAAATCTGACATTTTTTGGGGACATATTTTATTGTGCTCTTGATTGTGAGTAGGAAAAACCATATTTTATCCAAAATAAAAAAAAGTGTACCTACAGTTTTTTTTTCACACCCATTTAGCAATTTTTATAGTTGCATAATGTTGCCATCAGAGCCTACCGATACCTAATACCAAAGCAGTTTTGGCACCCAAATTAAATTTTCGTATTTTACTTTTTTGCAGGCATCCACAACTTGCAAGAACTGCGTTGTAAGTATAAGATCCAAGTAAATTGAATAGGAAATATGTGTGGTAAAATTATTGCTTTAAAAACCATCAACTTCTGTTAAAAAGCAAGGAAGATACGAGCAAATGAAGTTTGAATTGCATTTTTATCCAGAAAAATAAAATTTTGTATAGGTTTTAAATGACCATCTTATTATATTCAATCACAGTTCATATCAGATGTATTGGTTATCTGACCGACTTACTATGGAAAGGCGAAAAAAAAAATCGTTTTTCGATCTATGTTCCTTGGAGAAAGTTGTTCATTTTAAGCAACACTATCACCTGTTTAAGTAAAAAATCATCGTTAGTTTACATAGTGTATACCGTAAACTGCTTCAACTTTGCCCTCTGGCCCCAACATTGCCTGATTTGATTTAGAGTCGATAACTTAGCACTCAGGTTTAAAACTTTTATCTACACGGGAATTATTATTAAGGGGGGATAAAAGTTTAAAAACCTAAAGGGTGCTAAATCGAATCAGGCAATGTTGGGGCCAGAGGGCAAAGTTGAAGCAGTTTACGGTATTCGTCGCTTATTATGTCATTATAGACCCTCGGCAAGGAGGAGAAGGCTATGTTCCGCGCGCACTCGGACGCGTGCCTGGCCTCCTCCAAGGTGGCGCCCGCGCTGGTGGACGCCATGTGCCGCGGCGAGCTGGCCGACGAGCCGGCGCTGCGCGCGCACGTGTACTGCGTCCTGCTCCGGTGCAAGCTCATCGGGAAGGACGGCAAGCTGCAGAAGGCTGCCGTGCTGGGAAAGGTCGCCGTGCGTGGCGACGGGAAGAACGTCACTAAGGTACGGCTTCGGGATTGTTCTCTCTTCTCCTATTTATGTTTTACTGTTTTTGCTGTGATGTAGTGTGTTTTTGTTGTCAATAATTATTGTGAGTTTGAGTTTCTGATATCATCGTCGACAGCTGGAGGGCGATCACTGTTTTTTTTTATTCTACTGGAAGGCAAAGAGCAAGTGGGTCTCCTGATGGTAAGAGATCACCACCGCCCATAAACATCTGCAACACCAGGGGTATTGCAGATGAATTGCCAACCTAGAGGCCTAAAATGGGATACCTCAAGTGCCAGTAATTTCACCGGCTGTCTTACTCTCCATGCCGAAACACAACAGTGCAAGCACGGATGCTTCACGGCAGGATTAGCGAGCAAGATGGTGGTAGCAATCCGGGCGGAACTTGCATAAGGTCCTACCACCTGCAAACATACGCCTTTGCCTTTCCCAGATCGACAATTGCTTCGGTTGGAAGCACCCTGTATCCACCGTGACATAACGGCTTTAGGCTGCGTTTCAATCAGAGATGTGCCAGTATGTGTTCAAAAATCATGAACAATAAGCGGAGCGAGATTGGGGTAAATCAAGTGTTTCTATTCATCATAATCATCATCATGTCAGCCTAAAGACGTCCACTGCTGGACATAGGCCTCCCCCAAGGCTCTCCACTCAGACCGGTGTTGTGCTTTTCGCATCCACCCCGCGACCTTAGCTAAGTCGTCGCTCCATCTTGTTGGAAACCTACCAACAGCTCGTCTCCCGGTCCGCGGACGCCATTCGAGAACCTCTCGAGTGTTTCTGTTGGTTCATGAAAAACGCATTCCTCGCAACACATCCTCGCACATCTCTGGTGGAAATGCGACCTAATGCGAGATTGTTTTCCGGCCTCCAGCTGTGCATCGTAGCAAGATTCCTTCGTTAACATGTTGGCAGCCCACCATACTTCATCTAAAGTGTTATTCCATGCCACCCCCCACACAAATTTAGTGATCCCACCGGTGATGCACACATCGTCCTAATTATTAAGGTGTCAATATGCCATTAAGCCGTGGTGGCCACTAGGTTTGACCTATCGCCTCTCAAGCAGAGAGTCGTGGGTTCAAACCCCGGCTCGCACCTCTGAATTTTTCGAAATTCATGTGCGGAATTACATTTGAAATTTACCACGAGCTTTGCGGTAGAGGACAACATTGTGAGGAAACCTGCACAAACCTACGAAGCAATTCGATGGTGCGTGTGAAGTTCCCAATCCGCACTGTGCCCGCGTGGGAACTATGGTACAAGCCCTCTCATTCTGAGAGGAGGCCTGTGCCCAGCAGGGGGACGTATATAGGCTGGGATGATGATGATGATGATGCCATTAATAATCATTTACCTATCCTCGCACAGCACAGGTGGAAATAGCGGAGCGGAGCGAGGCGAAGGAAATCAAGCGTCCCTGTTGGTTCCTGAAAAACATTTCTCGCAACACATCCACGCACATCTTTGGTTGAACCGCAGCCGAGTTCAAAACCAAACTCCAGACTAGTTTTTTTGTGGTTTCCCAGGTCCTGGAAAGCTGCTCGGACCACCAGCAGGGCGATACTCCTGAGGAGCTGGCCTGGAACCTGTTCCGCTGCGGCTACGACAAGAAAGCCATCCTCTTCGACTACATGCCCACTTCAGAGTAACGCGCTACTCGCCGGCAGGTGTCGCCCTAGTGCCGCTACTCGCCGCTAGATGCCGCTGCCTACTTTGCTATTCAACTGTTTATAAATTGTTTTCTGTTTTTATTTAAACTTTCATTCTTATTAAACTGTATTTCTATTTCAGTGTATGACTAATTCTGACACTAAGGGGCTGTTTCGCCACCTATTAATTAGTTTTATTTGACGGATAATTTTATTGTATATTCGTACAAAATAAAAAGAGATGGCAGCAGTTTTGCCCGCAGCTTCGCCCGCGTAAAATCTGGTTATCGTTCCGGGTGTTCCGGGATAAAAAGTAGCCTATGTCACTCTCTGCCCCATAAACTCTATGTTAATCTTTATGTCAAAAATCACGTCGATCCGTCGCTCCGCATTATGGCGTGAAACACAGACAAATATACAAAAACACACACTTTCGCATTTATATATTAAGTATGGATTTATTCTAGGAAGGCTAGATTTGCGACCGCAAAGGAATTTCCGGACAGCTCCGGAATGGGATATCATTAGGTCATCCTATTGAACTTATTATTGGAATTAGTGGGTGAGACAGAGTACACAAAAAATGGAATAAATTATGATGAGATGAAGTAATGTATTGGACATAATAATAGTTACAAACCGTTAGCATATGAGTCAACTACGATTCTTCATTTTGTAGAACTTAAAAAAAATCCTATTCGTGTTATCTATACTTTTGTAGAAGAACAATACAATACAATACAATAGGTACAATACAAATATTCTTTATTGATCACCAAAAACAATACAGAGACATTACAAAAATAAAAAAAATCAGGTAGACAATAGGCGGTCTTATCGCTAAAAAGCGATCTCCAACCAACCATTTTGCTAGTTTTAGCCATTTTGTTAGTCGTAGTTTTGGTCTTTTGTCGCTATTCGGATAGAAGTGTGCAACGTGTTTTTTGATTTCCGTTAATTTCGAAAGATGTGAATATTTAGCGAAAAAAAAAGGAAAACCTACCTTATGAAATGTCTCTTAAACTCAAACTCACAATATTTATTGACAACAAAAACACACTACATCACAGCAAAAACAGTAAAAACATAAATAGGAGAAGAGAGAACAATTAGACACGTGTGATGTCAAAAGGACTCTTCGTTCCATTCTCCATACAAACGTTTGTCTTATAAATGTAATTAGTAATTAGTCATGATACAGGGGATCGTATTAAAAGTTTAAAGTAATGCCTAAAACAATGCTGACATCTGAAAGCAAAGTAGGTAAGGATGGTAGATACAGATATTCCGTTAGAGTTGGATTCGATACCGAGTCAACACCCTCAAGCCATCGTGATTCAATGAGCCGGATCACGGTAAATAGACAATGCGCAAATAAAGTACCGTGACGCATTCATGACATGATCTATCCACAAACATATATTGGTTTAGGTACCTAGGCTGCTTTGTTGGTTTACCATTAAAAATTTTGCCTATGTTGGAATTTAACTAACGATTCTATGTGAGAAACACGTTCATCGTCCGCTGTTCAACAAAGGCCTCTCCCTTAGAACGCCACAACTCCTTTACCACCCTTAGGTTCAACAACTTAAGGACAAACAGCCTTTTTAGGGTGCTTTACCCAAAGGGTAAAAACGGGACCCTATTACTAAGACTCCACTAAGGACTAAGGTTTTAAATTAAAAGAACTATCCAACGATACCCCAAACTACAAGCATCTACAAGGTTGGATGAGAAAAAAAAATCACCCCCACTTTACATCTATGGGAGGTACTCTAAAATTTATTATACTGTTTTGTCGGCATAGTGTACATGTTATATATTCGTGCAAAATTACAGCTTTCTAGCATTGATAGTCTCTGAGCAAAGCCGCGGACGGACAGACAGACAGACATGGCGAAACTATAAAGGTTCCGTTTTTGCCATTTTGGCTACGGAACCCTAAAAAGGATAATATTTAAATTATACTGCAAACTATAGGGTAGTTTACCCTACCGATTTTGACGAGTCACCTCCGTTATGTCCCCAACACTTGTTATGTATCGGTGCCAGTATCAATCTGTCAATTAACAACAATATTAACAAGTGTGCGGAGGCTGCTGCAAACTGAGATCACTCCGTGGGCGGCTCGCGGCTGCAAACTGACAGCAGTGGCAGTATCGCGCGCGCCTTGGTCCAAGTCGCGGCCATCTTGAATTTTGAATACGCGCCAATTTTAATGTGAATTTGCAAAAGTTTGGTGTGTTCGTGTTAGTAAGTGTTAGTGTTTGATTTTAATTGGATTGGATGCCTCATGCTAGGATTTCGGGAGGAGTTCTGGAATATTATTGTTAAACGTAAGTATTGTAACTTAGCTACGCAAATGAGTGGAAAATGAGCGAGAATGTAACCCAGACCTTAAGGAACATTTAAAGAAAGAAATAAAGACATTTATTCACATTCACAAAGACACACAAATACAACAACAAAAAAAAACAATAGACAGTAAACAGAAACAAAACATACTTAAAGGAAATACCAAAATAAAAATATACGGTTTTGTTTTAATCTATCTTTACTTATAAAACGGTACTCAGACTGAATGACACAGCCATACATATCATAAACTAATGGAGCTTTTTTGATCATGAAACTACCGTGAGACTCACTCATATTAAACGATATTGTAACGGATAACTCACTTCTTAGATAAATCAAGTTTAGCTCGACTGTTTGGGGCTATTTCTTAGCCCTTCTTCAAAGGAGCAACACAACAGGGTTTGTCGGACAGTCGCGTAAGCAGAGCTGTGGCACGTAGTGCGCGTTTTGCGGCAGCCGCCAAGTCGCGTGCTAGAAGGGCTTCGAAATAGCCCGAAACATGTCTAGCTAAACTCGATTTAAGAGGTGCATGAGTTATCCGTTACAATATCTTTTAATATGATGGAGCTAGTGACTTTGAAATTTGGCAAAATTCTTTTCACGACCTCAAAATCTGGTAGTCTACTATATGTACAATGCGTTTCTAGAGGATTTTTCTCCATGTATGGTGAAAAAGCTTGCAGCTCCACTATTTTCAGAGCGATATAACTTGGGATCTTTAAAAACGCACTGCTCTTTCCTCAACGGTCCGGCAACACATCCGTAATTCAACTTATGTTATGGGTGTCCATGGGCATGCTTTCCTTCAGGTGACTGGGCCTGCTCATTTACCCACTATCATAAACACGAACATTTCAAATTCAAATTTTCAAGATTCATCTAAATACCTTAAGAATTGTAGAGCTGACTACACTGGCGTAGCATCAGATATTTCCATGGTAAAGCCGAAGCAAAGATCGGTTTACCGGTGTTTGTATGTTTGTCCCTCTTAGACGGGAACGCATCTGAATATCGAATGTTAAGTTAAAATATCGAATGTATTAAAATATCGAATGGGTCATAATATCGAAAGGTTTACTTTCTGAAACCTTAAACTTCTCAGGATTAATTAAAACGGCAACGTATTTCTATACGTTAGGCTGGGTTAGATCCCCTTAGATTAGATTAGGTTAGATCTATAAAAATCTAAAAAAATACAGTGTTAAGAAAAATACCTTTTCGATATTATGACCCATTCGATATTTTAACATTCGATATTCAGATATTCCCATTCGATATTCCCTCTTAGACGTCTAAAATATAATAAAAAAAAAAAAATTAAAACGCTTTAGAGACTTTAGACGCTCTGCATGATATTAACAAACATCTTCAAAACTATTGTCAATTTTAAGGCTACCTTGTGGAAGACAATCCATGTTCGCGATTGTACAGGAAAAGGAACCATTTACTCAAGCGAATATTTGCGTAGCGTGGGAATCGAACCCAGAGGACTTTAGGAATGCGCTGCCGATGTCGCAGTACTTACATTACTCGCCAATACCCCACAAGCAAATTACTGGAGAATTTTAAATGGACGGCTTGTAGTCTGAAGTAATTAACGAGAAGCTTTAATTTCTTTTAAAGTCTACAGATACGTAAATAGGTAATAGGGCACGTATCTGAATATCGAAAATTATCGAAATTTGCAGGTGGTAGGACCTTTTGCAAGGTCCGCCCGGATTGCTACCACCATCTTGCTCGCTAATCCTGCCGTGAAGCAGCAGTGCCTTTCAGTCGAATAAAAAAATAAAAAATTGAAATAAATAGTTAAAATACCGACGGTCAAAATATCGAACCTAACCTACTTTCGATATTTTTACAGACTATTTTTAAACATTAGATATCTATATTAATTTTCGATATTCAGATAATTCCCCAAATAAAAATCTTTAATTTTTAGCCAGACACTAGGGTACTGTACCTCAAAAGAAAAAGAACTCGAGTGTGATACGAACTCGAGTGAAGAGAGTTTCATACCTATGATGAAATATTTAATAATTATTTCCTTTTTAAATAATGCCTCCTATATTTAAATCACATTTCTTACAGGCAAATAATATTTTTTTGTAGTTTTTTAAAATTTTAGGTTCAGTATTTAGTTTCGACATTAAATTTATCTAATGATACACAGTCACCTATAGCAATATCCGACACAACAAAGTGTGCATACATAAATAGCTGATACGACTCTATTTATAGCGCCGTTAGGACCTGTCAGATATTTTTGCACATGACTTATATTAATGCAGATGACTTTACAAGAGACATAACTTACTACTGATAATAAATAAAAGCCGTGGGGCATAAGAATGTTGCCTCCCCCTCTCTTCCCGTGGGCGCCGTAGAGACCGGCTGAGGGATAATACCAGAAGATGGGCAGCAGCGTCTTCTTGGCGACTCTTACATCATATACTGCGCTCGCCAACCCGCTTGCCGACGCTTGCCCTTCCCCAATCCCCCTTCATAAACCTCAAATATCATGGGACACTTTACTCCAATTGACTTAGTCCCAAACTAAGCAAAGCTTGTACAAGCTTCAAGGGCAAAGATATCGACACGGCCAAATTTGCAAAAATATGTATACACGACTTTATGCAGTTAACATTAATGTTACCCTTAAGGCCGTGTATACATAATTTTGCAACTTTGGCTGTGTCGATATCTTTGCCCTATGGATACTAGGCAACGGACAAACATAAATAATTACGTGTATAAAATATAGATAAATACATACTAAATACATATTGAACATCCAAGACCCGAGTGTAAACACAAGTACGGATTATGCATACAAATATCTGCCTCGGCCAGGAATCGAACCCGCAAACTCAAGCTTCGTAGGGTTCTCTAACCACTTGGCCGTCCGGTCGTCAAATTTGTTCAGGTTAATTTTTTTTATTCGACTGGAAGGAAAACGAGCTAGTGAGTCTCCTGGTGGTAAGAGATCACCACCGCCCATAAACATCTGCAACACCAGGGGTATTGCAATTGCGTTGCCAACCTAGAGGCCTAAGATGGGATGCCTCAAGTGCCGGTAATTTGTAATTGTTTATTTAACGAGCTTATTTTTCAATGACGCACTCTACAAACTTCCAAGTTTTAAAAAACTTGGATTTATTTACCGATTCAGTTATGATCACCTTCAGGCTCAATCAGAAGGCCTTGCGAAACGTTTAATGCCTTATAGGGGGTGTGCCTTATGGGCGGGCCTTATGGCAATATGCCTTATGGGCGATATGCCTTATAGGCGATATTTCGTTGTTATGACTGCAGCGCCAAAACGCGCCTGTGCCGCCCACGCCTGTATGATTGGACTGAGCGGTTCGCCGATAAATCTAATATTAAATCCATACTAATATTATAAATGCGAAAGTGTGTTTGTATGTTTGTGTGTTTGTGTGTTTGTATGTTTGTATGTTTGTCCCTCTTTCACGCCGTAACGGAGCGACGGATCGACGTGATTTTTGGCATAGAGATAGTTTATGGGCCCGAGAGTGACATAGGCTACTTTTTATCCCGGAAAAATGCACAGTTCCCGATGGAACAGCGCGCGATAACCGAATATCGCGCGGGCGGAGCCGCGGGCAAAAGCTAGTCTATTAATATTTTAATATACTGGTCGGTCATCCCCACTAATTTATAATTATGCTAAAGTAACTCTGTCTGTCTGTCTGTTACGCTTTCACGTCGAAACCACTGAAGCAATTTTGATGAAATTTGGTATATAAGTAGTTTGAATCCCAAGGATCAACATAGGATACCTTTTATTCCAGTAGAGGGTGCCACCGCGCGATAACCTAGGTCCACGCAGACGAAGTCGCGGGCATAAGCTAGTAATTCTATATTATTAAGGTTAAGGTCAACAATTTAAAGTATTGCTTTGTCATTTTTCATAACAGTTTATTAAATCAGAAAAAAATAAACAACCATTTTCGCTGCAAGCGTAGAATACGGTTACTAAGTTCCTATATTAATAATAATAATAATATATTATCACTAGCTTATGCCCGCGACTTCGTCTGCGCGGACCTAGGTTATCGCGCGGTGGCGCCCTCTACTGGAATAAAAAGTATCCTATGTTGATCCTTGGGGCTTAAACTATCTCTATACCAAATTTCATCTAAATCAGTTCAGCGGTTTTGACGTGAAAGCGTAACAGACAGACAGACAGACAGAGTTCCTTTCGCATTTATAATATTAGTAGGGATTTATTTCAAATAACTTGGATTCATACCCTCCCCCTCCACACACATACGCACACACACACACACAAGCGATCGCTTCAAATAGCCAACCTACTGTGTTAAAAACTTATAATGCATAGATATAATTTAATAATATTGTAAATCTGTTTAAAAGAAAAATATCTCGTTGACTTTCTTGCCGAATTCTTCTCAACACAGGTTTTTCCGAACCGTTGGTAGATTTTTGGACATTCCTAACTGCTTGTTATAGTCTAAATTGAATAAAGATACCTATCTTGACTATGACTTTGAAAATATTCTGTTGATTTGATATAAGAAGTGTAAAAAATATCGAGAAAAGTATGGTACGGCCGTGCCTTTGTTTTTTTTTGCTCGACTTGGCGGGGGCACTGCCGTGCCCCCAGATAAATTAACTAGCTTTTGCCCGCGGCTTCGCCCGCGTGGAATTCTTTTATCGCACGCTGTTCCCTCGGGAACTGTGCATGTTTTCGGAAAAAAAGTAGCATGTCACTCTCGGGTCCATAAACTATAGGTATCTATGCCAAAAATCACGTTAATCCGCCGCTCTGTTTCGAGGTGAAAGACGGACAAACACACAAATACACACACTTTCGCATTTATAATATTAGTACGGATAGCAAAGCAAAACCACAACACAGACTGTTGCCCAGCCGCCACCTAGTAGGGCAGTGAGTATAAACATAACCCATTCAGAAATATAGAATACATAAATCGAATAAAGCAGCATATTAAACAAATGAACGACTATAAAATAAATCCGATCGTTCCGGCCCACTTTTATCGGCACGCAAATTGATGTTACGATTTCACACCAATTTAAGAAACCGATTCATAAGCAGGTAGAAATGCGTACAATGTTTTAATGGCATTTTTATTGTAACAGATTGGCTATCGCCAGATCATTATTAAGTTAATTAATTGTTTTATTCACGTGGTGATCCATATCCATGAAACATTTTAGGTAGGTAGGTACTTTACTATGCCGCTATTTACCCGTTGAGTTGAGTGGAGTGCGACACATTGATTTTCATACAGTAATATCTAGCTAAAGCTGAGATTGGCACCCATTGCACAGTATATATGTAAACTAAAACAGTAGGGAAGCTACGAACAAATCGATCGAAACGAACACACTCACACAGACGCGCGCTCTTCACGGCCTCTAAGGGGGTCTCGCGACTGCAGTACCTTGACTTCTGGGAACTCCCAAGACGAAGCTTGATTGTTCGCCCCAAAAACTCTCACATAACAAATTTCATCGAAATCGCTACGGAATAAAAGGTTCTTCTTCTTCTTTGGGTGCCATCTCCTACCGGAGGTCGGCTATCATTAGTGCTATCCTTATCTTCGACACAGCATCTCGATAATAGAAAAATAAAAGGTTGTTTAAAGATAAATTTAATAATTTATTGAATCAGGCGTTACTTTGCGGACGTCCATGTCAATGAACTAAAATAATTTCTTTGCTCGCCCGCGACTTCATGATAGCTAAGTTTGTATAAGATATGCGTTTTCATGCAGTTCCTCCACCTCCACACTGTAAGAACACACACAAATCACACAAACCCATCTATCACCATCACCATACTAAACTGGCGCGTTTCAAACTCAACCTGGACTCATCTTCAGAGCAACACAACCGTACACCATGCTACCATATGTTAAACATCTAAATAAATTCATCATCATCATCATGACGATCATGACGATGATGATGATGATGGTTGAATATTTTAACTATTACTGATTTTTTTTATTCTTAATAACAGCTATGATAATAATAACTTCTGCTGACAAATGGTCAGTTCAGTTGATTTGCAGTTATTTAAATTGGCATTCCTGAGCCTAAATCGACTTATCACTGTTCCCTCATTTGTCATACTTAGTTCACAGCAGTTATTGAGCAGAGATCGCACCATCACCGTCGTTGGCGCAACTCAATCCAAAACCGCGAGCATTATACATTACTTGCTGTACATTGCCGGCGTTTGAACGATCGCGGCAAACCCCTTGCCACGCGGTCACGCAATGTAACACATTAGTAAGTTATTCTCGCGCTTGTAAATAAGGTTATAATCGGCGCAGTTGTTAGAGGCAGTGGGCGCTGCCCACGGCGCAGTGAATCATGGAATATTGTACTTAATTAAATTAAAGCGGTACAAAACATGTATACACTATAAGGTACTGTTACGTGCTGGGTGATTCTATAGACATTTAGAAACTGCAGGGCTACTATGAAACTCGAAGTTCGTGTCGTGCGGTCCCTCTCGCTCTTGTATTAAATAGTATAAGTGTGAGAGGGACCGCACGACACGCACTTGGAGTTTCGAGTTTCGTAGTAGCCCTGCTGGCCCTTTGAGAGCCTGATGGGCTCGTTTTTTAAAGATCCCTAAGCTGTACCCTCGTTGATCGAAGGCTGTACTGCTTCGGAAACACTGTACCAGGAAGCTGAATTTATATTTTATACGATAACGGGGCTCACTTTGCCAGCAGCTCTGAAACAGGCCGAGGACAGAGTGGTGTGGAAGCGTTCATCAACATCTCCGTTTAACTTATGAATATAAAAAACATAAAAGCTTATCAAGATGGGTACGCTTGATAAATGAAGAACACGACAAAGAATAGAGATTCCGTGCTGTGTGCTATACCGATACACCATCACTAGACAGGAGTACAAATACGAATTTCTCCTATGCACCACATATCTCAGCTTGGGGTGTCTATTGTTTGACCGAAAGTTACATGCCATAATTTCATTATCCCGAACTTCACATGCCCGAAACTTCATTTGCTCGAATGTTTCATTTACTAGAAAATTTATTTCATATAAATTTATTTTCCCGAAACTTTGATGCCATAATGATACGAATGCAATACGTATTGTTTTCCATATAATTAAGTGCAATAATATTATTTAATAGAATATTCAGACGCCATAGTAAATAGTGTTTATTTTGATAATGATTGATTAAAATTGCTTTTTTCTATTACTAATCTATCTATTATCTTTATTATCCGGGCTGTTATAAAAAAAAAACCTAACATCGATTTTATATTATAGAAAACAACATTATGACGGTTGTATATTATAGCACATGAAATTCGGGAAAATGAAATTCGGGCAAGTAAAGGTATACCCTCAGCTTGTTTGTTTAGTCACTTAAACAACGACACTAGCGACATCTATGCTATGGCCCTCATCGAAAAACTTTCAGCACTCCATTGAAACTAACCGCTTACCCAGACAAAGAGATGTCGCTATTAAGCAATCAAATTAAGATGGATTTTTTAGAGTCTTTCTTATTTTAACTCCATATTTGTTACTTTTACGGATATCCTATGAAAACCATATCGTGGTGATGTAGGGGTTATAGCACGCACGACCTGGGCTCCCAGCGCTGGTCTCTTTTTCCGGTTTTTCTGTGCATCCATGTCTCAAAAATATTTTAGATAAGAGACATATTATTATAGTCGCGCTGTTTGTAGATTCGCCCAAAACTCAAGTGCGCTAGCAATCAGCGAGCCGCGATGACGGATTGCTTCCAATAGCAGACAAAAAGTGCTAATGTGTCGTAATGAGGACTGTCGGCTGCGCCCACGCACGCCGTGCGCCGACTGTACATTTCACTACGCCTAGCACGCCTTCTTTCACATTTGACAACACTATACACGCGCTGTTCCATCGGGAACTGTGCATTTTTCCGAGATTAAAAGTAGTCTATGTCACTCTCTGGCCCATAAACTATCTCTATGGCAAAAATCACGTCGATCCGTCATTCCGTTACGGCGTGAAAGACGGACAATAAATATACAAACACACAAACACACACACACTTTCACATTTATAATATTGCAATATTAGTACCTATGGACTGAATCAGGTTTTCTTTGCGGAGGTGCATATCAATGAACTAAAAGAATTTACTTCGCTCACCCGCGACCTTATGATAGCTACTAGCATGAAATGTGTGTTCCTGCAGTTCCACACACAAATCACACAACCCAATCTTCACCAGCACTACACTACGCTGGCGCGTTTCGTCGCCAGCTTTGAAGATGAGCTCAGGTTGTGTGCGAAACGCGTCAGTGTAGTGTGGTGATGGTGATAGATGGGTTTGTGGTGTGTGCTCTTACAGTGTGGAAAATAACAAAGCTAGTGACCCATATTGGGATCTAAAGTACTACCTAAGATCGGTTTCGTAATTTACCTTTCAGGTACAGAAATCTAAAAAAAAAACTTCAAAGGTCTTAAGAATCTACAGAACACTCCTTCTGACACCTCAGTAAGGACATCCCATTATACTAATTGCGTAAAACAAAGCCTGTATCCCGGTAATGCGATTTCGCGCCAAAAATACCAATGAGTAACCGATCACCGAAGATGGCGGCCATAAACCATAACCGGCGGACAATGCGCACGCGCAAAATGGGCAAAATGGCCGTCGGCTAGTGATGCGCTGGTAACATCGATGTTTTATAATAATGATGCGTCGTGACGTGTCGATAATGGTTGTTATTCGATGATTAATACATGTTTTATTCTGTGGTAGAGTGCGATGGAAAAAGGAAATATTAAAGTCAGTCAGCCACTACCCTTTTTCTCAGTAACGCGTGTCAGTATCAAGCGGTATTAATATCAAATATCTACTCAAATCTGCTACTCCTTGGATTAGTAAAAAAAACAGACTTGTAAGGCAATGAAATTAAAAGAAACAGTTAAAAAAGGTGCTTCCATACAAATTTCCGGGAAATCAAATCAAACTTATAGGATACTTCCAGTTGTCGTAGAAACGTTAAATTTTGTTTAACATAGCCAATACTAGAAGTCTAAAAATATTACACCTACATATATTTTTTAAATTTACGTATCTGAACTGTCTACGTCAGTGACCAATCTAAAATAACCCCACCCTGCACTGCACTGGATTTTGCTTAGGAGCAGGGCTGACACCGGATAACCTACAAATTTGTACGGAGCTTTCGATGCGTGACTTCTTGGTCGGCTATAGTAGTAATTGTAATAAAATAAATAATAATTAAATTCAAATATTCAAGTAACATTATGACTCATTTTGCTAAACAAAATTTGTTTGTTTTCTTTTCTTGTGTTGTTGTTAGTGTTAGGTAAAACATACTTTAGATTAGGACTTGTCATAATTTATCTTTTTGAAATTAAGAATAAGAATAAAAAATAATGAGTAAATCATGTTTTCAACAATAGGTACCGAACAACGACATGCCTACCAAATGAAAATCGATTCCACGCATTGATGATTTTATTGGACCAAGTGCAATACCATTGATAGTTTCATCGACTACGCCCAACCCTAACTTAGGGCATAAGGAAATATCTCGCAGAGACTAAAATGTCGACAATTTATCGCGATCCTCTTTAGGTATGATCAGATTGTTATAACTAAATTGGTTTGGAGACTGCTGCTGGGATTGTTTTAGGCAATATCTGCGTAGGTCTCGCGTTGTTGGGGTAACTTTTTGGAAAACTGGTGGACTTTATAAATAAACTTGTGGATACATATGTTTAGGGAACCGATCTTTAGTAGGGAAGTAGAGTTACGGGTGCCTGAGAGTTAGAGAGGGTGACACATTTAGATCGGTCAGAATGGGACGTTAGTATGGTATGGTATGGTATGGTGGTGGACGGTGGTATGGGCAAGTCTAAAACTATAAGACACACAAAGATCTGTTATTATCTGTGGTTCTTAGGAACTGTGTCATCGATTTTAGTGACGTGAAAAATGCGAAATGCCTAAAATGTAAAGCACGCATTGGATTTTCTGAATTTCTAAACCAAAGCCGCAAGCTCTATCAAACAACACCTCTAACCAATAATCTCCTCCATTACAATAATCGACGATTTTATGTTGTAATTTATTAAACGACATTTATATCGACTGGCACGGTCCCTATGTCTTTTGATTCACACCGTCTGTGGACCCGACGCCCACATCATCATTCCTATCCGGAAGTACCATAAATAGTTTCCGTTTTTGGCAAGCGAAGCGATTTCAGCTTTCAATTTGGTCTTGTATCTGTTAAAATTGAATTATAGCAATATCCAGTCAGTCCATAGTTTGTCAACTAGGGAAAGATGTGCCTTTAGTGTAAGTTTTCGGTTACAAAATGCGTCTCGATCGCGTTCGCGTTTAAATTTCAATTTGCATGGAAACACGAACATCGCAAACGTTCCGCTAGAGGCGTTGTACGTTTTTCCATACAAATTGAGATTTTAACGCGAACGCGATCGAGACGTATCTTGTAACTGAAAATTTACACTAAGGGTACTGCAATGATATTATATGTTATTATTTAGAAGCTCACTGGCTTACCGCTTACCGGAGAGAGGGCGAGCTGTCAGATGGGCCGCTCAGATTTTTCTTGCAACTCTAATCTGGATTCGATTTGCAGCATTCGAACATGGCGGATGTAGACAATATCTAATTTTGCTATTTCTGTTTCTTTGGCTAGTTGAAGTATAATTTCATAGTGTTTTATGCGGCGATTAACCTTAACAGTGAACAGTGTTCACATAATTCTATATTGCTCTCGTGTCTGACATTTTTTAATGCGCAAGTTGTCTCCACGTGGTTTCTGGAATTTTACTATCAAGCTACAAAAACTACAATCACCGTACAACGTACCTCTCAAAGAGAATACTTAGACACTGGCGAAATTGTCCTATTAATTAGGACAGAAAAGCCATATTTTATAAAAGAGAAGAACTCTAATCTGGGTTTCAATCTAAACTTGCACCTATAGGGAACCAAACTAGATTTAAACTAAGACCTAAGACCTAAAATAAGATGTTTTACAGCCAAACATGGCGGTCGTTAACTAAAGAGACACCGTTTAAGGAGCGCCATTCACGAGGACGCTAAGTGTCGTCTTGAAGTCAGTGAACAGATCTATCATACCGGTTGTACTGTGTATGTACAGTGTGGTACAGTGCGGCTAGTATTATACAAATCCTACACGTTTCATCATGTCAGCCGAAAGACGTCCACTGCTGGACATAGGCCTCCCCCAAGGCTCTCCACTCAGACCGGTCTTGTGCTTTTCGTATCCACCGCGATCCCGCGATCTTAGCCATGATCCTACACGTTTGTCCTATGTATTTTTATTATAAGCATGGTGATTACAAAGTAGGTAAAATTGGTTTTGCGTGGCTCTTGGGGTAGGTAGGTAGGTATTTTGCTTATAATACACCGGGTGTGGCCTGTAATACGAGCAAAAAATTAAAACATAGATCGTCCTCGTTAAACTGAACAACATTAGTTCAGCGAATATTAAAAATAATTAGTTTTTTAATTTTTATTACACTTTTAAGTTTATTGTTTTAATTTTTTTGCTTATATTACAGGCCACACCCGGTATATAATGTTTTAAGCTTTCGTTTCAAGAAAACGGAACCGTTATAGTTTTCCTTGTAAGTTTGATAATACTTAATATACCATCCTGAATTATTTCAAATTTTTCCACCCACCGGCTTAGATTTTATAGGGCGGAGGGGGACGCTCGATTTTAATGAAGATTTGCACTTTAAAGTTGAATATTTTGCAAACAAATCACTGAGTCGAAAAATCGTTCTAGCAATCCCCTAGTGATTTCAAAAGACCTATCCAACCGATACACCACACTACAAGGTTGGATGAGAAAAAAAATCACCCCTACTTTACGTCTATGGGAGGTAGTTACTTACGCTAAAAAAAAATTTTTTAAATTTCTTATTACACTGTTTTATCGGCATAGTTTACAGCTTAAATTACAGCTTTCTAGCATTTACGAGTATAGTCACTGAACAAAAACACAAGCCGAAACATGGATGCACAGAAAAACCAGAAAAATAGACCAGCGCTGGGATAAGGGTTCCATTTCCGCCATTACACCTACAGCATTATTAGGACTGTGTGGGTACGTTGCCAGCCTAAAAGGAGGGTTAAAGGGGGGGGGGAGGGAAGGGGACTTGAGCATTTCATATAAAATCAAAAGTATGCGAGTGTGTGTCCTGTAACTCTTTAAGGATAAAACATGCTAAAATATGTTATTACATGATAATAACATGAAAATTACTCAGCCCAGTGTACCGACGGCACGTAGGCCGGCCATTATAGTGAAGAAGCATGCGCGACCAAATACATAACCCACGCGACTACCGCAAAAACTATTGTCCTCTCATGACCGCTTCACTACCTCGTGTCACTTGATGGATTAGATACATATTTATAACTAAGAAGTCTTCAGACACGTGGTCGAACAACCCGATGGATCGATACCATAACCTCACACTAAGATCCTAAGCGGTCAATAGAGACAGATGGAGATGGAAGGATTATGTACAAATAAGGATTTTTGTTATATTTTAATTTTCTGATTTACTTTTGATGCACCACCTATTGTAAACTAGTCCTTCCTTCTTTCTGTAAAAAAGGTTGCCTGGAAGAGATCGCTCTTAAGCGATAAGGCCCCCTATTGCTTACCGTTTTTTTTCTCTGTGTATTTGTTTTCTGTATCGCTTACTATCTGGTGTACAATAAAGAGTCTTTTTATTGTACTGTATTGTATTGTATAAGTTTTTGGTAAAATTTCATTTTTAATAAAAACTTTTTTGTTGACTGTACCATTGTCACCCAAACTACATTTGCATACCAGATTTCAAGTCAATGCCAGCTTAGCGCCAGAACCGAACTTATGTTACCTAGACGAAAAATAATTATGTCAGTCAAACAGTATACGAAATAAACTTTATACAAAATTAAAATTAGCTAATTTAAAATTACACACACACACGCCTGTATTTCCAAATGGGGTAGGCAGAGCACACGAAACGTTAGGTACGGCTTCGAAGCCACTTTTAGCAATTTTAGGTTTGACAATGGTTCAATATCGACAGGTTGCTAGCCTGTCGCCTACGGTTTACCTTAACCTAAGTCTCCTCTTACGACATCCATGGAAGAAATGGAGAGGTGTAATTCTGACCAGACACCACACAAGGGTCTAACCCGACATCCACACGTGGAAAATAAAATTAGGCGAAACAAAATTATGAAAAAGTTGTATACAAAATGATTGTCACTAAAATGAAAATTAGGTAAAATGGGCCATTGGGTTAGTGTTAAGTAATATTAGTTTATTTAAAATTAGGTAAACCGAAAATAGGCAAAAGTTAGACAAAAAAGGTACAACCATAAGAATCGTGTCACCGGAGAGCGCGGGGGTGCGGGCGGGGGCGGCCACGTGCTGTCACTGCGCATATCATTCAGATAATTGTATAGTTTAGTTTATAATTTTCAACACATTACTTTCCATATTTGGATGGAATAAGTATCGATTTGAATCAATGAGGCAAGGATGTGTGAGCGTGTTGTGGTGTTTTCAATTAGCCGAGCGAGCGAGAAGCGTAGGTTGTCCCAGTGTGGATTGAGAACTTCACACATATGAAGTTTCCTCATAATGATTTCCTTCACCGTAATGCTTATGTTAATATAAAGTTTCGCACAAGTATATAGGTAGGGTAGGTGCATTACCCATTGAAATTGTATATTTATTAATTTATAATTATCCTAATTTCCCAAATGAATTTTGAAAATTGAGCCCGGATTAAAACTCACGATCCATGCTTGAAAGGCCGTCGACGACCAGTTCAAGTAAAAAAAAGAAAACAAAAATATTTTTTCATAATTTAAATAGCCACAAATTTTAGGTTGCCTGGAAGAGATCGCTCTGAAGCGATAAGGGCGCATATTGCTTACCTCAGAAAGTCTCTGTGTATATACCTGTTTTCTGTAATTGTTTGCTATATGTTGGTGTGCAATAAAGAGTTATTGTATTGTATTGTATTTTAGATAGACTAAGGGGATGTTTCACCACCCATAGATTAAATTTATTTGACGGATAAATGTGATGCCATCTCTGTTTGCTTTGTTCGAATAGACGGAGACGGCGTCACATATATCCATCAAATAAAATTAATCAATGGGTGCGTGGTAAAATAGCTCCTTACTATTTTATTTTATAATACTATTAGCTTGTGCCTGCGGCTCCACCCGCGTGGTATTCGGTTATCGCGCGCTGTTCCCTCGGGAACTGTGCATTTTTCCGGGATAAAAAGTTGCCTATGTCACTCTCGGGCCCATAAACTATCTCTATGCCAAAAATCACGTCGATTCGTCGCTCCGTTACGGCTTGAAAGGCGGACAAACATACAAACACACTTTCGCATTTATAATATTAAGTATGGATCTATTATACTCTATATTACAAAATAGAGCAGTCAAAGTAGTCAACGTGTAATGAATGAAAGCGTGTCAGCAGTAAAAGCGTCGCGGGCGGCGCGGGCGCAGCGTGGGCGGGGCCGGCTGCAGCGCCGCAGCGGATAAGGCGCCAGCAGGCTTGCAATGCAGGGACACTTCTCAAAGTCAAAGTCAAATTGTTTTTTCACTCCTCATGCTCGTAAAGTTCGTGTTTATGCTGGATCTGGGCGAGATAACGTGACTTTTTATGCTCTAGTGCATAAAGTAAAATGTTCGTCTGAACAAGGCACACTCAGCAGGCTTGCATTATGCAGGGAAACTTTTCAAAGTCAAATTGATGATGATGACTTACGAAGGCCAAAATCTCTGTCACTCTTAAAATCTATGTTTAAGGAGCACTACCTGTCATCGTGTAATAATTAGCTTTATCCTAGTTTATTTATTTATTTATTTATGTGAGGCTGTTTATCCCATTATCTTTATTAATTTTAGACGTGTATTATATGTACGATAATGTGTATATGTAGATATGTTTTTGTTGCGTTTTAATTTTCTGGGGCTTATTGCATAATAAAGTACAAGCTAATACTATTAGCGATTTTGGTTGTAACTTGTACTTTTCTGTTGCATAATAAAATATTAGTTATAAAATACAAGTTGAAAAATATTAGCCCTAATAACTAATATTATAAGTGGATTTTATTAGTTTGTTGCAATATGAGTCTATAAATTGAAACTATTTGTTGTAACTTGTATTTATTTCTACCTACCCAAGGACCACGGTAATTTTAAATTACAAGTGATTCAGTTAAGGCGTAATCGATGAAAAATGTTCAATGTTTTGCATTTATCCGATGATGAAGATGATCAATACGTAATAACCCAACACCAAAAGGTATATAAATAAGGAAAGAATCAACTTAAAGGAAAAAAACATTTATTTTTTTAACTTTTACTAATAAAAAAATTTGAACAATTTGATAGAATTGTTTTTACTATAATCTACATTTAAATAAATTATTAGAATCATCAATATTCTGATTATTCCTGATCTGCATAGGTATGCGGTTTCCGCATTATTTTGATTATCGGGTGTAGTTTCTGAAATAAACACAGCTAGTGTAAATTGATCCAAATTACTTCCCAAATCATTTTCTCAGTTAGAAATTTCGAAAAAGTTTTACGTTGACGTTACTGTTCCCGCCAAGATTTATATTTTTCATCGCAAAGTCCACAGATGACCAAAGGTTTACCTCACTCAGCCAACTTTGTTACTTGTAATTTTGTGTTTTGCTAATAATATTAGTACTCTTATTACAAGTTAGCAAAAAGATGTTATGCAACGGAATTTACTAGTACTTGTAGATAATGACAAATCCGCTTGTAATTTTCAAAATATTATTAGTAATTTATGCAACACAATTTTCTAATATAATTAGTGAAAACACAAAATAATTATGCAACACGAAATAACACCACTTGTAAATTGCTAACTAGTAACTTGTATTATTTTCTAATATTATTAGTTTTATTATACAGTTGATGCACCACTTGCTGTAAACTAGTCCTTCCTTCTTTCTGTAAAAAGATTGTGTTGTATTGTACAGCCCTATAAGAATTTCTTGCAGGGAAATGTCACAAGGAAAATATTCAAAGTCAAAGTCAAAGTCAAAATCTCTTTATTCAATTTAGGCTACGACAAGCACTTATGAACGTCAAAAAATCTACCACTGGTTCGGAAAAAACCTCTGTTGAGAAGAATCCGGCAAGAAACTCAACGAGGTATTTTTTTTAAACAGATTCTCAATATTTATAAATGATATCTATATACTATACATTACAAGTATTTAACACAATTTTGTTTTGTTTTGTTTTATCCTACCATAACAAATCTTTCTAGCCTACTGTAGGACCTTAACCACTGCGATTGACACCTATTCGCTATCAAGAATTTGCATAAAGCAGTTGCAATTTAAGCTCATTGATTTAATCTTGTCCGTTGAGATAGCTCGAGATAGGCCGAGGTGCTCTGAGATAGCTGTTCGAGGATGTTGCTAATTACAACCCAGAGGTGTGTACACCGTATTAGGAAACCATACTACTTAGTACAGTTCTTTTCCTCCTCTTCTTTTCTTTTAAAATATGGCTTTTCTGTCCTAGGACAATTTAGCCAGTGTCTAAGTATTTTATTTGAGAGGCATGTTGTATGGTGATTGTAGTTTTTGTAACTTGATAGTAAAATTCCAGAAACCACGCGGAGACAACTTGCGCATCAAAAAATGTTAGACACGAGAGCAATATAGAATTTTGTGATCACCTGTTACGGTTAATCGCCGCATAAAACACTATCAAAATTATACTTCAACTAGCCAAAGATACAGAAATAGCAAAATTAGAATTTTAATTGAATTGAATTTTATTGTTCGAATGCAACAAATCTAATCTCTACTAGTACAGTTGGGAAAATAAGTGGTCTACCATCCTGAGGTGGAATTTTTTTGGCACGTCATAAATCAGTTATGTCGATAAAACGTTGGTTTGCATTTTGATCGCTACTTATTTAGCTGACTATATGTATTACCTAGCGTCTCAAGCAGACGGTCCTGGGTTCAAGTTTTGGGCTCGCACCTCTGAGTTTTTAGCAATGGGGAATGGATGAAAAATTTAGAAACGCTTGAAACTTTTTGTATCAATTTTTAATTTTAAATATCAGATTTTTAAGCAGCGTGAATTAATTTAAAAAATGAAAGAGTTTTCTTTACCGCCAAATTAGGATATTCCTTTGGATTAATTAATTAATTCATTACGTTACGGGTTGTTCCAAAGTCCAGAATAAAAAAACATTAAAAAGTAATTTATGTGTCTTTAACTCGTTCGTTTTTCGTTCGTCGACACTCTTTACCGGGCCGAATAATACCGACCCTGTTTTTCATGTACATACACGTTCATAGAAACTGACATGAGTTTCTAACACCTGTCAAAAAGATCGAGTCAAAGACACAATAATAATTATTATGTTTTAATGTTTTTTATTCTGGACTATGGAACAACCCGTAACGTAATCGACCGGACTATCGTAATTTGGCGTTAAGAAAACTCTTTCATTTTTTAAAATTAATTAAGTTATTTCTATCGAAAAAAAATTTCATCCATTCCCCATTCGCGTGCGAAATTTTTTACATTTGAAATTTACCACGAGCTTTGCGGTGAACAAAATATCGTGCAGAAATATGCACAAACTTGCGAAGTAATTCAATGGTGTCCATCGTAACTGCAGCTCGTTCTGAGAGGATTCCTGTGCCCAGCAGTGGGGCGCATCCGTAGGCTTAGACGATATGGTAAACCTATTCAAAAATGTATATTGATGTCATCCGTGATCAAATACTTCGTAATTATTAATTGCGTTCACACTTCACAGTAAAATAATTGATAGACGATTTACGAGTAATTGTTACAATTTTTTTCCTTCTTTATTTATAAACCAGACGAGGAATTTTATTGTTTTCTGTATTGTTCATACTTTTCTGCAAAAAGCTATGACTGCAAATCATAAAACTATCGACTGTTAGCCCAAGTTTTTATGAGGTTTGAGAGTTACATACCACTTTTATTATGAAGTACCTACTTCGACCCAATCTTTCGTAAAAAGAATAATATAAAAGAATAATGTGTGTAAGTACGTGCTTTCATAATGATTTAAATTCGTATTTTGTTCAGCGTACCTTGATATTAGAGAAGCTCTATCTCGATACTCGACCACGATAGTTTTTTTTTTTATTCGACTGGAGATCACCACCGCCCATAAACATCTGCAACACCAGGGTAAAACATTGTGATGTGTGCATTCGTAATGGATACGAAATTTGGCAAGTACCTACCTTATTTGTTGCCGTTCTCGATTTTAGAATCTCTTCTCTTCCCGTGGTTGCCATAAAATGCAAATAAAAGACCTGAAGTAAGAGTATTCTAGATAAGTGTGTTTGAAAAGTATATGGACTATGTTTGAATTTGAAATAAATGTATTTATTTTATTATTTATTAGCATACTCGTAGTTAATAATTCCGGACCGGTACAATTAAGTGATCATAAGAATTAAGACTCTTATTTTGGACTCTTAAATGGTTTTTCAAAAGATCGGCACTTAAGCCGCAGTTTTCCAGCAGGTGACTGGACTACTCGTTTTGCTCTCATTATTATACTTATTATTTAAAAAACAAAATTACGTAGTTACGTAAGTAGGTACTTAAATTCTAGTGATGGGCTAAATTTATTATTTTCAACACACACACACACACAAACATCACGCCTGTATTCCCAAATGGGGTAGGCAGAGCATACGAAACGTTACCGCTTCGGAGCCACTTTTAGCAATTTTAGGTTTAAAATTTGATAAAAACGGTACAATAGTGACAGGTTGCTAGCCTGCCGCCTACGGTACCCATATCCTCAGTGGCCTCTTACGACATCCACGGAAGAAATATTATTATTATTATATTATTTTCAAGTAAGTAGGTAAATGGCATCAGTGTAAGTATTATTCGAAAAGAGTAAAAACTAATAATTGTTCTTGTAAAAGAAGTCGAGTAGGTACCTAAAATATTACAAATAATTTACACTCATTTTGTCAACTACCTAATAATATAATAATAATAATAATTTAGTTCCAATGAAACTTCTTTAGCAGTGCGTGCACAGATAAAAAAAATGTTGCAACATGCAGCTTATATCTTGGACTGATTGTGTTTTTTTTTAATCTCCCACAAAAATGTATAAACCATTAACAGTGACATTTCAAAGAATATTTAACGGTTTCATTTTATTTATTTAATCAAAAAGCCTATACTTAAAAAACCTTTCACAATTATCAACGTTTGCGCTCAGGAGGGAGAGTTTTCCAATATTTATGCGCGCGAATAACTAGTACCCAATTTCCCGCTGGCCTAATGAGTCAAGGTATTAGTGGAAGAGGTGCGCGCGCAGACTTCCTTGCGCGAGTGCCATATAAGGGCGCAGTCCGCCGCTGCAGGTGCCGGCGCATCGTCGCCCGCGCAGCTAATTTCAGCGCCGAAACTAAATACCCAAAAGCGTGCGCGCGCGCCTGCCTAATACGGCACGTATCTCGAGTTACGCGCGCTGGCACGGCCGGCTGAAAAACACGTAAAAACTCTTTTATTTCGGTAGCCAGCCGCCTCTAAATTTAGGACCTATGTTCGCATGAAAACTGAAAGTAATACGAGCGATTTTGGTCCGCGCTGAGATGTCGGAGATGGCTGTATTTAGATTAGAGCGGCGACCGTCGGCTGATAACGTGCGCATAACCTCGCCGGGCGCAGTCGGCGCGAGCGCAGCGGACATGTGCCTGTGAATAAAGTGTAGTGCATAAACTGGATTTGGATGTCACAAATGCTGCCTGAAGGCGGAGGTAAATATTTTGTGTGTGTTCTCTGCCTACATAATTTCACGGAGTTCGCGCCGTACCCTATAATTTCGTTTTTATTAATTTGTCAAAATACGTTTCTGTTACGATTTAGGTGGCTAAATTCCCTTGTTTTTATGGAATTTGTTCTATTTGAGCGGCAAAATTGGCTTTATTCCAGTAACAGAGCTAACCTACTTTGCGTTATCTGTTATTGTTTAATCGCAATAGAAACATTACTTTTATCGTTCCACCCGCGGCATGTGTGGTACAATTAGATCCGATTGTGTTATCAAATTACAAACAACAATATTAATTTCATACAAAAATACCTAGGTATTTGCTTCTTTTGAACTTAACTAGTTTAAAAAGGTTCTAATTTAACTACAAAATCCATCACAAATTGGCGCTTAAAAATCAACGTTCAGGTTTTGCTTTTCGGCAATGGTCCAAACTTTATAGGGTATGAAAAGGTGCTAAATTCAGCAATACTGTTCCAACTTTCGCTAGTTACGTCAGTTTTCATTACGTATTAAAATTAGATGTAAAAATTGCGTATGTACACTTATGCTTAGGCTGTTTATTAACTTAAATTCTTTGGACAATGAAGATGTAGCGCATGATTCGCACGTTATTTTGGATTTTGTTCATTATTCTGATCATTAAATAGTCATGTAACTCGAGTATTTACATCAACTCTTGCGCACGTACAATCATCATGCAATGCAACCAAATCACTTAGCCTTATTCACATTACACTAGTAATGCAATTTTCAACTAATTGCCATAATCAGTTACATAATCTAAGACTTGTACGAAATTTCATGTTAAACTCAACTTTTTTTCCGACTGTGTGGCAAACGAGCAAGTGGGTCTCCTCATGGTAAGAGATCACCACCGCCTATAGACACCTGCAACATCAGGGGGATTGCAGATGCGTTGCCAACCTAGAGGCCTTAGATGGGATACCTCAAGTGCCAGTAATTTCACCGGCTGTCTTACTCTCCACACCGAACACAACAAGCAAGCACTGCTGCTACACGGCTGAATTAGCGTGCCAGATGGTGGTAGCAATCCGGACGGACCTTGCACAAGGTTCTACCACCTGCAAAATAATAATAATAATTGAGTGATTAAGGGCTTCAATTTCAATGGCTACTTCTTCTTCAACCTTGATCTACCCAATGCTGAGTAAAAGTCTCTTCCATTTTAGATCATTCTTAGATTATTCTTATTTTAAGCCATTTCAATGGCTACGTTTAAATGTAAATATGTAGTTTTCTATAATGTTGAATTAATTTGGTATCTACTAATTAAGGACATCCTCAAACACACCGACAGAACATGACAAAACAACAAAACTCCAGTCACGTACCTACATTTGAAACCGTTTATTGAAATGAATTGTTATTATATATTTACTTATGAGGAATTAATTTATTAATTGAATTTTAGATAGCAATACATGTCAAATTACTAAATTAAAATTAAACATTACATTACATTATTTACTTATTGTGATACTTTAACACATGATTTCTTCGCTCTTGTAAAAGAAACTAGTTATGTAATGTCAATAGTAATAGTGTACCCGTACCTACAATACAATACAATAACTCTGTAGCACACCAACACATAGCAAGCTGTACAGAAAACAGGTATACAGGGTGACATCGGAGACGTAATCAGAAACTACTTTTTAGTCTCGTTAATTGATAGTTATTTACATGCACTAGTCCTTATACGAAACAAAAACCGTTTATTTTTTGTTAAAACCAATCATGGTTAAGTAAATCATTACTGCATTGGTGATTTAATTTTAATTAAAGGAAATATTAACAAACAATGCCAGCGAGATACCTTTGGCCCTATCTCTACTTTCCATCAAGAGATAAGCCAAATTGTTAGTCAAATTGTAAAAAAAAGTTAGGAGTAAATCAAGGCACGCGGGCCGTGTTTGCATTTTAATGTACTGAGAGATTGTCATAGGTATAAGTCTATGCAAAACATAACGCCATCGATCAGTTATTCCAACAGATTAACCAGTTTTATTTATTGCAAAAGTATGCATAAAACTATTCCTTTACCTACATTACACCCACTTGCAGTACAGTGGTCTACTTGAAGTAACTTGATGTAGGCAAGTCGCCTACAGGTAGTATGGCCTAGATTCCAAGACACCGTTCTACAATTTGTATTATTTAAAATCTTATAAATTTAAAATAAAACAAACAAACCCTCCCCCCTACAAGCTAAACTCGTCTTCGAGAGACCTCACTAGCAAAAAAATACACAAAATTACACCGTTCCTCAGTTTGATAGATTTTTGACACAATATTGATTAAATGGATTAAGTGGATTATTTACGAAATTGTAGTCGAAACATAACCGATATATTTTGTATCAATTCATTTTTGACAAGCGACAACAGTTTTCTCCAAGATGTGGCAGGCATAGGTACTTCAACTACAAAGACGCCTATAAGCATATACATAGGCACTAAAGACGGGCTATTCTAAACCTTTCGGTCTGTTACTTCTTCACGATTTAAATAGGTATAGAGATTGAAATCCTACTAAGGACTAATATAAGATAGTTTATAACCAAAAAATGCATTAGTGTTTGCGGGATAGAGATAATAAATACATTTTTCGCGGACAAAAGTTATCTTTTAAAAATGCCTAGATCTACTCTAAGCCCGTTAAAAAGTAAAAAAAACGCCATAAAGCACTTAAATGCGAGTTTAATTTAACTTCAATAATTGAACTTGTACTTCTTTAAGTTCTTCGATTACTCTTACCTGATTATTTTTAGATTTCTTAGGGAGTGTTTTACTAATCATCGCGATGAAGTAACGGTAGATGACCTTCGGTGGTAATGTTTGATGTGATGCCTTGCATCACTGATGAATGACTGACTCATGGTGCACCAATACTTAAACTAATCTAACGTCGTCCAGTCATTGAATCATTAATAGCAAGTTGCAACTCTCAAAGGAATCAAAACCAATTTAAATTAAGTCATTTTGAATACATAAGTGATGTAAATTTTCTATCATTTTCTCTACCTTTACCTCTATTTTGGATGGTCAGATGGTGTTGCGTGCCTGTTTGGGAACTGTAGCCCAAGCCCTCTCATATTGAGAGGAGGTCTGTGCTCAGCAGTGAGTCGTATATAGGCCGAGTATATAGCCCCCATTAAGCAACGGAACACTATATACCGGTAGCAATCCGGGCGGACAGCTGCTGGTGCTTGGCTGGTATTTCGCTTTTATTGCCACAAAATTTAGGTAAAAAACTAGAACTCAAAAATTGCTTGTTTGTGGATTGGATTCCTGATTGCATAAGGGAAGTCTACGTTCGTTAAGTGCTGATTGAATGACGAAGTCTCTATAATTTATCCTAAAATCAATACTTTTAAAGATGGTGGTAGCCTTCGCTTCCTTGATCATATTCCTTCTTCTTTTTAGGCATCAAATTACAAGAAAACTGTAGGTATCCTACCTTCAGAGTTAAATCTAAGCCTGACAGTTACGACTTGTCTACACACTAGAAATCTGTGTCATATCCAATTTGTTTACTTAGCGCGAGTTTGCAAAGCTAGCGGAGCGATGCCCTTATTAGGAAGGTGTCAAAATTGTAAAATACTCCATGAACAAACCGCAAAATACATTCTATTTGAGTAAAATATGAAGATGCCAACGTTTACTTTTATTAAGTAGCACATGCGCATTTCATAGCTTTCCTACTTTTGCGTCTGAAATGGACGGACGCAGATAGACTATGCTTTTGTTAAAAAACTTTTGATTCAATAACTACTTACTTATATTTTTGGTTGACTGTGGCTATAATCGACATAAGATATAAATTCTAAATTGATATATACGATATTTTATTTCTAAAATGAATTAAACATTGCAGGCAAAAGCGTAGCGTCTTATAATAACATGACTTAAAAAATTAAACCTTGTAGTTTCAAGTAGGTGGAGAAGTAATAAAAAAATGTTTATTACAAGAAACAACACATACAATACAATACAATACAATAACTCTTTATATAAACAATTACAGAAAACAGGTACATACACAGAGACTACTGCAAGTATGGACTATACTATGGGCTTACAAATATCAGGCTGACCTGTAACGTGGTGACTCGATTTGGTACTTAATTAATGAATACCATGATAGAGACCATCTGACACAATGTTGTATACCTACCGTGTCAGTAATCGACATATCACAAGGTGTTGTTGTTATTGTTTTCATTGTTATTATTCCCCTTGCCACCTGATTTTTTTCTTTTCGGTATTGCAAGGTCAAAGTTAAAAATTAAAATCCATTCTCATCTTACGATACTTTATTTGTTTGTAACACTAACCAGTCTAGGTTCATTAAAAATTACGTCTCTATTTTTATACGTTTGAAGATTCTTATAGGTCAAAAGACTGACCTTTCATAACTAAGGAGCAAGAAACCTGTCATGAATTAAAATGCATATTATCCTTATGTTTATTATATTCTCTTCTGTTTCTTATTACCAAACATGGAAGCATTACCTATAAGTCCTGCTATAGATAGAGTCATTCACGATGACGCGTGCCGTGGTTCTTATTACAATGTCATTAATGGCTAATTTTGACAAAATCACGCGTCTTTGTTGATGGCACTAGGTGTAAGTAGGTAAAACATGTTTTAAATTGATAATTATTGCAATTGTCTACAATTATTGTAGAATAGAGTACTACATATTCCATTGTAATGCAAGAACACGGGCATTTTCCTATTCGAGGTACCAAGAACGCAAAAGAAAAGTAAGAATGCCAATTTCAAATAACAGAATTATGTGATTGATATGCTAACGATAAAATAAGAATTATACCAGATTTAAGTGATGTTTATTAACAAAGTGCACTACAGAAAATAATAACTGACAATTAAATTATAACTATTTGTAAAACTATCCTACAAGTAGGTATACTTACTAAAGTACAAAAATAAAAAAGGAGTCCCCTTAGGAAAGGGTCCGGTGGTGTTAGAAGCGATATTGACTATAATAAATGTAAAAAAGTGCTCCAAAAATAAATAAAACAAAATAGAAGTTGAGTCATCTCTGCAGGTGTGAATATTAATTCATTATTTTAAATGAACAGGCGTGATAAATTATTCTAGGAACTTTGCGTTGGTCTATACATTACTTCATAATTGTATATTACGTCGCAACTTGCTTTTGCCGATAAATTGCTTGGTTTGAAGATCATTTATTAAGTCATAGTACTTTGCGAGATCTACATTTTAAGATTAAAATCTCGTTTAAAAAAAGGTGACAGCTGTTCTTTCCGCGGCCCTTTCAAATAGTACTTATCTAATGAGGCATTTCAATATTTCCCATCTGCAAACAGTAGTACCTACAGCCTAAACAGCCTTTATTACCACGGCCGACCAATCGAACAAGACCGCGATCAAAAGCATTCAAACACTAGCTACAAATTAGCATAATATGAAAAGGCATATTGTTGGCATAATCTTTATGTCGCAGCCTTACCGGGCCGTGTTTTGCTTCGTAAGAGCACCATTAATAATGCTCCTACGCATCTCATGATTCATTTCGAGCCCTAATACGGTAACTACTAACATTCATGTATTATTTATAGGTAAATAAAACCGTATACGCCTGTGCATGTCTTGTTCCGAATTGTGTCAATCGCCAAACCATGGTGGAACGTAGGATGATACAGTTTTGGACAGTTCCTACTTTAGATCCTAAAGTAATCGGAAGAAACAAGTGTTTCACTTTTCTGTGTTGGATTGTGTCACGTATCTTATCATAGAGGGATTTAAGCTTCAAATCTTCTGCATTACTTAAGGATGTTTAGTTTAGCTCACGGGAAACAATAATGTACAACTCCGAATGTACGCGCAATAATAATCAAAGTCAAAAATATCTTTATTCAATTTAGGCTGTAATAAGCACTTTATGAACGTCAAAAAATCTACCACTGGTTCGGAAAAACCTCTGTTGAGAAGAATCCGGCAAGAAACTCAACGAGGTACTTTTTTTTAAGAATGCATGCAATGATGCGATGCAATGATGCGATGTAATAATCCGAAGCATAGCTTACTCGCTCTGGCAAGACAAAATGCTCTGTTGAGAGCGATGGAGCCGATGAGAAAGGACTCTGTATCTGTTTTAGTGGGTGTTATATTTCTTCTGTGTCATTGTCATTTTCACTGTAAGTTAACGGAAGCACTGCCGTGGATGGCTCGGTAGTGTATCTATTATAGCAAGAAATAAAACACTATCGACATTATGGCATCACTCCGTAAGAGCTGTGATTGTAGTTTCATTGTAAAACTCTACCACAGTAAAACAAAACTCCTTTTGCACTGAACAGGCTGATGAACAGGCCACTCTTCAAAATTCAAATATATAGCAAAAAAAAATCGTTGCGCGGTTTTTTTCTTTCACTGTTTATGAAGTGGCGCTTCTAATTACTTCTAAAGCTATATTATATATATATTAGCTATATTTAGCTAACAGTTTCAAAATTGAAAATTATTTTAAAATTTAATGGGACTATGCTTAAAATTAATTACTTAATCCTTAATACAATTGAATATTCCCATTCGTAATGATTACCTACTTATTTCACGAAATTAAATCGTGTAAATTTTTAAATATTTTTGCAGTTGTCATTTTGAGGTTATTTCCACGCCCTAAAATTCCGCCATTCACAAGCACGCGTGTTGGCTGCTTTGGGGTTCCTAAGTAAATTAAAAAAATACTTTAATCCCTAGAGAATAAAAAGGAGCTTTAATCCCGATGTAGAGAGACTAAAGTAACATTTTAAGAGCATGAGAAGTGAAAAATATTTTTGCCCAATCTTATTCGGTCTTTCGTCTTTTTTTCGAGCATAAACAAATAAACATAACTTTTTCGTCTTTGTCATTTTAACCACAGCATATTTCAAATTAAGCCTCAAAAGCAAGAAATGGAGCACTCCGACACACTTTAACACGTTCCGAGACACAATTAACTGAAAATATCCATTCCTTTTACCCACATAATATTGTTTACATTTGCTTCGTGCGTGCCAGTTAAAAAGAGTGTTCACGTAACAGAGAACAAGGTTAATTCTCCCGTGACGGGTCGGGCTGTGACGCGGCACGGTTGGCGGCTCGCCAGACGGTGTGCCGTGACGTCACACGGCATATTTATGTATGTATGAGTAACGCATATTGACTTCAAGACAGCTGATCGGTTTCGGCTTTTGTGTGTGCCGTTGAACCGTATAATCAAACGGTTGTTAGGTTTGCCACCGGAAAAATAGAATGTTTTTCTACATGTTTTGTTTCAATATTGAATTGATAAGAGGCTGGAAAAATATGCAGGTTGAAGTGGCAATGGGCGGGCCATATCGCTCGAAGAACAGATAACCGTTGGGGGAGAAAAGTTCTCGAGTGGCGACCACGAACCGGAAGACGAAGCGTTGGCAGACCTCCCACCAGGTGGACTGACGATATCGTGAGAGTTGCGGGAAACCGGTGGATGCAAGTGGCGAGTTGTCGTTCATTATGGCGTTCTAAGGGGGAGGCCTTTGTCCAGCAGTGGACGTCTTCCGGCTGATGATGATGATGAAGAGGATGTACAACCGGCAGTTCTCATTTTCCTCCCTGGATAATTACATTAGAGCAACAATTTTTATTTCAAAAAATCTATACTTGCATCTGCCGTGCTTGTATGTTTTGCTTTTTTCGACAATTCGTATATTTTAAGAATTAGAGACCTTCGAAAACTCCAAAAAAATCGCTATTTCCAGTTCCTCAATCAGAGGTTTCGTAAACAAATCCCACGAATGTAGAAGAAAAACAGAAAACATACAAGCATCTGGGAAACCCTCATTAAAAGATATGTGAAAGAAAAATTAAAATCGGCTCAGTTTTGGAAGAGGAAATTGAGGACCGAAGAAACCCTATTTTCGGACTTTTTTTTACAGCTAAAATCGGCTAAAGCTGCAGTCAACCCTTTCGCACTATATGCGGGTAATAGCAACGGCAATAGTTTCTTCAAATACCTATTTTACAAAATGCTCGCCCGTGGGATATCCTTATAAGAGAACGATCGATTGGGATCCAAAAATACCTAATACAAAATATGTAGTTATTAGCATTTATTTAACTTTCTGCGTTAAATAATGTGTTTTTCATTTTGTATTTAATTTAATTTGTATTGTATAGTCATAATACAGAGTATTAAGTGGGGGTCTCCGAAAATTCTGTGAACAGTCGTATATAACATCAAACTAACGCTATCTAATGATATTGCCAAGAAACCCTAATAATATCGATTTTTAGCACTTATAATTTTTTTTGTACGGCCAATAACACCACGGAACCATTAACATTGTAAGCGTCATAGTGGCATCGCATTAATTAACAAGGAAACTCTTAATGACTTTTCCTTTGAAAAGGTTCCATGGTGGCTCATGTCCTCATGTCCTTGACCAATGACCATACAGGGGCCCGAGGGCGTAGTCCCTAACGTTTCAAGTGACAGTTTTTAAGCAATACGGCTCAGATCAGACCGTGTTCTCGGGCAACGCCCTCTGGGTATTTTATTATTATTACCATAGCTATTATACAACATGTTACGACGCTGACCAATTAGCGTACATTATATAATTAACCGGCAGTTATTTATAATTCTCTCCCACTGATGATCCGACTAATTGCGACTATCATTTGTAGTAAACCAGCACCCGTGACTTTATTTGTGAGTCATTAGGTAGCTGTATTAAAATTTCAGGTTTAACTGATATCATACTGATATCCTAGTCTTCATTACGTTAGGAGAAAATCCGTGCTTATTGTGATGTCTCTAAACTTAGATTTTGGGATTTTACATTTGTATCCCGTGGGATTATAGGAACAGAAAGCATCCTAATGGTGTTTAATATGTATTTAACTACCTTTCGGGTATCTTAGTGGGAGATGAAATTGAGGCACAATTTTGGTAGTTAACTAGAGTTTATTTAGTACACTAGATTTAATATACTAACACGAAATACAGTGAATAGTTCTGGCCAGGCGGACGGAGTCGGGGCGCGAGCTAGTCGCGCGTTCTGTATCGAGGTGTAAGACCGACTGCCGGCCGACGAGTCCGGTCCGCGTGGCTAAACCGAAAATGCTGACGAATACAATGCATAGGGCTGTCGCCACAGTACTCCCCCCCCATTTTGAAAAATGTGGTACACATTGTTGAATAGTTTGAAAAGGTTTTTATATAATAAAAAGTTCAGTAACGGATCTCTAATACACATTGTTAACAAACGCTGATGCGTCATTCTGCGAGTGTGCGACGCCCGTATTTATGTTTAAGTAATTCTATACTCAGAACTGCAATGTAATACAGTATGCCTGTAGGCTACAATGGGTACAGCGAATGCGACTAGTGATTACTAGTGATTAATAACACCGATAGATTAGAATTAGTTGTAGAACCATGCGAAAAGAAAAAGAATCGCTGTACAAAGCTAAAGATGATATAACACAGTCAGATTTTGAGTGCGCGGTGAGCGTGATATAGCGTCTTCACCTCTTGGGTCCCTTAGTCGCCTTTTACGACACCCACGGGTTAAAACGGGTCTGCCCTATTCTTAGCCGGGGACAGCGCGGGGAATAAGTTTACACTAGTTAACATAATAGTAAAATTATTTTAATACACTGGAGCTTGAGCTCTGGCCGCTGCCGTGTTAACGGCGGGCGGTAATTTATTCACTGCATTCTGCAACCACTTATTAGCGTGGGCCTTGCACTTTATTTCAGTGACATAACACAATATCACCACTAAAATGCCTCCACATATCATTAGGCCGATTCCTACATAGTTGAGTTTGTTCTCAACTTGAATTGATATAGTTTTAACTGTTGCTATTGCTATAGCGTCGTGGGAGTCCTTGCTTTCTTCCTTGCTTTGGCTCCAGCCCATTTTTAGATTGCAAAATTAAAGTATGTTATCTTTGATTTAATAAAGACTGTTTACTGCTTCGGGCTGTTGTTGATTGCTTAATAATTTTTTAATTGTAATTTGAATTCAGGAAAACGATGACTCTCACGACTTTGCAGAAACGCGCTCCACTTAACCGTTATCTAGATCACAGTAAACCTGTTTGTTCAGTACACAATACATATTTTACCTGTCTATTGTTGCTTTATTTACATTATCCTGACTTACTGTCCTGCTTATGTTTACTGTGACCTGTTTGCTTGGTAAGTTAAATTGCAATTGATGATGGCATGTCGTTGGAACAGGCCTCCTCTCGCCTCGCGAGGGCAATGACAACACTTATTCCTTAACTACGGGTGCGGTATCCGTGTTTCAGGACCCGTCTTTACATTCTTAACCTATGGTAAATATATACTGGGAAATGCATAGACTATGTAACAGTGGTAGCCGCCATGCAGGACCTACTCTGCTATATTTAATTGAACTCCTAATCAGTATTCCTGCATGGGGCGCCGTAATTTAATTCAATAAAAAGCGTGCCTATTGGAGTACCTAACCTAAATAAATACTGCGACGAACTTAGCTATCAATTAAGTACCTGATCGGTCTATTTATAACTCGACCTCTGCGTGTAGTACGGATCACTGGAGGTGCCGGGTGAGATACATACTGAGGTAACGGGGAATTTCCTGAAGCAGGGTTCGCTGCTGGTCGGTTCTCTTCCTCTGGGGTACTGGAATTGATTAAGAAAGCTGGTTTTAGTCTATCTATGGATACCTCGGTTTGTCTGTTTGGTAGTTGTAGTTTGAAGAATTTTCTGTTTCTAGCGATAACTCGAAATGGGCCGTCGTAGTTCGGGGTCAGTGGTCTCTTAACTGCATCGTTACGAATGAAAACGTGTGAGCAAGTGTCGAGTTCTTTATGTACGAATATTTTTCTATATTCTCTGCTTCTTGTTGGTATTGGTTTAATGTTTTTAATTGTTTCCCTTAATTTCTCTACGTACGAATATTGATCTAAAGTAGTGATTGGTGAGTTCGTGTAAAAATCCCCTGGAAGCCTGATCACTTGCCCATACGTCATCTCTGCTGCACTTACCTCGTTGTCTGTTCTACTAGCTGTCCTTAGACCTAACAAAACTGTTGGGAGTTCTTCGAGCCATGATTCGTTGTCCATCAGTCTAGCTGTTAAAGCCACCTTTAAGGTCCTGTGCCATCTTTCAATCAAACCATTGCTCATGGGGTGATAGCTTGTCGTACGTAACCTCTGAACTCCCAAAAGTTTCATTAGTCCTGCAAACAGTTCGCTCTCGAACTGTCTGCCTTGGTCAGTTGTTATAAACAAAGGTGTTCCAAACCTGCAAACCCAGTTTTCATACAAAGCTTTTGCTACCGTTTCCGCGGTCATGTCTACTATAGGTACTGCCTCCGGCCAGCGCGTGCCTCTATCGATCATTGTGACAAGATACCTATGACCTAGTTCCGTTGTTGGCAACGGTCCTACTAAGTCGATGTGTACGTGTTCGAACCTGCCCGCGTCGTGAAACTGCCCTAAGTCCGAGACCACGTGACGTCCTACTTTGCTTCGCTGACATTCTACACACTGCCTTGCCCAGGTTCCAGCATCCTTATTCATCTTTGGCCAAAAAAATCTCTGTGCTAGCATTCTCCTAGATGTTCTAATGCCTGGGTGGCTAATATTGTGGACCGCTTGAAAAACTAATTTTCTAAAGGAAGTAGGTACATACGGACGCGGTACGCCTGTGGTCATTTCGCAATAAATAAGTTTGCCTGAGTCAGGTAGCGACAATGTTGCAAAACGTGACTCTGTGTTTACTGACTGTGTAATCTGAGCATCCTGTGCTTGTGCTGTAGCTAGTTCGGCGAAATCGATTGCCGTTGGGCACGATATGGTTTCCACACGAGACAACGCGTCAGCAACTGTGTTGTCGGGCCCGTCTATGTACCTAATGTCGTTTGTAAACTCGCTAATGAACATGAGTTGCCTAGCCCTTCTAGGCGTTTCCCTAGCTGTGCCTACTTTTTGGAGGGCAAAAGTTAATGGTTTATGGTCCGTATAGACAATCAGTTTCCCACCTTCTATTAGGTACCTGAAATGGTCAATGGACAAATAAATGGCTAACAACTCCCTGTCGAAAGTACTGTACTTCTTCTGCGCCTCGGTAAATGCTTTGGAAAAGTATCCCAAAGGTTTCCACACGTTATTAATTTTTTGTTGTAGCACACCGCCTGCTGCGTTATTAGATGCGTCAGTCATGAGCGCAAGCGGCACACCCGGCCGCGGGTACGTTAGGGTAGCGGCGTGTTTTAACGCCTTCTTACTTTGTATGAAAGCTGCGTTTGATTCTTCGTCCCATTGAATTTTGGTCTGGTCGTGCTTCTTGGAATTGTGTAGGAATTTATTTAAATGTTTCTGAGTACTTGCTGCATGTTTAATGTGAGCTCGGTAAAAGTTTACCATGCCTAGAAAGCGTCTGAGTTGCTCGACGTTTTCTGGTTTTGGGAAATTACTTATGGCATCGACTCTGTCTTTCAATGGTTTGAGACCCGAGGTCGAAACTTGGAATCCTAAAAATTTTACTGTTTTTTGCCCAAAACTGCATTTGTTTAAATTTATTGTGATGCCAAAGTTTTGAAAAATTTCTAGAATTTTGTGCAAATGCTGCCTATGCGCGTTATTTGTTTCTGAGGCTATTATTACATCATCTATGTAACAGAATAGCGTGGATTTGGAGCCGAATTCGTCGATTACTGTTTCTATGTTTTGCAAAATTGAATTCATGAATCTTTGAAACGTCTGTGCAGCGTTACGCAGACCAAAAATCATCCGGGGAAACTCAAATAAACCGAAAGGTGTAACGATGGCCGTCTTTTCTACATCCTCCGGTGCCATCTCTATAGCATGATAAGCCCTATTAATATCCAGCGTAGTAAAAATTGTCTTACCTGCCATTCCATATGTGAAATCTTGAATTCTGGGGATGGGGTAGCGATCGGGCTTGGTGATTGCGTTTAGACGCCTGTAGTCGCCACACGTCCTTATTTGTCCATCCTTTTTGGGGACGACGTGCAACGGGCTGGCCCAGGGGCTGTTGCTAGGCCTGCAGATTCCTAGCTCTTGCATTACCTTGAATTCCTTCTTGACCCTTTCATATTGGTGTGGCGGCAATGGCCTTGCTCTCGCATACACCGGTGGCCCTGTGGTCTCGATGTGATGCTTAACTGCATGCTTCGCTGGCGCTGTAAAATTAATGGGTTTAGTGGTGTCTGGATAACGATCCAGAATATCGCGGTAAGGGTGCGACTTTTGCACCGTGTTAATGGAGTGGTCAGCGCGTACCAATGATCCGTGTACACACGATTTTACACTCATATCTACTAGTCTCCTATTGCGTAAATCTACAGCTAAATTATTTGTCCTTAGAAAGTCTGCTCCCAGTATCGGTTGTTTAACGTCACAAACCACGAATGTCCACACTATTGCTTTGCTTAAACCAATGTCCAGCTCGAACGATGTAGTGCCGTATGTTCTTATCTCGGTGTTATTAGCCGCATATAGTTTATAATCGCACCTCTCACGTCTGTTTACGCTAACTTTACTCACTGGGATGACGGATACGTTGGCGCCGGTGTCAACGAGGAAGGATAGGCCGTTTCGCTGATCTTGGACGCAAAGGCGGTGGTTGTCTAAACTCGACGCGCCCCCCACTGCCGCTACAGGGAGCGTCGCTTTTAGTTTTCCTGCCTCCTTTGCCAGTTCGCTGCGCCTTGCTGTTGATATCTACCGGGAAGGGTGGGCGGCCTGCTCCGCCACCCGCAGGGTTGCTGGCAGTTCCTTGCAAATCTTCCGAAGCGCTGATGATATGCACACAATCTGGCCCGCTGCTGCTGTGGGTTTCTGAACGGCGCTGGAGCTCCCCTTCCTGCTGACCGCACTGAGTTGGGCCTGCCTTGGCTTCCTATTTGTTGTACTTCCCCTCTGAGCTGTTCGAAATTTTCCGTCATCTTTTTTATTTCTTGTATGAGGCCCTTATCTACCACGTTTTGATTTACCTCCGCTACTACTCCTTGCTTGATGGTCTGATGTATCTTATCTGCGATTATTCCTAATTTCTCGACGTCCTGCTGCTCGTGCGCTACCAAGGCTGTTCTTATTTGGGTGGGCAACCTTCTCAACCACAACATCTTAATTGTGGCCGCTTCCACTCCGGCGTTTTTTCCTGCTTCGGCCATTCGCCTGAACAGCTGAGATGGCCTCTGCTCTCCCATGTGTAACTCGTCTATGAGTTTGTTAAATTGCGTGTCCGGCGACTCTTGGAATTCGTTAATGAGCCTGGTCTTCAGGGTTGCGTAGTCCTTCTGTGTGTCTCCTAGGAGGTCGCTGACGTGGACCAACTCTTCTTTGCCAAGTTTTCCTATCACCAGATCAAACTTGGTGTCTTGGCCGACCTTCCGTGGCGCTATTATGGCCTCGAATTGCGCGAACCATAACTTCGGTAGCTCCCTCCAGAAGGGTGCTATTCTACTTGCCACACTAATCGACTGCAGCTGCACAGCATTGGCTCCTTCGTTATCACTCATTGTTGCGACACTATTTATATAACACGCAAGTTCCTGCGCTGTATTGCGCGTAATCTGATCTCCGCTGCCTGGCTTATTTTAATTATTTCGAAACGTTCGGGGTCACCACTTTAACTACCTTTCGGGTATCTTAGTGGGAGATGAAATTGAGGCACAATTTTGGTAGTTAACTAGAGTTTATTTAGTACACTAGATTTAATATACTAACACGAAATACAGTGAATAGTTCTGGCCAGGCGGACGGAGTCGGGGCGCGAGCTAGTCGCGCGTTCTGTATCGAGGTGTAAGACCGACTGCCGGCCGACGAGTCCGGTCCGCGTGGCTAAACCGAAAATGCTGACGAATACAATGCATAGGGCTGTCGCCACATGTATTTAAATATGTATTTATCTATATATGTTTATCCGTTGCCTAGTATCCATCCATAGTAGGTACAAGCTTTGCTTAGTTTGGGACTAGGTCAATTTGGTGTCAATTGTCTCATGATATTTATTTATCTAATTTGTATCTATAGCATCTCAAGCAGAGGATCGTGTTTTCAAACCGCGGCTCGCACCTCTGAGTTTTTCGAAATTCGTGTGCGGAATTAAATTTGAAATTTACCACGAGATTTGCGAAGAAGGAAAACATCGTGAGGAAACCTACATAAACCTGCGAAGCAATTCAATGGTGCGTGTGAAGTTCCCAATCCGCATTGGGCCCGCGTGGAACTATGGCCCAAGCCCTCTTATTCTGAGAGGAGGCCATGTCGGCGGCCGATCGTAAAATCCGCCAGCTGAATTGGCGAAGGGACATCCGCCATATCGTTCAAAACTCACCTTTTGACGATTTGCCTGTGACGTTTAGGCAGATCATGAAATTCCTAGGCTAGTTTAGGTACTTAACAGATATCCCGGAAAATCGTCCAGTCTAAATAAACAAACTCTTCACAGACCGATTCGCGTGCAACAACTAGTGCTGTGAATTAAAAAACTATCTGACATTTTCGAGTGTCGTGATTTAGGTAATATTATAGCCCCTGATTCAAGTAATAAGTCAATCACGGTTTTGTTTATTTTAGACGACGGTAAATCATTGTGCGATGCACGTGAGTCACCATGTTTACTAATCGGTTGTAAGCGCCATTTTTAACATCGACTCTATGTTTCTATAAATGGAATACATTTGTCATAAGTCAATATAGGTAGCACGAAAAATATGCGGGTTGAAATGGTGGGTGACACTTTTTCCCGGCCCTGATAATACCGACCCTGTTTTTCGTGTGTCAGTTTCTATGGCCGTGTACACAAAAAACAAGGTCGGTATTTCCATGTCGGTGCTATCCGGGCCGGGAAAGAGTGTCTCCCGAAGTGGCAATGTGTGGGCCACATCGCCAGGTGAGATAGGTACGTTGGGGGAGAACGATCCACGAGTGGCAACCACGAACCAGACCACTACCATGAGTTTACAGTGACCGTACCTACTCGATAACAACGGCGTAAATTACTTGTATGGAGAATTGTACAGCGCCTCTACAAACAATTTACGCCGTGGCTATCGAGTATAGTCACTGTAAACTCATGGTAGTGGCACTGAAGATGAAACGTTGGCAAGCCTCCCAGTAGGTGGGCTAACGACATCGCGAGAGCGAGCGACGTGGATGCAAGTGGCGAGTTATCTCTCTCCGTAGCTCGTTGCGTTACTTTGAGGCTTTTCTTCGTCTTTACATTCTTACTAGCTTTTGCCCGCGGCTCCGTCCGCGTGGTATTCGGTTATCGCGCGCTGATCCCTCGGGAACTGTGCATTTTTCCGGGATAAAAAGTAGCCTATGTCACTCTCAGGCCCATAAACTATCTATATGCCAAAAATCACGTCGATCCGTCGCTCCGTTACGGCGTGCAAGACGGACAAACACACAAACATACAAACATATATTCGCATTTATAATATTATAATTATGGATAAAAATAAATAACTCTATGGTATTTTATTTAATAAATGCTACCTTTATTAACCTTTAAAAGGATTTATGGAGTTTTAATAATAAGTAAATTCTGATTTTCTTAGATTGTTATGTTATGACACTAATGACCTACGAAATAATAAAAATACTTATTATAAGTCTAAAATAGCATACTTATTCTTATTACTATTGCATGACGGACGACGGCCGACTGTGATGGACTTTTATGGCCACTTGCAGGAAACACATAAATCTCGAGTTAGCCTTAAGCTTAGTTTAGTAGTGTCAAAATGTATGAAACTGTCAAGCCAGGCTTAACAACAAAATCTAGAATTATTTTTACCTGCAAGTGGATCTTAAAATATTGTAACACTACTGTAATGACTCACATTCAAGCAATAAACGTTTCATTCATTCATTCATTTTACAAAAAACAAAACAAACAATGAACAAACTTTGAGATCGCGTGCAATTTCCATTCCCTGTTTCGTGCCAGTACTCGCGTTATATAATTGCGGCAGTTGCCGCAAAAGGCGCGTCTATTTGCGTGTGAGTTGCGAAATTGGTATCATCCTTTATTTCGGTGCGCGCGCGCCTTAGGCGGCGCGGGCGCGTATTTTGGGCGCGCTCGGGTTACCCGCTTCTACTTTGGGTTACTTCTGACTCTAGTCAGGGCCGGATTTAGGGGAGGGCAAAGGGGGCAACTGCCCGGGGCCTCCACAAAATAGGGGCCCCCACAATAGAGACATCTGAAAAAAAAACCTTCAAATTCCGAAGTGTAAATACTAGGAAACAACAATTTGTATATTTCTTCACTTCAATAAGGCAATCTGTAAAATATCAAAAGGCCCTCATTGGTCTCCACTTGTTTGTTGCCCCAAGGCCTCCACACCTCTAAATGCGGCCCTGACTCTAGTTGATTTGTATGGACTACAGCTTATAGCTCTATTCATCCATAGAATACTATAACTTTGTTTTTCTAAATTAGATTAGTGATAGTTTAATTACATTAGTTTTTTTGGTTCATTAAAAATCCGTCATCTAATGCGTGGTGTGCCATCATAGTGTTTATTTGTCTACGCGGAATTCAGGTCCTACGCCGTTCTGACTACATAATAATTAAGTAAGCAATCGTAAGCAATGTCATAACATGCAAGCTAACTTGGTTGCAACATCCTAAATAAAAGCCAACGACTGACCGCCCTTAATACACAATGTACTATTGTTGTTCATAAAATACATGAAATTATCAGATAACGAGTAAGGCGAACTTATCCCCTAAAGGAATCTCATGATCCCATAATTTTAGTTTACCTTTACTTGCTCGAATTTCATTTGCCGTAAAGAATAGATATAGAACCGTGCTGTTTTCAGGATTTTTTAATGTCATCATATAGAATGCGCAGTAGGTTAGTTTAATATCAACTCTGAAGAAATTAGGTACCAGTTTCAGAAATAAATTACTTTATGACAAATGAAAATTCTAGAAGATGATATATTCGGGCTTATGAAATTCGGACAAACGATAGAGAACCCATAATTTTATGTATTTCATGAATAAAGAGCGATTGGAGTTACCAGATCCAAACCGCATACTAATTACTCGTTATGTCAATCAAATATTCAGCTCCAATTGGTTTGTTCCAGAAGTGATGCGCCGCGGCGCGTGCGCCGACGTGTGCCCCGCGCCCCCCGCGCCGCTTCACCCCGCTAATAGGTAAATATTAAAAAAAAACTTCCACTATCTTTATTGTACGACCTGGTCAATGCTCGACCGATTTTGTACGACCTGATAATTCAATCATGTTTGGAATATGGGTCGAGCTTTATCACCCTGTACCGATAATGTTCAAGGTGCTATTGGACAACCTGATATTGTACGACCTAATAATCGGAGCACAATTTTGACAGCAAGCAATCGATTCTCATGATTGATCATTTGTTTTTCGTGTACACCGAATATTAATAAATTTGTAGAAAATAACTTAATTTGGTCCTGGAGCTTCGCTGGCCGCTGCATAAGGGTCGAGTCGAGCATTACTGGTCCCCCTATCTTCTTCTAAAGTAGCTTTCCTACACGACTTACTAATTTCGGTGGCAGAATTTCCTTATCAGGCGGCAATCCGTCCCACTTCCTTGTCTACATCATAATAGGGAACTCTATGCAAAAATTCGATTAGGTACGTACCTATCCAGATCGTTGATGAGTCACTCAAGTCATGATTTTTCTCGGCATATTTCAAGATCAGGATATGACGCAAAATGGCGGAGTCAGCCCGTTAAAGTTTACTACTTTTCAGGGTTATAATGATTACGTAATCGGTCACCTAATTAATTGTTCATTATCTTCTTTTCAGAACATCAGAGAATAAGGAATTGCTTCGTCAGCAGCTTTTGTCGTCGAGCAAGGCGCGCGCGGACAAGGGCGAGGCCCCCAAGCCCAAGCACCGCAGCCGCCAGAAGAACCGATGGAAGCTCAAGTTCCATCACCAGGCCCTTCCGCAAGAATACCTTGACCACTACGAGCAGAGCCTGCAGAAAACAAAGCCCAAGAAACCAGAGAAACCAAAAGACACAATAGACCTGAACAACATCACCAACGAAACGTTCAAGATATGGGCGCAGAGGCTCGCGGGCATTCAGAATGACGGCACGCTGACTGTACCACAGATACAGAACATGGCTAAAGCGCAGAAGAGAGAAGACAAGAAGAAGAGTCCGGCGATCGCTCCCAGCAAGATCGTCACGTACGACGACCTGCCCTACATGGGGGAGATGACGCTGAACAACTCCAAGCCGCGGCGCGGGCGCAAGCCCAAGAAAGCCGACATCTGCCATCTAATATACGAGAACTACGGGACAGTAGTGCCCGGCCAGCCCCCTCCCCAAGTAGACAGGAGCCAGCTCAGCCTGTGCCCACCGTTTAGAAACGACGCGCTGAGCACGCCGAAAACAGACTTGCAAAACAAAATTATATCTAGTTTATTAGAGAAGAAGCTGTCCCAAGAGAATAAGAAGCGTTTAGAATCTCTCAGCCCGCCCCAGTTCGCCAGCCCTGACGACCCGATGCCGGCAGCCCCCGTTACGATCGCAGGCCCGCTCCACAGCGATGATGAACCCCTCAATCTTTGCATAAGAGATCTTCACGAACTGAAGATCCAAATCCAGAAGAAATTCGGCAACATATACTCTTCACTGCCCGAAGTCAAGACTGAACCGGAGACTGAGATCATCGAGGACAAAGAGCAGCCTAACGCCATCTCCGTGATCCAAAGGAACACGAATCTCTCCGCGACGGCGAGCAGCTCGCCGGACCTGTCGCGGCAGACCAGGAACGTCTCTCCGACGCTATCGGAACCAGCGCAGTCCACAGCGAGTCCCGATGGAGATGGAAAGTTTCCAGGGTACGTGTACTGGCCAAACGCAGGCATCTACATGCATCCTCTAGCTCTTCAAACGCAGCTACTCTACTACCAAAGGTTAGCCGCGGCAGGACAGCTCCCCTACTCCCCAGAACAGGAGAGACTGTCGACGCCTAATAGCACCAGCGAGAGCACATCCGCAGAACATTCACCGTCAGACGATAACAAAAGCAAACTGGTTCTGAAGCAAATTTCTGAACTGTTGGACCCGAACGTGATCAAACATACAGAGGAAACTAAGAGCCCTGATTTGACCAAAATGAAGCGAACGTCCCCAAACCCTGCGCCAGTCCAACCGGTGAAACGGAAACGATCGGCGATCTACATTCCCCCGGTACCCACGAAGACTAACTCCACCACACCTACCACAGAAGTCAGCATTTGCAAATTCAAATTCACGGGAGGCTCAAAGCCTTCACTACAGGAAAAGAAGATGCTGTCTGTCGATTCTGGAGGGAACTTCAGGTACTACAGCGGCACGGGAAATAAGGGGAATAAGGGGTACGAGTACTTGCACAGGGACTCTAACCAGGGGCGAGCTCAGTTGGCTGAAGCAGCGGCGTCGAGCAAGCCCGCCGACGCGCCGCCGGCAGCTCTAAGCAAAGAAGACTTGAGTAAAAAGAAGCGGAAATCTAGAAAGAGTCTGCAACGTGAGAAGTTAGAGCAGACGTTTAAAGAAAAGGGGTTTTTGATACAAACGCAGCAGCTGCAGTCGGCTGAAGGCGCCACGTATTGCAAGTTCCGGCAGCTGAGGAAGTTTACGCGGTATCTCTTTAGGAGTTGGAAGGACTATTTGCCAGGCGAGTTGGATGAGAGAACGGGAGAGGCTCCCAATCCGCAGCCGCCTCCCTCTGAGGGACCTGCCAGTGAGTGGGGGTGAAGGGGTGTTTAGCTCGACCGGGCTAAAAATAACCAGTTTCTAGGCATTTCTCATAGATTATTCTAGAAACAGTTAACTTAAGGTCGTGTAAAGGACCTCAAATAGGACTGTTGTTATTTTAGGCCAAAGAGTGTTGTATACTGGCTGCTAAAGTGCATTTAACTTGCTGTAGTGAGATTTAAATTAACTTTGAACTTTGCCAATTTGTGAACGTTTTAAGCGTTAGTTGACTGTGTCCGTCCACTTTCGATTGTTCTAGAAGTCTAGAAAGGTAAACCTGGGATAACTTTGCATTTGAGTCTAATATTTTCCAGTCTTACCTCTCATAGGCATGCAAGCGTTTTGCATACGAAAAGCATCCAACCCTTTCGCACATACTGACTTGTTAGCTTGTTAGAAAGGGGGGTGCCTTACGTAAATGATAAAACGTGGTTTCTTAATTCTTAATGAAACAAATCTGCTGATATTATAAAATAATAATTAATATGGTGTGTAGTGCATTAGATGTGGAAACACTACAAGGCCAATTTTACCTAGATCTGCTTCGAGTTAGCTACAGTGTATCTAATACGATATTTATCATAACATATACCAAGAGTTGATTTGAATAGAATAGAAAATATTTATTTTTGAACAACTACAAGTACACAATACAGTTCAGCGAAACAATAAGCATTTGAGAAAGTAGTGTTTCCGCATCTAATGCCGTCTTTGAATTTTGTTTTCGAAAGAGTACAAAATAAGCTCTGACCAGGTGGCAGATTATTGAAGTCAAACCACGAAAACACTATTCGCAAGCGACGCGTATATGTGTTGAGTTATAATGAAAAATACCAATGTAATTCATAATAAAAACTAGTCGAAAAATTTATTTCAACTGTAATACTGAAGCAAGATTTTCATTGTTCTCGATGTTTCCACGAATGTTCTCAGTGATCGGCCCCAAAACGTAAGTGTCAAGGTCAAGACCTTTCCATTTTTCAAAGAAAATGATAGCAAGATAACTAGAAATTTCTAGAACTGTTTTATCGTTGAATCAAATGATTTTCAATACTATTTTCAGGGTCAGAGCATTCAATATTAATGTAGAAGTATATCCACTAATGAAACTAGTCATTTGACACCTCTAACATAGATATTTATTTAGTTCGTAGATATGCCAGTCATCTAAAACCTAGCTCGACATAATCTAGGTTTTAGATGACTAGGCCCATAGTTCTCGAATAAATGTACATACAAAATCAGAGTTATTCTAGTCATTAATGTTAAGTTTTTTTACCTTGTTGATGTAAATATAACACTTAATAAATTAATATAAATTGTTTCACAATAAAAACAACGTTTTGTACTTGACAAAATTTTATTACAGAAAAACCCATGTTCTGTGATAAAAAAAATGAAAAACAAAATGCAACAGGAATGTAAAATACCAATTAAACATTTGATCTAATCATATTTTGTATGATTTCTTTGTAACAAAGGAAGCCCTAGGTAACCCAGTACCTTATACAATGACGGCGCTTACATGATTCATTAAAACAAATAGTAGAACCTTACTTACTAACCTTTCATATAAATCCTTCCAAAATCTGTCAACAATCTGCTTATATTGTGCATTCTTATTTAAATCCCGCTCAGAAACTGGCAACACCACGCTTTTCTACACTCGAGTGTTGCCATAGTTCCCCGATTAGGTTGTAAAAGGCACTGAATAACAATTATATAAAAATAGCATTTAATTACACACATAATACATAATGTATCAAACAACCAGGATGAGCAAATAAGCTCGTTGCGATGTGTTTACTCTTAACAACTAGAATCAAAATAACTGTCGGATGACAGACATACATAAACAAGGATATACAAATACATGTATAGATCGCTAGGAATGTAGCGAATACATAGGAATGTTATCTAAGATAACGAATAAAAAAAAATGAGTCGTCATCGGTCCGTTTTACAAATTCATAGCCATTTTGAGAACGTAATTCCAATACCCAGTCAAAAGTTGACGTAATTAATTTATGCGTTAAATAATCACTACTTACAAAAACCCGTATCTCAATATAGATGATTTTTCCGAGTGAACCTTATTAACACTACTTCAAGGTTTAATTTTGCTAACACATTGATTTGAGATACGAGATTTTTTTCAAAGTAGTGATGATATAAATATTTATGAATCTTTACATGATCTGTTTCATACATCCACTAGAAAATCAAAATAGCAATCTATATTAGTGGTCCCGAAAGCCCTAACATTTGGTTAATCCATATCCTTTGGCCACTTGGCAAGCTTATAAACTAGAATTTGTGATACAGCTAATTATCCAATTCCATAGTTACTCTAATTAAAAGAAAAAGACCGACACGACTCGATATGATTATTATACCACTAGCAATGGACAAGTTCGTTGTTTCAAATCTTCATTCGACTTAATTGACAATGAGTTTCGATTGTGAACTTACAATTTCATTCAATTGAAAATAGATCCGTCGTTAATATCGATGTTGAAGACATTGGTACGCGACAGCTTTTAAAACCAAGTTACTTTGATAAATATCTCAACTTGAGGCATTACTAGTAGTTTTTATACCGCTGTAAACTACTCTCATCTGACATATTAAAGTTTGAAACTGTTACGATTTTGCTACCGTTTGACGGCACATGTGCGTTGTTTCAGTCGTCAGCAACATTAATATTGCCACATGCGAATTCACGTCCACAGCAGTAATACAAGGAGACAAGTCTACTAGCATGTCAGTGTAAGCGAATTCTTTTGTATCCACCAGGTGTAGTAAAAAGGTAAAAAAATGTTTATTCCAAAGATTTATAAGTTTCTAATATGCCTTCACAGCGAAACTTGTAAGATCGAACTGAAAAAGTAGAGCCCTCTTTTTCCGTCTTACAGTAATTAACAACACTGTTTTCTCTGCTATGATTCCAAGAGTGAGACACATTTCGGCGCAATCAAAGTATTTGCCAACAGTCCAGTGTCCTTTGTGCTTAGGACTTATTGTTGACATCGAACTCTCTCACAAGAGACATAGTTTCTAGTTGTAAAACAATTTGCCTCGAGCCGCAGGAAGGTATAGCAAAGGCGTATACTTTTAAACCTTTGGGAAAAACATTCAGGCAATCAGTCATGCGTTTCTACCGTCTCACATTGGTCACATTTTGACGAATCGGCTGTAGATCTTCATGTCGTTTTCTATTTGTTAATGTTCCTGTATTTGTACCAGATAGCAAGAAAAAACTGTATCAGAACAATCGGCCATTTTTTACAAAAAATTCCAGAATAATGAGTCGGTTGAAGCGCTAGAATAATCGCCCACGTTAATGTATTGTCATAGAACATCGCTTACGTGGAGTGCTTGTAGGTTATACCCTAAGCCTTGAGCACAGCCTTGGCGGCGGCCACGATATGCGGCGCGGAGATGCCGTACTTGTCGAGGAGAGCGGCCGGCGGCCCCGAGCGGGGCACTTCCTTCACGAACACGTGCTTCACCACCACGTCGCGCTGCAGAGCCAGCGCCGAGAGGACCGCCTCGCCGATACCTCCTGGAAATAAGGACCAAGTTACAGGTTGATTCACACGCACGAACGCACGCACACACGCATAAACATCAAGCCTGTATTCCCAAATGGGGTAGGCAGAGCACACGAAACGTTACCACTTCGGAGCTACTTTTAGGTTTTAAGTTTGACAAAAACGGTATAATATTGACGGTAGGTTGCCAGCCTGTCGCCTACGGTATACGTTAACTTATATCCTCAGTCGTCTCTTACGAACGTCTTTGAAGTTGGTTAAAAATAATAAGTAATTCCGAATAGTTGATTGTACTGTCTACCCGAGTAGTAGGCGGTCTGAGTGGAGAGCCTTGGGGGAGGCCTATGTCCAGCAGTGGACGCCTTTCGGCTGACATGATGATGATGATGATAATTTTCGTAAACTACCGTCCACCTTTGATTATGATACTTACGCTCGTCGCATTCAGCTCGTCAGCTTCGTGCTGACTAACTCGCGAACCTGCCCCTACAATCCTGCGTCATTCAAGCCCCACAATCAAAAAGCCGTGGTGGCCTAGTGGTCTGACCTATCGCCTCTCAAGCAGAGGGTCGTGGGTTCAAATCCCGGCTCGCACCTCTGAGTTTTTCGAAATTCATATGCGCAATTTACCACGAGCTTTGCGGTGAAGGAAAACATCGTGAGGAAACTTGCACAAAATCTGCGAAGCAATTCAATGGTGCGTGTGAAGTTCCCAATCCGCACTGGGCCCGCGTGGGAACTATGGCCCGAGCGCTCTCATTCCGAGAGGAGGCCTGTGCCTAGCAGTGGGACGTATATAGGCTGAGATGATGATGATGAATCAAAACTGAGTAAACATGGCTACTCACCGGCTTGGTAGTGGTCCTCGACGACGACGACGCGTCCGCCGGCGGCGCGCGCGTGGCTCAGCACGGCTGCTTCATCCAGCGGCTTGATGGTGAACGGGTCCAGCACGCGCGCGTTCACGCCTAAAGACACAGACAACATTCCAGTCGAGTCATCTCTTTATTCAATTTAGGCTATAACAAGCAGGCAGGTGGTAGGACCTTGTGCAAGGTCCGCCCGGATTGCTACCACCATCTTGCTCGCTAATCCTGCCGTGAAGCAGCAGTGTTTGCATTGTTGTGGTTCGGCGCGGAGAGTAAGACAGCCGGTGAAATTACTGGCACTTGAGGTATTCCAACTTAGGCCTCTAGGTTGCCAACGCATCTGCAATACCCCTGATGTTGCTGATGTTTATGGGCGGTGGTGATCTCTTACCACCAGGAGACCCACTTGCTCGTTTGCCTTCCAGTCGAATAAAAAAAAAATTCAAGTCAAAAAAAGTGTTGCAGCAGCCGCCGAGTCACGTTACTCCGAGGAGGAAGGGCTACGGATTAGCACGAAACATGTCGAGCTAAGCTCGATTTAAAACGTGAGTTATCCAGATCAATCCATACTTAAAATTTAAATGCGAAAGTGTGTGTTTTTCCATCTTTCACGCCGTAACGGAGCGACGGATCGACATGATTTTTGGCAGAGATAGTTTATGAGCCCAAGAGTGACATAGGCTACTTTTTATCCCGGAAAAATGCACAGTTCCCGAGGGAACAGCGCGCGATAACCGAATACCACGCGGGCGGAGCTGCGGGCAAAAGCTAGTATATTTAGAAGAAGAAGAAGAAGAATAAATTTATTTGCCAAAATTCAACACAGCAAAAAAAAACACAGTTAAAAATGAAAATGAAAAAAATGAAAAATAACACAAACCTTATTACATAATCTTAAATAAGAATAAAAATCGAAAAAGAAACAGACATTGTGCCGAAAGAAGCAAAAAGGGCCATACTCAGCGTGATGCCACGGCAAGCCGAACATGATGATAATTTATTGAATCAGGCGTTACTTTGCGGAGGTCCATATCAATGAACTAAAATAATTTCTTTGCTCACCCGCGACCTTAAGATAGCTAAGACTATGCAAATTATGCGTGTTCATGCAGTTCCTCCACTTCCACACTGTAAGAACACATACAAATTACACAAACCCATCTAACAACAACACCACGTCTAACAACTGGTAGCATGGTGTACGGTTGTGTCACTCTGAAGATGAGCTCTGGTTGAGTTCGAAACGCGTCAGTGTGTTGTGGTGGTGGTGATAGATGGGTTTGTGTAATTTGTGTGTGTTCTTACAGTGTGGAGGTGGAGGAACTGCATGAACACGCATAATTTGCATAGACTTAGCTATCTTAAGGTCGCGGGTGAGCAACGAAATTATTTTAGTTCATTGAACATGATGATGATTTAGTATGGGTGGCACGAGGTTACCTTCAGCCTTGAGCGAGTCAGCGGCGGCGACGGCCTCGTGCAGCGTGATCCCGGCGCCAATCAGAAGGACCTGGTCCTTGCCGGACTGACGCACCACCTTGGCCTGCCCCACCTGGAAACAACCGCATTACGTTCTACGGTGGCCCATTTAAACGTGTTTGCGTTATCTAGTGTAATCTATATCTGTGATTATGAGTATACAGGGTGGCCCATTTATATCGGTCAGTATGGGAAAGTCTGAAACTATACGACATACGAAAATTTCTTCTTAGGAACCATGACATCGATTTTACCAGCAAAGAGGTACAACCAACCATAGAGACAATTTTACGTGCCAGAATTTGTTGATGTAACGGTGGACACTTCGAACACCTACTAAAACAAATTAAAGTATGTGAAAATAATGCATTTTATTCATTTTAGACATAATGTTTCATGGAGACATTTACTGCTTAAGACGAACACAACCGATATCTAAATAGAAATAGATTAAGTTTTTTTTTTTCAAAACAACCGGGTTCGATTCCCGAGCGGAGTACAGGTTTTTTTTTAAATGCATGAATGCAGTTTTTGTTGTTATTAAAATCGACGTCATGGTTCCTAAGAAGAAATTTTCGTATGTCGTATAGTTTCAGACTTTCCCATACTGACCGATATAAATGGGCCACCCTCTATACTCATAATCACAGATATAGATTACACTAGATAAGGCAAACATCTCTTATCTTATCTTATCTTGACTTTAGGGGTCCTTGCGGATACACTTCGACCCGTAGGGATCTTTTGTGTAATTACCCCTCCTTCGCACTTACTCCATAAATTGGATGATTTGACGTAGAGTTATAGGTGAAAAACTTAAGTAAAGGACCTGTTGTATGTAGTAGTAACTTGTCCATATAAACAAATTGACGTTCCAAATTCGCAAAATAACCACTACACACAACAGGTCCTTTACTTAAGTTTTTTACCTATAGTGCCTTTAAGTCTCTTGGCGCGGGGTATCCGACGCCAAAGTGTCTCATTCTTAATCTGGCGAGTGCGTCACATTCACACATAATGTGTTCCATTGTTTCGTCTTCCTCGCCACATATTCTACAATCTTCATTGTCCTGTAGTCCCATCTTTACTAGTATGTGTTTAGTATCGAAGTTACCTGTAAATGCCCCGACGACGCAAACAACACAATCTGTATGAAAACTAACCGCGTCACTTTTTTATATCTACTGTGACGTCTCAAGAGCGATGTAAATTCCCCGATGTCCGCGCAAAATCGATTCAAATGCGCCGCCCGCCCGCGCCGTGGGGCTCGAGTCAGTCACTAGTCAGTTTAACTCCGAACTTTCATAACAACGCGAACGTTTTTAAGAACTTGACTATAACGTAAATAAACCGGTTTATTCAACGAGTGACAGCTGGCCGGCCGGCGGCGGGCGGCGACGTTTATCCTGCGCCGGAATAAACCGGTTTTTATTGTTCTAAACCGGTTAATCTGACAACAACTTTATGGAAATGTTTCCTTAAAAACCGGTTTAAAAATAACGATTTCACGAAGGAAACCAAAATGAAAAGCTTTTGCGCCAAGTACATGATAACGGCTTGGAAATTTAACCGGTATCCGAGCCTAAAATAGCTATTTTTTGTTTTTTGTTTAGGTATTTTTTTTTGTCACGAATAAATGTTTTCTTTCTTTCTTTCTTTAAAACTGACCTTAAAGACTTCGTCGTTGGGGTACAGCATGGAAGTGTTGGGGCGGGACGTGCGGATGTAGCAAATGCCTTTAGTGTTGGCGGCCAGTTCTACGGCGCGCTCCGTCGACACCGCGTCCCTGGAACAATTACATACATTATTGTTACAAGACACTATCGCGATACGATTAGTTGAATGAATAAATAACACACACACACACACACACACACACAAACATCACGCCTGTATTCCCAAATGGGGTAGGCAGAGCACACGAAACGTTACCGCTTCGGAGCCACTTTTAGCAATTTTAGGTTTAAAGTTCGATAAAAACGGTAAATAGTGACAGGTTGCTAGCCTGCCGCCTACGGTATACCTTAACCCATATCCTCAGTCGCCTCTTACGACACGGAAGAAATGGAGAGGTGTAATTCTAACCCGACACCACACGGGTCATAAATAAATATATAATAAATATCAAATATATAATAAATAATAAATATCATGGGACACTTGACACCAATTGACCTAGTCCCAAACTAAGCAAAGCTTGTACTATGGGTACTAGGCAAAGGATAAACACACTTATATAGATAAATAAATACTTAAATACATATTAAACATCCAAGACCCGAGAACAAACATTCTTATTATTCATACAAATAACTGCCCCGGCCGGGATTCGAACCCGGGACCTCAAGCTTCGTAGTCAGGTTCTCAAACCACTAGGCCATCCGGTCGTCTAACATCGGTCGGTACATTGTTACAAGATACTATGACGATACGATTAGTTGAATGAATGAAACGTTTATTGCTTTAATGCGAGTAATTACAGTGGTGTTACAATATTTTAAAAGTTCATCACAGTCATCACAATCGTACTAAAATCCGTAATAGTACGACTTTAAAGCTTAGAGGAACCGGAAGGGAGTAGCCATTCGCCGCGTTCCCCTCTGTCAAAGTACAAGCCCAACTGGGCATACGAATTTTATAAAACGAGGCGCCCTCGGATTTCAAACTAGACCGAATCGAGTCGCGCGTTTGAACGCTGCGGTGCTAAAAATGCCGAATTGTTCAGTTTTCTGCTGCAAAAAGAGATCTGAGACATCAAGCTTGCAAAAAGATGGTGTTACATTTCGGATGGAAGTAAATTTTTATCATATTATTACTATTACTATTTATATTACTACTATTATTACTATTTAATACATTTACACTTACTTATTTTTTACGCTTACCATGAGGCGACCCGCATGCTCGTTTTCCAGGTATTTGATAAAAAAAGTCAATGTGTTTGTTCGAGCGCTACTGGCCACAGCGCCCAACAGTGGGCGAGTGAGTACGACGCACGGTCACTCTCGCACGCAGCAATGCGATGCACAATAATATGCATCGCTCATTATTACTTCAGTGCTAAATTGTTAGTTTTAGTCGTGAGACAATTAAGAGGTAATAAGGGTTCCTGACTAGAGACATATTTTTCAGGAGCGTGTAGTAGGTGCAGTAGGGATTACCAACTAATATTATAAATGCGAAAGTAACTCTATCTGTCTGTCTTTTACGCTTTCATGTCGAAACCACTGAACCGATTTTGACGTAATTTGGTATATAGGTAGTTTGAAATGGCGTTAGCCGTTGTTGGTTACTGGCATTAGCCATTGTTGGTTACAGGCATTAGCCACCGCTGGTTACAGCAATAGACATTGTTGGTTACAGGCATTAGCCACCGTTGGTTACAGCAATAGCCATTGTTGCTTACAGTATTAGCCATTGTTGGTTACAGGCATAAGCCACCGTTGGTTACAGCATTAGCCATTGTTGGTTACAGGCATTAGCCATCGTTGGTTACAGCATTAGCCATTGTTGGTTACAGCATTAGCCATTGTTGGTTACAACATTAGCCATTGTTGGATACGCGGCGTGAGCCATTGTTGGTTACGCTGCAATGCAGTCTCATCGACGATACGGTTTAGGCTGTAGAGCGTGGCACTCACGATGGGTAGAAGACGGTGGCGGTGGGTACGGCCCTGAAGAGGGCGAGGTCCTCGAGACCCATCTGAGAGGGCCCGTCCTCGCCGATGCTGACGCCGCAGTGCGAGCCCGCCAGGTTTATGTTGCTCTGGCTGATCGCGCCCATGCGGATCTGAGGACGAGGACACGGTTGAGGGAAGCAGGCAACGTGTTGAGAAAGCTTATACTGTAAGCTCTAATATGTAGGTCGGTCGGTCAGAATGGGAAAGTCTATTAGAGGCTATGTAGCGCCTGTACCTATTAATACTGGCTTTGAAATGTAATCCTATGGGCCTGGACACATGTCGCCGGTACGGTGCCGTCTACGGTGTCACGGCGCGGCGCCGTCAAACGGCGTCGTGCCGAAACACGGTGCCGCGTACGGTGCCGTACGCGGCGCCGCGAACGGCGTCGTACCACGGCGCGGTGCCGTGGTACGACGCCGTGCACGGTGCATCGCTTGGTAGTTTAACTAGTTTTCGTTTTGCTGCTGAACGCATAACACGCAAGTAAATAGTTTGTCATCCCCACATATTTTCAGTGCTTCATATTTTCTCTTAAAATTACCTCCATCATGGTTCATTAAAGACATGTATGGATTCACCCAATATCTTCGTTTCTGTTTTTCTTCATTCGTCGTCTTAGCAGTAGGAGCAGGAGAATACGTTTTTCTTGGTCCATGTCAAGGCAAAAACTGTATACTTGTATATATTTAAAACGACAATTGTTTTGTATATTTGAACCAATGGTTGTACTTGCGTGTTATGCGTTCAGCAGCAAAACGAAAACTAGTTAAACTACCAAGCGATGCACCGTGCACGGCGTCGTACACGGCACCGCGCCGTGGTACGACGCCGTTCGCGGCGCCGTGTACGGCACTGTACCGGTGACATGTGTCCAGGCCCTATCACAACATAGTTCAAATAATTAACGGTTGACACAGCAACCAGCTGAGAGTACTGCTTTTTCGCAACGTAACGTTTGGCAACCTGTTTCATTTCGCAAACTGTAAAACTGTAAATATTTCAGGATTTATTTCAGGGTTATCGCGGAGAACCCTTTAGGTTAGGTTAGGTTAGTTTTATAAAAATCCTGAAATATTTACAGTTTCAGAAATATTTAACAGTTGGGAAATGAATAGTTGCGAAATGAAACAGGTTGCCAAACGTTATTCGCCGAAATATTAGTAAACCAACCAGCTGAATGTTGTTCTTGTTGTGCTCACGAACTGACGTATACACGTCGCATGCTTGTATTTTATTATTTTACCTTTAATACACATATTATTTCTACTACAGTTCTACAAATTTCATTTAAGTCTGAAACTAAGACATGACGAAGATCTGTTCTTACGGACCATGTCACCGAACGAAGAAAAACTGCATTAAAAAAAATAAAAAAAGTTCGGGTATTGCCTAAAGCTTCTGGCGCTTGCAATCACATTCAAATGACAGTTTTTGTAAAATCTTTCATTTGATTGCGATCGCGAGCGTCTGAAACGTTAGGCAATACAACCCCAGGTCGTTTTGGAAAATAAAACATACATTATTTCTATTTGGATATCGATAGAATAACCAATAATTGTTACTGTGAAACACGATATTTAGAATGAAATAATAAAATACATTGTTTTGTATTCATTCATTAACAATGTTTCTAAGAACAGATCTTTGTATACATTACAGTTTCAGACTTTCCTATACTGACCTTTCTAAATGTTACAGTATACTGAGCTACAAAAAATTGTTGCCCTCAAATGTTAGATAATTACGTAAAATTGGCCAAATGTGCCGCTGAGTACATTACAATTAGCTTGTTGAAGTTGCCATGAGCAGGCCATTATAACACGGAGAGTTCTAGAATGAAGACTGCGGATCGGCAAGCGCAGCGTAGGACGTCCACCAAAAAGATGGACGGACGACCTGGTTAATGCCGCGAAGTCGCGGTGAAGTTAGGCCGCTTCCAACCGAAACAACTAGAGGTCTCTGGAGGTCATGTCTTATGGCTGACATGAGTTTAGGCTAGAATCACTAGCTCTCTCGCCCTTACCTGGTCGAAGGTGCGTGTGAAGAAGGCAGCGAACGTGGAGACGAAGGCCACGGTGCGGTCGCGGCACGCGGCGCCCGTCGCCACGCCCACCAGGTTCTGTTCCGCGATGAAGCACTCGATGTATCTAAATGAAACAAAGAATAAACAAATCATTGTATTTTACTTGTTGCCTTGAATGTAAAGCTAACTCAATAAGATGAAACTAAAAGAGTACACAGTCAGCGCCATCTATAACTTAACTTTTGAATTAAACCTCAAAAGTTCCACTACTCGTCAATAGATGGCAATATAATATCAATTAATGGACTTCTAATTTTCTCTAAAGCCGAGTATAGACTTGCAAGAAAAATCGTGCAAGTTTGCATTAAATTAAGAGGACGTAAAGCCAATGAGTTTGTAGTGGTCAATTGAGCGCCGCAATGTAATGGAACTTGCATGCTTTTTCTTGCAAGTCTAAACTCGGCTTAAGAATAAACAACATAAGTTTGTGCCAATAGATGTCGGCGTCAGTATAAGCATTATTTGTTATGTATGACAATTACACAATGACCTAAGATCTGATTTAGAGAAGATTTTCACCCATCTGTTTAAATGAACGATATTTATTTTATATCAAACATTATTTTACAAAATATATCAACCAGTGGGTTGGCTAAACAGTTTCTGCCCATGGCTTTATACCTTTAAACGACCTTTTCTTGTATATTTACAAAAAAATATATTGAGTTTGTTTTATCTTTAAATTTTTATCAAATACTTATCTTCTCTAAAAAAAAAAACAGGACATAAAAAATGACGTACTTAGAAATGAAACGGGCATGTGTCTGAATATCGAAAAATGATATGTCAATAGTTGAAATATCGACGATCAAAATATCTAACCTAACCCAACCTACTGTCGATATTTTGACCGTCAACTTTTTAGCATTAATTATCGATATTTAGATACGTCCCCAATAAAACAATAGTCTACTTTTGATCGATCCTGATCGATAGATCGTTATTTATCGGTATAAATTACCTGTCTGGGTACGCGTTGCGCAGTTTGTCACTGAAGGTGGAGTTCTTGGTGTCACCGTCCAAAGCGATCACGCTGTAAGATAACAATTAGAACAATAAAAAACCGGTCAAGAGCGTGTCGGACACGCCCAAAATAGGGTTCCGTAGCCATTACGAAAAAAATAAGTAATATTTTTCTAAGGATTTCGTATCTTATACGGAATCTTCCAAGTTTAGGTATATTTTATACCTTACGCTGCTATTTACTCATAAACTACTTATAATTCTCAAGCAAACTTAGCCGTTATAGTTTTCCTTGAAAGTTTCATGTACTGACTACCATCCTGAATTTTTTAAAATTTTTCCACCCACCGGTTTACATTTTAGAGGGGGGGGGGGGGGACGCTCCATTGTAATGAAAATTTTCACTTTAAAGTTGAATATTTCGCAAACAAATTACTGAATTAAAAAAAAACGTTGTAGCAAACCCCTAATGGTTTTAAAATACCTATCCAACGATACCCCACACTATAGGGTTGGATGAGAAAAAAAAAAACACCGCCACTATACGTCTATGGATACGTCTATTGATAGTCCCTGAGCAAAGCTGCGGACGGACGGACGGACAGACAGGGCGAAACTATAAGGGTTCCGTTTTTGCCATTTTGGATCCGGAACCCTAAAAACAGACTCCAATAATTCTAATATATGTAGGTAAAATGGAAGTATGTTCGAGCGCTACTGGCCACAGCGCCCAACGGTGGGCGAGTGAGTACGACGCACGGTCACTCTGGCACCCACTGCATACGATGCACAATATGTGTGCATCATTGTACATTAGTCAGGTGCCTTCTTTTTATTTAATATACTTACTTTTTACTTAGGCCTCTAGGTTGGCAACGCATCTGCAATACCCCGGGTGTTGCAGATGTTTATGGGCGGTGGTGATCTCTTACCACCAGGAGACCCACTTGCTCGTTTGCCTTCCAGTTGAATAATATCGTTTTAAATATATAATAAATATTTCTGCCATTGTTGAAACTCGAAAGCGAAGTGAGCGGCAGGGTAGTGTAATGTTTACACACACACTCGAGCTCGATCGAGTCGATGTAAATGTGGTATTAGCGCGAGTGTTACCGCAGGTTGTTTGCGTATGTTACCGTAGGTTGCGGTTGGTATATTAGCTTTATCTTGCTTGCAACCTGAATACAAGGACAACAGTTATAATTATAAAAACAATGTACTTTTTTACTGTATTCTTATTACAAATAAAGTTGTATGTTACCGTAGGTTGCGGTTGGTATATTAGCGTCAGTGTTACCGCAGGTTGGTATAGTATGGGTGACACTCTTTCCCGGCCCGGATAACACCGACATGTAAATACCGAACCTGTTTTCGTGTACACGCCCATAAAAGCTCCTGTCAGTTTCTATGGGCGTGTACACAAAAAACAGGGCCGGTATTTACATGTCGGTGTTATCCGAGCCGGGAAAGAGTGGCACCCTATAGTATTAGCGTATGTTACTGCAGGTTGGTATATTAGCGTGTGTTACCACATTATATTATTATAATAGCATGAGTACGTTACCGTAAGTTGGTATATTAGCGTGTGTTACCACATTACATAACAGCACGAGTATGTTACCGCAGGTTGATACATTAGCGTATGTTACCACATTACATAACAGCACGAGTACGTTACCGCAGGTTGATACATTAGCGTATGTTACCACATTACATAACAGCACGAGTACGTTACCGCAGGTTGGTATCGGCGATCTTCTTAAGCGCGGTCCCGTAGGCGAGCCTGGTGGCGACCTGCTCGCCGGGCTTGTAGGCGGGCGGGGAGGAGAGCGTGATGTCAGCGATGTGCACTTTGGGCGCCTCGGCCAGGGGCGGCTGCGGCTTCAGGGTTATGGTGCTGTTCTTGATCTGGGACTGGAGGTGCTGCAGGAGAAAATTTGAAGGTTTTTAATAGACAAAAAACTTATTCAGACCAAAACCGACGAAACGCAGCAACTGCAAGTTCTTGTTTGACGGCCGGATAGCTAAGTGGTTAACCTGACTACGAAGCTTGAGGAGGGTTCGAATCCCGGCCAGGGCAGATATTAGTATGAATAATACTAATGTTTGTTCTCGGGTCTTGGATGTTTAATATGTATTTAAGTATTTATTTATCTACATAAGTATGTTTATCCGTTGCCTAGTGTCCATAGTAGCTTTGCTTAGTTTGGCACTAGGTTAATTGGTGTCAAGTGTCCCATGATATTTATTTATTGTTACTTTTGAATTTCATTTCATTCTACTAACCGTTTGGATCGTAGCTTCCCAGCTTCCATACTGCTTGAGCTTATAAATATACTGTGGTGGTATTCTACTAACACCAATTTGTAAGACCAATTCTACTAACAAAAAAATATGGACTTTTGTTGGTCTGAAATAAGGTCTTTTTTTTGAGTTCATAGACTCCTTCGAACGACCGCACGTGACGCGACCATTTTGGAACCGGTTTGTAACTTGGAAACTTTTCTTGGAAATTCGTATTTATGCGTATCTTCGTTTTTAAAAAAAATCGATAAAAATACACGATTAAAAAAAAAAGATTTTTTATTTTTGCAACACATTGTGATTTTTTCCAATCCTCGTCATTACCTTGATAACCTTCTCCCCTTCCGCCCCCAGAGCCTTGCCGTGCCAGTTCTCCAGGTCCTCGATGCCGGGGAACCCTTTCCCCTTGAAGGTCTTGGCGACGAGCGCGGTGGGGCGGCCGCTGGTGGCGGCGGCCTCGTCGAAAGCCTTCACCAGCTCCGACACGTCGTGGCCATCCACCACTAGAGAGTGGAAGCCGAAAGACTTCAGACGAGCGTCGTATACTTCCACCTGGGGAGAAAGCATGGATGTCTTCAGCCGGCCATGTCAAACTTAGGTGGAACGGCGCGTAAGCTAAAGTCATTTGTTAGTTCTTTACCACAAAAGCATAAATTCTTTGTAGCGATTCACCGAATCGCATTTCACCTCGATACTATTTTTAATTATAGCGTTGTGTCACAATCGTTTATTTTTTTAGTCGCTTTAAATTTTAGTCGCATTTCACCTCGATCATGCATTAAAGCCCGGTCTGAGTGGAGAGCCTTGGGGGAGGCCTGGTCCAGCAGTGGACGTCTTTCGGCTGACATGATGATGATGATGCATTAAAGTATGCGTTGTGTTTCAATCGTGTTTTTTTTAGTCGCTATTAGTTTTAGTCGCATTTTACCTCGATCGTGTATTAGAGTACTCGTATTTCAGTGCAAAAAAATCAGTTAACGTGGCACATTAATTAGAGTCTCAGGCAAACATCGATCGCGGCGAAATGCGTCTAGGGTAAAATACTACACGAAAAATGAGATGCAACAAATTAATTTTACTAATGTAAAAAGCTACGCTAAAAATTGCGCCAAGTAAAAGATTCTAATGAAATTTTGTTGGTTCGAAGCGAAATGCGATTCGGTAAATCGCTACAAGGAATTTGTGCTTTTGAGGTAAAGAAGAATGGCTGAAGTGGGACTGGGCTGGAAATGTTTGCCGTATACCGAACGAGTTGTGGGCCCAGATAACCGAATGGACGTCCACGAACTCGAACAGGCGACCTGGCAGACTTAGATGGCGACGGCGGTAAAAACTGGACTAGTTCTTAAAATCACCACCACCACGTCACACTGACGCGTTTCGAACTCAACCAGAGCTCATCTTCAGAGTAAAACAACCGTACACCATGCTACCTGTTGTTAGACTCAAAACAGTCTCACAACAGTCAGTCAACGACTAAAGGCCTACGCTAGCTTACGCGGATTACCCGCAACGGACATCCGCCTCAAAGAAATTGTATAGACACCGCTAACTGGCGCGGGCGCGTGCGACGGACGTTAATCCGCGCGGCGGGCGGCGGGTGTCCGCTCCGTGCGCACGCGGCGGGTACACGCTCGCGGACTTGTTTCTTGAATTCAGTCGAGCGCCGCATCGTGCCGCGGATACACGCGCCGGACTGTACAGTTGAGACAATGCAAACCAAAATTATACTGGTAGCGCTAAGTTAAGCGTGCAGCCGCCGCGGGCGCCCGTCGCGGACTCGCTGGCCCGCGGCGGTTGTCCGGAGCGGGACCCGCGAGCGTGCGCACGCGGCGGGCGTCCGCGTAAGCTAGCGTAGGCCCTAACAACTAACTCTAACAACTGGTAGCATGGTTGTATTACTGTGAAGATGAGCTCTGGTTGAGTTCGAAACGCGTCAGTGTGATGTCGTGGTGGTGGTTTGTGTAATTTGTATGTGTTCTTACAGTGTGGAGGTGGAGGAACTGCATGAACGAACACGCATATTTTGCATAAGCTTAGCTATTGTAAGGTTGCGGGTGAGCAATTCTTTTAGTCAATTCATGTGGACGATTTTGCATTTGTATTGAATGACAGTAAACCATTAAAAATATGTATGTATGGATAGTTTGTTCGAGCGCTACTGGCCACAGCGCCCAACAGTGGGCGAGTGAGTACGACGCACGGTAACTCTGGCACCCACTTTATGCGATACACAATATGTGCACCACTTTATAGTAGAAAGGTGCGAATACAAAAAAAAAGTTATTATAGCACAGTTTGTCTACGAAAATTGTAGGCGATTGATGAATTTCCGCTTTTGTTCCTGTGCAATGACCAAATTGATTTAGAATTTCAAACTCAAAATCTCTTTATTCAATTTAGGCTATAACAAGCGCTTATGAACATCAAAAAAATCTACCATCGGTTCGGAAAAAACCTATCTTGAGAAGAATCCGGCAAGATACTCAACGAAGTGTGTACAACAAGAGCATAAAACGAGCCTTTTTACCAGAGACATTTATATAGCCACCCGAGCCGGTACGGCGAGGGTGGATAGACACGTCGAGGGGAAAAAGGGTTTAATGCTTGAGTTTTACACTCTGCTTTTCACTTCGATGGCGATGAAATGAACTAGCAACAGTGGAAACAACGATTTACTGTTCTATGTACTTACCTTTTATTTTTTATGCATTATTAAAATATTTCCATTATTTTAATTTTACTGATTTATTATGATTGATTAGATTGATTTTTAGTTTTATATGAATTAAAAATTATTTAAAGAATATATAGAATAGAAACGTTTTTGTTTGTGGCTGTTGACACCTGATTACCTTGGTCTCGAGTTGGTATTAGACGAAGATTTTATTTTATGCACTAGAGCATAAAAATTCATTTTATGTCGCCTAGATACAGCATAAACACAAACTTTACGAGCATGAGAAGTGAAAACAATTTTTGAAGGGTCCATGTTTCTGCAGTCAATTACTCTACATCAAACTCACGTGGTGCTGCAGCGAGGTGGGCTCGGACTGTCCGAGGCGGTTGACGTCGAAGATGACCACCAAATTGTCCAGCTTGTAGTGGCTCGCGAAGTGCAGAGACTCCCAGATGCTGCCCTCAGCAGCCTCGCCGTCGCCCACGAGGCAGAACACCCTGCCGACACCCACGAGATGATAGAACATAAGAATAAGAATAAATTTATTTATAATACACTAGCATTTACCAGCGGCTTCGCACGCGTAAATCATTAGATACAGAGTTGAATTAAAATTCCGGCATTTCATTGAATTCCCGTGGGAATTCCCTAAAACTACATCATAATTTTCATTGACGTAAAATTAAAACACCCATGCCAAAGTTCATGATTCTAACCAGCGGTCGTTATTTAGAGATTTTATCCCTATCCGTGGGAATATTGTAATAAAAAGTATCCTATGTTTTAATCCAGGTTATAAACATAACTTTGTGCCAAATTTCATCCAAATCTGTCCAGTCGTTTCAGCGTGAAGAAGTAACAAACATACTCACTCACTCACAAACTTTCACATTTATAGTATTAGTAGGAAGTAGGAAAGTAGGATCATTGAAAGTTCAGACAGTGAGATATCCGGCGGACCCCGAACTAGGTAGGAGCCTGTATCTCGGGGCCCAAAGAGTGAGTTGAACAGATCAGGCACATAAACATATTTCACACACATCACATTTTTAACCCGCGACGCAAAAGAGGGGTGTTATAAGTTTGAGTTTGTTTGGTCTGTCGGTAGGCCTCCAACAAGATGGAGCGACGACCTGGTTAAGATCGCGGGATCGCGGTGGATGCGGAAAGCGCAAGACCGGTCTGAGTGGAGAGCCTTGGGGGAGGCCTATGTCCAGCAGTAGACGTCTTTCGGCTGACATAATGATGAAGATAAGATTGACCGTTATGTGTGCCTAACTGTGGCACCGTAGCTTTTAAACTGGAGGACCGATTTGAATGCGGTTTTTTATTTCAAAGCAGGCTTTCTAGCGATGGTTTTTAGACATGTTTCGTCAAAATCGGTTTAGCCGTTTTTGAGATATTGAAGTTTGAAGTGCCAAAGTCGGGGGTTTTACAATTTTTTATGGGTTAGGTTCTAACAATATCCATCCAGACTGTCCCCACGAAGGAACGCGAGAATGAGAGTGAGGACGGTGCGCTCGGATTCTCTCGTCTTCGCTCCTTTTCGCGTCGATTTTTGACTGACTAAATCGAGAGTGTGAATGGCTAGCCCTCTTGCAGCCTCCACTCGCCGAGACTCGCGCCAAGAGCATCTAGGAGGCGCCTCGCGAGTCTGGGCATCATACCTATGGGGCAATCAACGTTTTTGCTGAGTCACTTATTAAAAGTATGATTTTATGAGATCTTGCCAATCTTGGTATTTTTGCATACAAGGACCGAGTAATCTGGGTACCTACATGGTACTTGGGCCAATCAACTATTTTACCAACACTTAGGGCGTCTCCTGCGTTACCAAAAAATCGTACTTCCAACAAGATATTTCACGGTTCAATAGGTTGAACTTACGTAGGATGGCATGTATTCATGTACACCATCTATTAAATTACAGAAAAAAACATGTTTGCTTACAAAAAACTGCAATTGTTTGAAAAATTTCGCGGACTGATTAGTGTCGGTAAAAAAGTTGATTGGCCCACGTAGCACTGAAAACAAGTGTACCAAGAAGTTGGTACGTCTGACATTCCTGGTCACCTGAGTTACAGTAAAGAATAACAACACTAAATAGTTGATTGACTCATATATGGCTCAGTTATTACGAGGGTGGATTTACCTGTAGGGCGCCTGGTCGAAGTACTTCCCGACGTAAGCCATCCCGGCGGCGACGGCGAGCCCCTGGCCCAGCGAGCCCGTACCCACGTCCACGAAGTTGAGGCGCGGCGTGGGGTGCCCCTCCAGGTCGTTGTCCAACTTGCGAAGGTTCTGCAGCTCCTCCACCGGGAACAGCCCCGCCTCCGCCCACGCGGCGTACAGGATCGGGGCGGCGTGACCCTAAGGATACATAGATAGTGTGAAGGGTCTGGAGCTGCTCCACCGGGAACAGCCCCGCCTCCGCCCACGCGGCGTACAGGATCGGGGCGGCGTGACCCTAAGGATACATAGATAGTGTGAAGGGTCTGGAGCTGCTCCACCGGGAACAGCCCCGCCCCCGCCCACGCGGCGTACAGGATCGGGGCGGCGTGACCCTAAGGATACATAGATAGTGTGAAGGGTCTGGAGCTGCTCCACCGGGAACAGCCCCGCCTCCGCCCACGCGGCGTACAGGATCGGGGCGGCGTGACCCTAAGGATACATAGATAGTGTGAAGGGTCTGGAGCTGCTCCACCGGGAACAGCCCCGCCTCCGCCCACGCGGCGTACAGGATCGGGGCGGCGTGACCCTAAGGATACATAGATAGTGTGAAGGGTCTGGAGCTGCTCCACCGGGAACAGCCCCGCCTCCGCCCACGCGGCGTACAGGATCGGGGCGGCGTGACCCTAAGGATACATAGATAGTGTGAAGGGTCTGGAGCTGCTCCACCGGGAACAGCCCCGCCTCCGCCCACGCGGCGTACAGGATCGGGGCGGCGTGACCCTAAGGATACATAGATAGTGTGAAGGGTCTGGAGCTGCTCCACCGGGAACAGCCCCGCCCCCGCCCACGCGGCGTACAGGATCGGGGCGGCGTGACCCTAAGGATACATAGATAGTGTGAAGGGTCTGGAGCTGCTCCACCGGGAACAGCCCCGCCTCCGCCCACGCGGCGTACAGGATCGGGGCGGCGTGACCCTAAGGATACATAGATAGTGTGAAGGGTCTGGAGCTGCTCCACCGGGAACAGCCCCGCCTCCGCCCACGCGGCGTACAGGATCGGGGCGGCGTGACCCTAAGGATACATAGATAGTGTGAAGGGTCTGGAGCTGCTCCACCGGGAACAGCCCCGCCTCCGCCCACGCGGCGTACAGGATCGGGGCGGCGTGACCCTAAGGATACATAGATAGTGTGAAGGGTCTGGAGCTGCTCCACCGGGAACAGCCCCGCCCCCGCCCACGCGGCGTACAGGATCGGGGCGGCGTGACCCTAAGGATACATAGATAGTGTGAAGGGTCTGGAGCTGCTCCACCGGGAACAGCCCCGCCTCCGCCCACGCGGCGTACAGGATCGGGGCGGCGTGACCCTAAGGATACATAGATAGTGTGAAGGGTCTGGAGCTGCTCCACCGGGAACAGCCCCGCCTCCGCCCACGCGGCGTACAGGATCGGGGCGGCGTGACCCTAAGGATACATAGATAGTGTGAAGGGTCTGGAGCTGCTCCACCGGGAACAGCCCCGCCTCCGCCCACGCGGCGTACAGGATCGGGGCGGCGTGACCCTAAGGATACATAGATAGTGTGAAGGGTCTGGAGCTGCTCCACCGGGAACAGCCCCGCCTCCGCCCACGCGGCGTACAGGATCGGGGCGGCGTGACCCTAAGGATACATAGATAGTGTGAAGGGTCTGGAGCTGCTCCACCGGGAACAGCCCCGCCTCCGCCCACGCGGCGTACAGGATCGGGGCGGCGTGACCCTAAGGATACATAGATAGTGTGAAGGGTCTGGAGCTGCTCCACCGGGAACAGCCCCGCCTCCGCCCACGCGGCGTACAGGATCGGGGCGGCGTGACCCTAAGGATACATAGATAGTGTGAAGGGTCTGGAGCTGCTCCACCGGGAACAGCCCCGCCCCCGCCCACGCGGCGTACAGGATCGGGGCGGCGTGACCCTAAGGATACATAGATAGTGTGAAGGGTCTGGAGCTGCTCCACCGGGAACAGCCCCGCCTCCGCCCACGCGGCGTACAGGATCGGGGCGGCGTGACCCTAAGGATACATAGATAGTGTGAAGGGTCTGGAGCTGCTCCACCGGGAACAGCCCCGCCTCCGCCCACGCGGCGTACAGGATCGGGGCGGCGTGACCCTAAGGATACATAGATAGTGTGAAGGGTCTGGAGCTGCTCCACCGGGAACAGCCCCGCCTCCGCCCACGCGGCGTACAGGATCGGGGCGGCGTGACCCTAAGGATACATAGATAGTGTGAAGGGTCTGGAGCTGCTCCACCGGGAACAGCCCCGCCTCCGCCCACGCGGCGTACAGGATCGGGGCGGCGTGACCCTAAGGATACATAGATAGTGTGAAGGGTCTGGAGCTGCTCCACCGGGAACAGCCCCGCCTCCGCCCACGCGGCGTACAGGATCGGGGCGGCGTGACCCTAAGGATACATAGATAGTGTGAAGGGTCTGGAGCTGCTCCACCGGGAACAGCCCCGCCTCCGCCCACGCGGCGTACAGGATCGGGGCGGCGTGACCCTAAGGATACATAGATAGTGTGAAGGGTCTGGAGCTGCTCCACCGGGAACAGCCCCGCCCCCGCCCACGCGGCGTACAGGATCGGGGCGGCGTGACCCTAAGGATACATACAATACAATACAAATACTCTAGATCAGAAATAGTAAGACATGGAGTTGTCGAGTTTTTTTGTGCGACTTACTATCAAACTTATAACAACTTCACCAACGTGTATACCATAATCATGCAATAAAGATATTATTATTATTATTATTATTATTACAGATAGAGGGAGGGAACTTTTTTTTTATTCGACTGGATGGCAAACGAGCAGTTGGGTTTCCTGATGGTAAGATATCACCACCATAAATATCTGAACACTAGGGGTATTCCAGATGCGTTGCCAACCTGGAGGCCTAAAATGGGATACCTCAAGTGCCAGTAATTTCACCAGCTGTCTTATTCTCCACGCCAAAACACAACAGTGCAAGCACTGCAAGGTCCGCCCGGATTGCTACCACCATCTTGCTCGCTAATCCTGCCGTGAAGCATCAATGCTTGCACTGTTGTGTTTCGGCGTGGAGACTAAGACAGCCGGTGAAATTACTGGCACTTGAGGTATCGCATCTTAGGCCTCTACGCTGGCAACGCATCTGCAATCCTCCTGGTGTTACAGGTGTCTATGGGCGGTGGTAATTTCTTACCATCAGGATCACTTGCTCGTTTGCCATCCAGTCGAATAAAAAAAAACTTAACCGTTAAAACGGGCTGTAACTCACCTTGGACAAGATGAATCTGTCGGCGGACGGGTCGCGCGGCGCGGAGATCTTGTAACGCATCGTGTGGAAGAACAGCACTGACATTATCTCCGCCATCGACGCGCACGACGTCGGGTGCCTGCACACACACACATTACTATAAAGCAGGGGTCACCAAATGACATGCTGAGCCGAGTCCTTTTGGCATCACACTACAGCAAAACGTCTCTAATTGTTCTCTCTTCTCCGATTTATGTTTTTACTGTGATGTAGTGTGTTTTTGTTGTCAATACATGTTGTGAGTTTGAGTTTGAGTGAAATGGCGGACCGCGGTCCGAATCGCAGGTGGTAGGACCTTGTGCAAGGTCCGCCAGGATTGCTACCATCATCTTGCTCGCTAATCCTGCCGTGAAGCACAAGTACTGTTGTTTCGGCGTGGAGAGTAAGACAGCCGGTGAAATTACTGGAACTTGAGGTATCTTAGGGGTCTAGGTTGGCAACGTATCTGAAATACCCTTAGTGTTGCAGATGTTTATGGGCGGTGGCGATCTCTTACCATCAGGAGACACACTTGCTCGTTTGCCATCCAGTCGAATAAAAAAAAATGCTATTTTTATCCCGATATTCCCAAGGAACTGAGACGTCCGCAATAGACCGCGTGTAAAATATCGAAGTCTAGAAACAAGACATTTTAAATGGAGACCACAATTTAAATCTGATAATTTAAACGAGCGATGCCGCAAGTAAAAGGTAGTAGAATAACTTTAAATTAGACTTTCAAATTGGATTGTGCTGCACGACATTTGACATTGTAGAATTGCATAAACATTACAGTATTCTGATTGCAGCATTCTGATAATGACATTGTTATCTAACTATTCATGTATAAATGAACTAACTTAAATAGGTTTTAGTTTTACTAATGTTATAAACGCGGGCGGACCTTGCACAAGGTCCTACCACCTGCAAATGTTACTTTCAGTATTTTGAAAGAAAGAAAGAAAATACATTTATTTAACGCCATAAAAATAAAATAAAAATAAAAAAATAACATAGAACATATCAGAATTAAATGACGCTAAATAGGTCCCCACTCAGCATAATGCCACGGCGCCGTGGCGCTGATTTTCAGTGAGGACCTTATTTAAAAACTAACTTAAAACTAAACTAAACTAAACTTAAATTAAATTGTCGTGTCGTGCAACACGGCCCTACGCGCTACGCTAAACGCAGCCGTTGGACCCTGAGTCGGACAGCGCCGCCTGGCGCATTCATTATTGTAATCACATTAAAATCAAATTAAACCAGTATAATACTTTTAAATCAACTCTGCTAGCACCTGAAACTAATTTCTCCATTATGTAATTATATGCTCTAATAATAATGTTATACAATACACACACACTGACACTTCATCAGAGTAGCCACTTAATTATAAATTATACTTAATTACATCGATTAACCACATTCTGCATTAAAATATAAGCATCCATTAGGCCATGTAACAAAGACTTTCATATTTTTTTCTAAAACAGTACAGTGCATTCCTTTCGCTATTTTTACCTGACTGCAAGGAGTGGTATTGTTTTTTTACAAGTTTTCTGTGCTTTTATTTAGTTTCACCTGTCCCATTGTCTTTCTGTCTGTCTGTAATCAAATCTTGCAAGTTAAATTTGACCAACTTCCAGTAGTCAGATTGACTTGAAATTTGGAATACTTATGAAAATCGCGTGACAATACAATAATCGGGTAGTGACATCCTGGTAATCCAGCCGGGATCGTCTCCACAGGATGGAACTCTTCATCGGTTTAATAGCATCGACTTGAAATTAAGTATGCAAATGTAGTTTGGGTGACAATGCAAGTACAGTCAACAAAAAATACAGTAAGCAAAAAAGCTTATATTAAAAATGAAATTTTTATGCCGTGAAGCAGCAGTGCAGGCACTGTTTTTTCGGCGTGGAGAGTAAGACAGCCGGTGGAATTACTGGCACTTGAGGTATCCCATCTTAGGCCTCTGGGTTGGCAAAGCATCTGCATTACCGCTGGTGTTGCAGATGTTTATGGGTGGTGATCTCTTACCATAAGAAAACTCACTTGCTGACTGATTCACGGAAAATTACAGCTGTTTACTTTGAAATGAAATCAAAACTGGCAGCTTCCTCGCACAGCGTATTAGCATCGCCATACAGCGAGGAAATGCTGCCAGCATTCTTGGGACCATGCCACAGGGGCCTTTTTTAGAGTTATATTAGTTTTTAATTATTATTATTAAGTTTTTATAGTTTAAATCATTTCTAAATGTATTATTTGTTCCACAAAAAAAAAATCAATAGTAATATTATAAATGCAAAAGTGTGTGTTTTTGCATGTTTGTGAGTTTGTATGTTTGTCCGTCTTTCACGCCGAAACAGAGACACGGATGGAGATAGTTTATGGGCCAGAGAGTGACATAAACAGCTACTTTCATCCCAGAAAAAAGCAGTTCCCGAATTCAACGCGGGCGAAGCCGCAGGCAAAAGCTAGTTTAACAAAATATGTAATAGTAAGTAGGTAACAATTTGATTATCATAAGTTAACACTTCACTCAAGGTTTTCGTCCAGGTTTGTGATGAGTGTGATGACATCAGTTTCTTCCATATCAAGCAGCTTAGGTAAACTATAAGATTACTAATTTCGTCTACTCAATTTTTAAGTATGCATTTGTACAAAATAAAGAAACCTAACTGCCATAGATAAGCTTATCCTTTTAAAGGATCTCTACCATTCTATCAAGTGCATAAGAGGAGTATTTAATTAGAGACCCTTAAATGTCACTATAGAACTTCTCATTAGTCATGTGGTTAGTAAATATGTGATTTACCTGTTATGCTCAAGTTTCATTTTAAACAGTTTATTGTACAGTGAAATAAAACTGAATTGTGTACCAGGATAGAACTTTTGCGCTTCTGATCTCATATTGACATTCCATGCATCTGCCAAACAGTCGACTAACACACCTAAGATTTGCGGACGATATTGCTCTTTTTAGTGAAACTGCCACAGAATTAGAAAAAATGCTTCAAAACCTCACTGATGAAAGCCAAAAAGTAGGATTAAAAATGAATACTGATAAAACTAAAATAATGACCAATGGTATCCAAAGTCCAATTGACATAGACGGAAGGACGATAGAATATGTCAATGAATATATATATCTTGGCAAATTAGTACAGTTTGACACCAACAGAAACGAAAACGAAGTAGATAGGAGGATAAATACAACTTGGAAAAAGTATTGGGCACAGAAGGAAGTTTTAAAAGGCACATATAGTCTGAGGCTGAAGAAGATAATAATGGACTCATGTATTTTACCATGCTTAACGTATGCTAGCCAGACATGGAGATTCACGAACAAGGTTAAAAACAAAATACTCTCATGCCAACATGCTATGGAAAGAAGTATCCTGAAACTGAAAAGAATTGATAAAATAAGAACATACGCAAGAAAACAAAATTAACAGACGCATTGCAACATGCCTTGAAACTGAAGTGGAAGTGGGCAGGTCATGTAGCTAAATACCAGGATAATAGATGGAGATTACAAACAACAGAGTGGCTTGGTCCTGCTGGAAAAAGACAAAGAGGACGGCAAAAGAAAAGATGGGTTGATGAAATAGTAAAAACAGCTGGAAATAACTGGATGAGCACTGCTCAAAACAAACAAAAGTGGAAAGAGATGGAGGAGGCTTTTACCCAATAGGGGCCATAACAGTAAACTACTTGTCACTAAAATAATTTATATATAAACTTATTGTACTGTATGGATACATAAAGCTTTAATAATAATAATAATAACATCTGCCAAACAAATCATAGCAAAATTGACAACGAAAAAGTCCCTCCCTAGAACACAATTCATTTTCAGATCATGGATTAAAATCTAGGCTCGTATCTCAGCAGTTTTTCAGAATACAAGTCTGAAATTAGATTTCATTTACTACGAGCTTTATGGTGAAGGAATCCAGCACAAGCTGCGTGTTAAGTTCCCAATTTGCGCTTGTCCCAGGTGGGAACTATGGCTCAAACACTCAAATTTTTAGAGGAAGCCTGTGTCCAGTAATGAGATGTGTATAGGCTGGTTTGACACATTTGAAATAATTTTTAAATTTTATAAACATAATACTTAAATTCTTATTCATCCTAAAACAATGTCAAATTAATTGATAAATTCTTATCACTGACAAGATAATACCTCACACGAATTCAGCATGCTTATATCTCAGGTTCACGGTCACATACAATCATCAAATCAATGACATGCTAAGGTCATCCAAATACCAGACATGTCAACTGTGGATGATAATTGTCACAGTGACATCTATTTATAGCAACACCAGTTATAACGACATATAGTATGTAACAACCAAGAAAAAAGAATCCAAAACTATCTTATACATACAGTGTCTCTTTTAAATCGGTCAGTATGGGAAAGTCTGAAACTACAAGACATATGAAGATCTGTTCTTAAGAACCATGTCATTGATTTTAATAAGAAGAAAAACTGCATTCATACATTAAAAAAAAACTTGTAGGTACTAAGTTGGTATGGGAGTTGAATCAAGATTACGATTTAGTTTTTTTGTATTTTTTATTTCAACTCCAAATTTTTGTTTTTCTTTTACGGTCATCCCGTGAATGTTTAAATATTTCACACGAAAACACAAGCCGAAACATGAATGCACAGAAAAACCAGAAAAATAGACCAGCGCTGGGAATCGAACCCAGGTCCTCAGCATTCCGTGCTGCGTGCTATTCCCCTACACCACCACTGGACAGGAGACTAGACACGAATGTTTCCTATGCACCCATATTTCAACTTGAATTCTTTTCATTACTTAAATATAAATTCAAATTCAGAAGTGCGAGCTTGGATTCAACAACTACAATCACAATCCTCTGTTTGTGAGGCCATCAGTCACTAGGCTAATTTAGCTACAACAATCATATCATAAAGATTAAAAAATAGGTATGCATCTGACTTAAGCTGCAACACTTTGATTTCTATCAGAGATAGTTACAATGACACAGCAAACTGCGATAACCGATAAGTGATGTAATGTAAGAGACCGGGACGGCCTTGAGGCCCATGGTAACATCACGTGGTCCTAACCTCTCCAAACCTAACAATGTTAGCACAATAACTAAAATGCCCATAAAAAACGGGTCAAAAGTCCACCGGAATGCCCCTGTATGCGCGAACTGGCCTTCTGAACTCATAAACATAGCATTCAAACGCCGGCACGCGTCAATCGTAATAAAAAAAAATTACTCCGTATTTTTTTGGCGATAAAAATATGGTGATTTTAAAGGGAGTCTATGTTCATAAGCAACTTGTCTATGTAATAAGTGGATTTATTTGATTCTAACAGGATTTAAATGCATTCTTAACCTTCATTAGACCTTCAAAATAGCGGGTCAACAAGCGGTGACGCTCGAGGTTAAGACACTCACCCAGATTTTGACGCATTTGTGGCGACGATGCTGTCGATCCTCAGTTTGTTGGCGATGTCCTTGAGGGCCTGGATGTCTACGTTTTTGTCACCCTTCATTTTGTATGGAATGTTTATCACAATTTAAAAGACACCACGTTGTTTGCCGGCCGTTCGACCACACGCCGCGCGATTCAATGGAGAAATGTCAAGTGTTGACGTTTGGTTTGTTTTTAAAAGCACGGCGCTAAGGGCGCTTGAATAACAAAGTCTGACGCGCGATGATTTTATTTTAGATTTCCACTTAATTGAAATATTTTTAATTGATTCAGTGAGTTTCTTTGCATTATTTTTTAATTAGATATTGGATTGGAAGCTAACTCAAAATAAGATGAAACTAAAGGAATACACAGTCAGCGCCATCTACAACTTAACTTCTAAATTAAACCTCAGAAGTTCTACTACTCGCCAATAGATGGCAAGATAGTAGCAATTAATGGACTTCTAATTTTCTCTAAAGCCGAGTTTAGACCTGCAAGAAAAATCGTGCAAGTTGCATTACATTGCGAGGCTGTAAAGCCAATGAGTTTGTAGTGGTCAATCGCGCGCAGCAATGTAATGCAACTTTCACGATTTTTCTTGCAAGTCTAACTCTACTTTAGATTTGATTGAAATAAAGGTGTACTGCCGTTTCGCCAAATTATTTTTCGCCAAATTTCACTTCCCAAAAAACTTTTCGCAATAGTTTCATTTCCCAAACGAATCTTTGGCATATTTACATTTCGCATTTTATTCATTTGGTCAAATTATGATTTGGCATAATTTTAGTTTGTCAAATTTTATTACGACAAACGTTTATTAAGCAAACGTTTTATATTGGCAAATATTGTATTCCAAAAAAATGTTTGGTCAAAATGATATTTCGCACAAACCAACTGCTACCAGAAAAGTAGCTTATGTTAGAACTGCGTCTTCCACAGAAACGGACTGCTATGAGAAAATTAGATGAGGTTAGACTGCATCCCCCACAGAAAACGGACTGCTACCAGAAAAGTAGGTTAGATTATAGGTTAAAACTGCGTCCCCCACAAAAACGAACTGCTATCAAAAAAGTAGGTTAGGTTAGGTTAGAACTGCGCCCCTCCACAGAAACAAACTGTTCCCAGAAAACTAGGTTATTATGCTATGCGATATTTTGGGAAGAGTATATTATGCCAAACGATACATTTTACCAAATATTACTTGGCAATATGAAACATGACTAAGTAATTATTTGCGAAACAATAATTTGCCAAATAAAAATTTATTAACTGTAAATTTGCGATAAGTTTTTTTGCCAAATGATTTTTTGCCAAATGATAATTTGGGTAAATTTTTTTGGGATGTGATACTTTGGGAAAAGTTTTTTGGCCATACATTAGTAATCCTGAAATAAATTCTAAATAATTTTTAGTGATACACAAGTAGCAATAATTTAATATTGTAGCGCGAACCTTATTTTAGTTTCTGAACGCAACCTGTGCCTTCTCGCTCGCTCGGTATCTCTCGCTCTCTCGGCTAGCAACTACGAACGGTCCACGGCCTGTAATCTACGTATAACGGATCGCTAGTGGTAGCGCCATCTTGTTTTTATATCATAGTGACAGATAGCTGTACCTGTGTGCGCGAGCGCTTTACTTGTGTGCGTAGGCGCAAGCGGGCAGCCATGGTGCATTTTTTTATTAGTCACGTTAGAGTGTTGATCGAGTGAAGTCGTTGTGCTTATCCTCTCCGCTTTTTCTGTGACTGAGCCTACGAACGGTTCTTACATTTGCAAAATGTATTACGAGTGCTGTGTGTGTAAATCTTCGCGACAGGACGTTATTTTACACCATTTCCCAGCCATTGAGAAAAGACTCCAAAAGTGGTTACAGTGTCTAAATCGTGATGATCTAAACAAATTATCACAAGAGCAACTTTCGAAGATGTTTATTTGTCAAAAACACTGAAAAACGGTTTATTTCGTCCAAATCACGTCTTTTAGTTGCAGCATATCCTTCGCTGTTTACTGAAGACGAGATATCTAGTGGAATACCATCTCAGGCGAATATCGATACCGGTAAGTTTTGAAAATACCTATTAGTGTATTTTATTATCAAAATCTTATCTTAGATTTCGTTAAGAAAGTGTGTCTCTTATTTGATTCGGAATACGTAGACATTACCGATTCTGCTCAACCTTTGAAGATAAAGTGGTACAATGAGCTCTAATGCAGCAAAAATAAGTGAATAATTAAATGAATCGGAATATTATACTAAGCAAAATATTTTATACTCAGCTCAAATTCTATAAATTTAATGTCAGTATTCTTAATGTGTAACTCAGGTACCTAAACTTTGTACTATTTAAATTTAACAATTTAATAGTCACAGTTTTCACTTAACCAATAAGAAATTAAACTTTGTTTGTCTGTATGTAAGAGGTATTCTCTGTAACTTAATACTAAACAAAAAATATCACTATATAGTACTAAGTTACACTAGTATAGGGATGGGGAAATAGTTGGGCCATATACAATAATTACAACATTTCCCTGGGCCAGGGAACATTTATTGAATAAATTCTATTCTAATCAATTTACCACATAAATCAATCATAAAGGTATCTTTAATAATTTTGTGTGTGTGCCATTTTGTTGTTGTGCTTTGCCGGTGTGAACAATGAAATTTTGACCGTTCATTAATCAAAGCGTCGAAATCAGGCTCCAAGTTAATTGAAGTAAAACACACTTTAGATGATGGTCAGACATCCTGTTCCTTAATTTGTATGTATGTATGTACAATACAATTGACAAACTTTGAAATACTTTTACAAAGGCGGACTTGTCCCTTCAAGGGATCTTTAACTTTATTTGTTTTTGCTTTTAGCGTGAATATTTGAATATTGTGTATCGCTGGCTGATTTTATTTAGATGATGGGTTTTGATCGCGGGCCGGATTAAATCTTTTTGCAGGCCGCTATTTCCCCATCCCTGCACTAGTACCTATTATTCCATAATAATATTTAACTTTTATCCTGAGTGTGGCATAATGGATCCGTGTAAAACAATGTAAGAGAGTAAATTGTATTGAGTAAAGACAAACCGTCTGAATATTTAGATGGACCTGAAACTGGATTCAGAAGAAGGATTTTCCAGTTTAATTACAAGACACTTGCCTTTCTCTATGATAGCGAACCCGTTTAAAGTTTTCTGCTGTATTAGGTTACAATGTTGATATTGTAAGCGCATAACAATTTGTGAAAATAAATATTTTTCACTTTTCATTTTCATTTTAAATTGTGGGACAGCATAATTAACACTATGTAGCAGATAACAACTAAAATCAAAACACTGGGAATGTATAAAATTTCTCAGTCTCATTTTAATACATAAAAAAGTCAAAACTCTTGTTGGATTATCAGCTTATATATTATGTAATTTATGTTAATACTTATGCCAATTGAATAAAGTCAGACCCAACTTGGAATATTTATTCTGGACTTTTTTAATAGCGTAGAAAAACAAAATGTTGTAAGGCATAGATAGATCAGTGATTAAAAACTTTTCGGGCGAAGGAACCCTATTTGAAAAATAAATACAGTGTAAACTCTACATAACGACACTTAAGGGACTGAGCACTTCTAGTTACTCTCTCTCTTCGACGACTCTCACTTCGACGTTATAGAGAGTTGCCGTTAAATAGAAACAAAGAAATGTAAATAAATTTTCATCATATGCAAAGATTTTAGTTAACACGCCATGTTCATAGTTCGAAAATTTGTAAGCAACTGCAATATAATAACGTTAACAACTTAACAAAAGCGTAGTACTAGTAACCGAGGTAAACATGTGCAAGTTTTTTATACAAAATCTAAGGACAACATTTCTTAGAATCCCCGGCACTTCAGTGGAAGTAAACACGTGCTAGATAATAAAACAACAAAACAGCAAACAAAGGAATGCTCTCAGCTGCAGTTTTTATCAATTTCGGCCACTTAGAAAGTGCTGCTTAATGATTTATTATGCCGTATTGTTGTTAATCAGAGTGAGCGTGGCGCTATGTAGAGTATATTACTGTACTTATAGAAAACATAGTAAACCAACCAAAGTTAAGCAATTTCGACGTTTTAAGGATTTTTTTGTTAAATCGAGTGTCATTATGAAGAGTTGACACTGTATTTACCTGAGCCCTGAAATAGTCAAAAACAACAGTAACTAAAATTAGTTACATTAAATAATGAGAGCTTGTAGGTACAGTCAAGGGCAAATATATCGACACGGCCAAAGTTGCAAAAATATGTATACGCGACTCTATGCACTTAACATTAGGGCTGTGTATACATATTTTTACTCTATTTACATGGTAAACCCATTATTTATTTTAATTATGGTTATTACTTCGTGCACTTTTGTGTAGCACACTTTGCGCACTTTTGTGAAGCACACTTGGATTATGGCTGCCATAGACATACACTAGTTTATTTACTTTTTGATGTACAGTCAGCATCAAAACTAACGGATATTTTTTTTACTCTGTCGCATTAAAACATTTTTCACTCTTTCATAGAGTTACGTACGTGGCTGTAAAGCGACAAAGTACAAAAGTTTATAGTTACTTTTGATGCTTACCGTACACAATTTGTCATGCACATGCATAAACACATACCGGTGGTAACTTTTTTGTTTTTCGAAGCTTTTCTAGTAAGACTGAAGTAAAAATGAAACCTTATTTAAATATGTATATGTCACTTTCAGAAAATGTGGATCCTCTTATGGAGCATAATTACTCGCGTAAAAGACACCTTGACCACACATACTGCAGGAGGGAACCACTAAAAGGTATTTTGTTAAAAATTCTGCTTACATTTTTTTCTTATTTTCTTTTATCAATATTGGTATGAATCAACCAAATTATACCTAGTTTTCAATTATGTAAACACTAGCTAGTTTTTCGAAATTTATGTGTGGAATTACATTTGAAATTTACCACGAGCTTTGCGGTGAAGGAAAACATCGTGAGGAAACCTGAACAAACCTGCGAAGCAATTCAATGGTGCGTGTGAAGTTCCCAATCCGCACTGGGCCCGCGTGGGAACTATGACCCAAGCCCTCTTGTTCTGAGAGGAGGCCTGTGCCCAGCAGTGGGACGTTATATAGGCTGGGATCATGATGATGATGATGATGATGAAACACTAGCCGTTGCCCGCGACTTCTTCCGCGTAGTAGGTATTCGTTTATCACTATGCCGCGGCAATTATGCAATTTTCCAGGATAAAAACTATCCTATGTCCTTCTCGGAGACTCAAACTATTTGTATACCATATTTAATCTAAATCGGTTCAGCAGTTTAGATATGATTGAGTACTGTACTTGTTAACTTGCAAAGTCTACCAAGCTACGTACCTAGATTAACTTCTGCTAATAATAGATCAAAACTAGGGATTGCAGAACCGGTACTGAAACCGACTTTGTATTTCCCGGTACTGGAGTAGATCCAGTACCGGGAAATACCGGGAAATTCGGTACTTTCGGTACTAGAGGAAAAATGTGTTAAATGCTTGTTGTGCGTTAAATAAAACGTTGAAAATAGTTTTATAGAAGTCTAATAAAATATGAAACACTGGAAATTACCTTCCCTCTGTGATTCAATAAAATTATTGAGCATCTTAAACCCTTGCTTGACTCAAAACGCGAAGCTGCCCTTACACACCGTATTCATCCCAATCCCGACACCGGAATAGCGCTTCGCAATAGCAAAGCAGTCCTCCAGTGAAGTGTGCGGTACTTTGCCAATACGTACTGCTCTAATCTCGGTCGCACCATTGAAATTTGTGGGGAAATAAGTATTAGCGGAGTTTATGAAGGTATCAAGCGAGGTAGGCAAGCGAGAAGGTACACCTTGAGGTACTTGCTGACATGACAAGAGACAGAATCGACATCAAGGCGGTTCTGCACCAACATCCGCAGACTTCTCTTGTCAGGCCTGTGGGCTGTGGGCGAACATATCGCTCTCGCATCGGCCTAGTCACATTACTAAGTTGGCAATTTTGGTTGGTTGGCTTTATTAATGTAGCTAAATTTGTATCAAAATATTGTCAGTTTAAAGACTAAAATATTAATAAATACAAATCAAAAGTTTAAAGAAATTGAGCTACGGTAACAAACATTATACATGTTCATTGGTACATTTACGTTCACATGGGTGTTATTTCCTTAAATAAAAAGTTATGTTTCAAGTCACCGGCGACTAAAGCAGCATTTACAGCTTGATAAAAGTTAAAAATATTAAAATTAGTATATATTTTTGTAGTACCGGAATTCCCGGGAAATGAGTTTCGTTTCCCGGTACTGAGGGTGATGAAATTTCCCGGGAATTCCCGGGAATTTCAGTACCGGGAATTCCCGGGAGCAATCCCTAATCAAAACTTAATAGACAGAACTCTGCACTGCATGTGGTCCGACATTAGGGATTGCTCCCGGGAATTCCCGGTACTGAAATTCCCGGGAATTCCCGGGAAATTTCATCACCCTCAGTACCGGGAAACGAAACTCATTTCCCGGGAATTCCGGTACTACAAAAATATATACTAATTTTAATATTTTTAACTTTTATCAAGCTGTAAATGCTGCTTTAGTCGCCGGTGACTTGAAACATAACTTTTTATTTAAGGAAATAACACCCATGTGAACGTAAATGTACCAATGAACATGTATAATGTTTGTTACCGTAGCTCAATTTCTTTAAACTTTTGATTTGTATTTATTAATATTTTAGTCTTTAAACTGACAATATTTTGATACAAATTTAGCTACATTAATAAAGCCAACCAACCAAAATTGCCAACTTAGTAATGTGACTAGGCCGATGCGAGAGCGATATGTTCGCCCACAGCCCACAGGCCTGACAAGAGAAGTCTGCGGATGTTGGTGCAGAACCGCCTTGATGTCGATTCTGTCTCTTGTCATGTCAGCAAGTACCTCAAGGTGTACCTTCTCGCTTGCCTACCTCGCTTGATACCTTCATAAACTCCGCTAATACTTATTTCCCCACAAATTTCAATGGTGCGACCGAGATTAGAGCAGTACGTATTGGCAAAGTACCGCACACTTCACTGGAGGACTGCTTTGCTATTGCGAAGCGCTATTCCGGTGTCGGGATTGGGATGAATACGGTGTGTAAGGGCAGCTTCGCGTTTTGAGTCAAGCAAGGGTTTAAGATGCTCAATAATTTTATTGAATCACAGAGGGAAGGTAATTTCCAGTGTTTCATATTTTATTAGACTTCTATAAAACTATTTTCAACGTTTTATTTAACGCACAACAAGCATTTAACACATTTTTCCTCTAGTACCGAAAGTACCGAATTTCCCGGTATTTCCCGGTACTGGATCTACTCCAGTACCGGGAAATACAAAGTCGGTTTCAGTACCGGTTCTGCAATCCCTATCCGACATGCGCTTACCCGGATAATTGAATGTACCTATATTCACGGATCATTTAAAGAGGCCTAGACGTCATGGTGTGAAAGATAAAAGGGTTCCTTTTTTCCTTATCAGGAAGAAATACTTAACTATCCAAATAAATGAAGAAAATTTTGATAGTCTTCATAATAATCTTGTATGTCATTATTATTATAAATTCAGTACCATTTATCTTATTCCAGATGTGATTGCTTCAACGTCTAGTGAGAGCCCAAGGTTATCAGAAGATCCAGTACCTAGCACTAGCTCAGGTAATTGTTTCTTTATGTTTCTACTATCCAAATAAATGAAGAAAAATTTTATAGTCTTCATATAATCTTGTATGTCATTATTACTATAAATTCAGTACCATTTATCTTATTCCAGATGTGATTGCTTCAACGTCTAGTGAGAGCCCAAGGTTATCAGAAAATCCAGTACCTAGCACTAGCTCAGGTAATTGTTTCTTTATGTTGTACATAGTCTAGTAGATACAGCCGCACTCAGTTCTATTGTGAGCTTGCCTTTGGAATCCAAAAGCTTAATCGTTACTTGGGGTTACCTATGTTTTACCAAAAAATGTTTGACAAATTATCACTTCTCAAAAAATTTTTCGTAGAATTTCATTTGCCAAATAATCGTTTGCCAAATGACACTTGACAAATAATTATTACGCGAACCTAATGTTTGGCATGTTCATGTTTAAGCAATATCTCGTTTGCTAAATATGACTTTGACCAAATTTCATTTAGTCAAATATGTTAGTTGGCATAATATGTTTTAACCAAAACATAATAAGGCAAATGATTTGTATCGTCAATATTTAATCTAACCTAACCTAACCGCCAGCGTGTCGACGTCACCCCGCTTCGCGGGGTGCCTATTTCTGCTCTGAGGGACACAAGTTCACCCTAACCTAACCTACTTATAATACAATTATTATGCCTGTTTGTTCTTTTTACTGCGGGGGGCTTTGCCCCCCCGAGTCCCCCCTTTTTCTAACTGCCCTCACTGGTAAAATTTCATAACCCAAACAAATGTGTTTTTGTCTATTTATGGTTTGCCGTAACATTAACGTGACTAAACATTTATTGTCTAATGTTTTTTTGCCTTATTGAAGCATTTGCTAAATGACCAAATGCCATAATGTAATTTTTCGTAATAATATTTTGTCGAGTGAAAATTTGACGTAATTAAAATATTCGTATTAAAATTGTGCCAAAGTTTGCATTGCCAAACAAAAAGTTGCTAAAAATTGTTTGGGAAATGAAATTTTACCAAAATAAATTTAGTAAAGGATCCCGGTTACTTGACCTGAAATGTAAATTATTATTATTTTAAAATTTATGACGGTGGAAGCATTCTATACTTCCACTGAACGTAGATATAGTTAGTGTTTAGTTACGACTCCATACATCCCTCTATTTTTTTTTTTTTTTGTAATGTTTTGACTGTGAATGACCAACTTTATTGCGACGCATTCTTCTTGGCAATGATGGTCTTTCCAAAAGCGCTGGTAGTTTAAAAAAAACCGGCCAAGAGCGTGTCGGACACGCCCAAAATAGGGTTCCGTAGCCATTACAAAAAAATTAAGTAATTTTTTTCTAAGGATTTCGTATTTTATACGAAATCTTCCAAGTTTGGGTATAACTATTTTATACCTTACGCTGCTATTTACTCATAAACTACTAATAATTCTCAAGCTGACTTAGCCGTTATAGTTTTCCTGGGAAGTTTGATATACTGACTACCATCCTGAATTTTTTCAAATTTTTCCACCCACCGGTTTAGATTTTAGAGGGGGGGGGACGCTCGATTTTAAAGAAAATTTGCACTTTAACGTTGAATATTTCGCAAACAAATACTGAATCGAAAAATCGTTTTAGCAAACCCCTAATGGTTTTAAAATACCTATCCAACGATACCCCACACTATAGGGTTGGATGAGAAAAAAAATCACCCTCACTTAGGTACCCTAAAAAAAATTGAATTTTGATTTTTTTTATTGTACTATTTTGTCGGCATAGTTTACTTATATATCCGTGAAAAATTACAGCTTTCTAGCATTGATAGTCCCTGAGCAAAGCCGCGGACGGACAGACAGACAGACAGACAGACAGACAGACATGGCGAAACTATAAGGGTTCCATTTTTGCCATTTTGGCTCCGGAACCCTAAAAATGACGTGTAAAAGTGCCCGTTGCGGCCTATTTACTGAATAAATCATTTGGATATTCTAATATCTGGGCTGGGGCGCCCCAATACTTTCTTTTATTCAAGCCTTTGGCTGCGTTTCTACTAGAGATGTGCGAGGAATGTTTTTTTCTTGAACCAATTCATTTATCCATCCTCGTACAGCACCGCTCTAGTGGAATATAAAATAAAGTACAGCAACACGCGTAATAATAATAGAAAACGCTATTAAGAATCCAAACCTAATATATAGCGTTGTCTGTTTATAGCAATCTCTGTAACAATGGAGCCCATTGCTTCATCTTCAGCACTCGAGAGTTATCCACTGCTGAACACAGACAACCGGCTAGGATTGCAAGAACAACTCGTTGCCGCTGAGTATTCTGCAAATTACAATCTATCACATGGACAAGCTGCAGGTTAGTGCATAATTTCGAACCTGTTTTGATCCATTTTCATTTTTAAATTAACACGCACACGTAACCGCTCGGCACCGGATCTGCGCCGCTTCGCCACATCTGCTCTCCGTTAACCTGGCGTCAACTATACGCAAGCAAGTAACGGAAACGGCTCAGTACCCCCGAGGTGTCTGCGTGGCTGCGGCTAGGTGACATCGCGAATCGAAACAGCCGTTCCAGAGTTTTGCGCGTAGCTAGCAACACATTTTAAGATTCATTTTTACTTATATAGATTTCTTGATTGTTCTTTCTCTCTGTGTACCTGTTTCTGTATCGTTTACTTTAGTATTTATTATGAACAATAAAGAGTCATTGTATTGTATTTAATAGTTTTGTTTGATGTCCTTAACTTAAAAAAATATATCACTTTTTCAGATTCGAGTAAAATCCGAAGTGCCAAAGGGACAATGCGCCGCAGAAGAAGATTAATTAAAAAAATAACCAATATGACACCGGAGTGCAAAAGAATTTATGAAGAGTTTAAGAAGTCAAAACAACAGGTGGATTATTACCGAAGAGCTAAAAGAGCCATGAAGTTCAATAAAGAGGAGTCTTTCCAAAAATTAACTGAACACATGAACCCGTATGCAAAAAAAATTTTGAAAATGCAAATTAATCTCTGCACAAAGAATAAAAAGGGGCGCCGATTCACTCAGGAAGAAAAGTTGATTGCTTTGTCTATCATGAAACAAAGCCCGAAATGTTATAAATTTCTTCACAAGATATTTATATTACCATCGAGGTCAACCTTGAACAAAATGGTGACAAAATTGAAGATCGAATCAGGAATCTGTCCTCAAGTATTTGAACTGATAACAAAAGAGGTTTGTACCTTGTTGATTGCTCATTGACACTTTTGTATATCTCTTCCATAATACAGGTAGTCCAAAACAGTAATAGTCTTTTATGGTGCAATAGAAAACCAATCCATACTAATATTATAAATGCGAAAGTGTGTTTGTGTGTGTATGTTTGTGTGTTTGTATGTTTGTATGTTTGTCCCTCTTTCACGCCGTAACGGAGCCACGGATCGACGTGATTTTTGGTATAGAGATATTTTATGGGCCCGAGAGTGACATAGGCTACTTTTTATCCCGGAAAAATGCACAGTTCCCGAGGGAACAGCGCGCGATAACCGAATACCGCGCGGGCGGAGCCGCGGGCAAAATCTAGTAATACAATAAAATTTCTGTAGTACATATTTATAATTAAGTAACTTAAACACAAAATTACGTCAGTGGGAAACGACACAACACTATTATCACTAACGCAGATAACTACTGTACTGGGGAGTAAACTACATGTGCATATCTCTCATGGTGTTTATATCCCGTTTTTGCTTGATGGGGTGACAAAATATTCAAACTTTCGCATTTTATAATATTAATAGGAAAATTTAGTACCCAGTTCAAATTTTAGGTACTTATTATGAGATAGTCATTTTGATCTTTGGGCCATTTAAAGGTATTTTGTATTTGGATAATTATAAAACTAATAAATTTTCACCTTCAGTCTTAATAATAATTCGATATTTGAAGGAGTTAATTCGATATGTTTACCAATCATATAAAACTAGCTTTTGCCCGCGGCTCCGCCCGCGTGGTATTCGGTTATCGCACGCTGTTCCCTCGGGATCTGTGCATTTTTCCGGGATAAAAAATAGCCTATATCACTCTCGGGCCCATAAACTATCTCCATGCCAAAAATCACGTTGACCCGTCGCTCCGTTACGGCGTGAAAGACGGACAAACATACAACACACACTTTGACATTTATAATATTAGTATGGATATGGATAGTATATTAAATGCCTAAATTCCAAGTTTCATAGTTTTATCTTCGACAGCGACGAACTTCCACCATATAAACTTTCACCCCCTATTTTAACCCCTTAAAGCCTCTTTTTCGCGATAAAAGATAGCCTATGTCCTTTCCCAAGGTCTATTCTATCTCTGTACCAAATTTCATCCAAATCGGTTCAGCGGTTTTGGCGTGAAAGCGTAACAGACAGACAGACAGACAGACAGACAGAGTTACTTTCGCATTTATAATAATTTATGGATAATACTATTTGAGATTTTTGACATTTTTGAACTACATAATCTTTTTTGACATTGCGACGTATAAGAACATTTTATTATGATATTTAGTTGTAGCGAACCGGTAACGAAAGTCATTCGACTTTAGCGACATGATCATTTGACAGGAACTTGTTTAAAAATTGATAGACCACTTATTTGGCTGATGGTACGTGACAGTAGTTTCTAATTAATTGTTGTCATCAATTGAAATAGCAGTATAGCATATATATTATAAATTACTAGCTTTTGCCCGCGGCTCCGCCCGCGTTGAATTCGGTTATCGCGCGCTGTTCCTTCGGGAACTGTGCGTTTTTCCGGGATAAAAAGTAGCCTATGTCACTCTCGGGCCCATAAACTATCTCTATGCCAAAATTCACGTCGATCTGTTGCTCCGTTGCGGCGCGAAAAAAGACGGACAAACACACGAACACACTTTCGCGTTTATAATATTAATATGGATGATTTCAGATTCAATCATGGGATGAAAAAAAGAAGATGTGCTCTGTGGTCTTCGACGAAATGTCACTGGAACCTGGTTTAACCTATGATAAATATAAGGACACAATCAACGGGTTAGTTGAGCTCAATAAAAAGAAAAACGATTTTGCTGACCATGCCCTCGTCTTCATGTTGAGAGGTGCTGTTCACAAATGGCAGCAGCCAGTGGCATTTTATTTTTGTGAAGGGGCAACTAAGGGTGCGGAATTGAAGAACATACTGAAAGATATTATTTCAGCTGTAACAGGGTGTGGATTGAATCCTATTGCCCTTATTTGTGACCAGGGTTCCGCATTCCAGTCTACTTTAAACAGTCTAAAGAAAGACACAGAACGTGATCAAATACTTCGAAATCAAGTGCCAGGTTAGTATATTTACAGAAGTTTATTTTACTACACTTGATAAAATTAGGTTAGAGAGAGACTGAGCTGGGCGTTAGTGAATTTAACATATGTTTATATAATAGCTATTGCTGCGACTCCGTTTAGTTTATCGATACCTAGACCTAATTCCTTCCCAGGGTCTCAAACTGTTCTTGATTCTAAATTCATTTAAATCGGTTCAGTGGTTTAAGTACGAAGAGGCAACAGAAAGCAGCCTCTAATTATGTATTCAATTAAATGATTAAATAAGTTTGTTTCTTTATTTCAGATGGCACAATCACGATGAGCGGGGTCAATTTACAAATTATTTATGATCCTCCTCATTTGATAAAAGGCCTGAGAAACAATTTCTTGAACAAAAATATTATAATAGAGGATAAACTTTCAAAATGGCAAGATATTGTCGACGTGTACAAAGCAGACTGTACTCACACCGAAGCGAGACTGCTGCATAAATTGAATGACCAGCATGTCATTCCCGAGAAAATAAAAAAGATGAAGGCAAGTATTTGCAATTTACTAACGTGTAATGATTTATTTACACTGAAAATATTGTATAAAAATTAAACAATGTAATGAGGGATCAAATTGTTTGTTTTCAAATCTAAAGCTTGCTCGTATGCACTTAGTTACGGTAACGTTAAAAATAATGTAATTTTTTTTTATTCCAGGTCAAGAACTGTGTGAAAGTTTTTAGCCAAACAGTTTCTGCGGCTTTGTCATATACAGCAAATTTTTGTAAGTTACGCTATTTATGTAATCAATTTTAATTTCATCCACTAGTTAATGTATGCCTTTTATTTATACAATCTGAGGCAAAAGCAACATCAATTCCAATTCCACGCAAAAACTTTTTGATACATGTACAGTCAAGTGCAAAAATAACCACAACCACAATCAATCTCCACAATCACAATCTATTCAAACCACTCAAAAATATTTATGTTACTACGGCCTTATTGCTTCGGAATAAGAGTCTGTGGTACCTATTATTGAAACTTTGAATAAGTTCATATTTTTACACTTGACTGTATCTAACCACCACCTCATACATTGTCTACAGCCTGTGTATGTCACAAGTGTCGCAAGGTTACACACCTTTATTTGTGACTATTCTTCCAGTAAACAATGAGCATTAATACACATCCTACGAATAATATTATAAATGCGAAACTTTGTGAATATAATATTTGTGGTCAAAATATCACGCACAGGACTTATCACGCTAATAATACTAGTAATACTCGTGACCACGGCCACTGTAATGTTGCCGAAACGTCGAGGTAAATATTCCTCGTGTGTGTTTAGCGTGACAAGATAGGTCCTATGCTTGGTATTTTGACTATGAATGGAAATCATGAAAGTTTAAGACGTTATAATATTTGTGTTTGTATGTATGTCTGTTTTTTCACGGGGATTTTTGTTTCTAACTCCTTACTAATACAGCTAGATGAATTTGGATGAACTTTGGTATGTAGATAGCTGAACATACCCTATCGGCTAACTACCTTCTATCTCCAGATTCCCATTTAGTCTCAAAATTGCAACCGCTAGAATTAGGGCAAATGTTTTACATACAGCATTAATGAGTAACATCCTGTTATTTAATTTGAACTGCTTATTCAACCGGTTTACGTGTGTGAAGCCACGGGTAAACACTAGTAATAGAAATAATCTAAACTTAGTATTTTTTTTATTCGACTGGAAGGCAAACTAGCAAGTGGGTGGGTGGGTTTGCGTCACGACTTTTGAACACGCTATTCTTTTTATTTTCAGCTCATTATACTGACGGAAAACCGGTCAGCAGAACTTTGAAAAATACAGCGGAGACTGTACTCTTTTTTGATCAGCTTTTTGACAGCGTGAACGGAGCAACAACATTGTCCAAGAAAAACAAAAAAGGCAAATTTCTCAGAACAGCGGTGACCACCAAGTCACCACACCATAAATTTTGGAGAGATAGCATAACAAAATTAAAAAGTATGAAATATATAACAGGCAACGGACAGCAAAAATCTGTGCCCTCTCTCAAAAATTTTGTTGTTACAATAAAAAGCTTAATGAAGCTGTGGCAGTTTCTAAAAGAGAAAAATATTACAATAATGCGGCCAAGATATTTTAATTCTGACCCAATAGAAAATTTTTTTGGCCAAGTAAGGGCATATAATTATAGAAACAACGACCCTAACTGCCACAGCTTTGTGTGCACCTTTAAATCTTTGTTGGTGACAAGGGTGATAAAGTTCCATAGTGAAACTTTTAATTGTGAGGATGATTCGGCGGACCAAATTTTTAATTTACATTTACTATTCGACGACAATCAGAATGTCGAGCCGGGTCATCCCAGAACTGTATCATATGGAACGATTGTGGAGCAGGCCCGACGAGAACGTTTAAATGTACACTCGCGGGTCTACACTGCTGGATGGGTAATAAAAAAATTTTTAGAAAAAAACAAATGCAACCAATGCAAAAAAAGCTTTACATCTGAGCAAAGTCCCATACATTTATGGATTAGCCAGCGGGAATACAATTCGGCTAAAAAAAGCCTAAGCTACCCATCCGAAGCTGCTGTGAGGTGTTTCGGCACAGTCGTCAAAGAAACAAACGAATTTTTAGAAACTAATGCGCACAAAAATAATATTTCAGAAGTCATAAAAAAAAATATTTTGACCAAAAATTCGTTCGAATTTATTGACTGTGCCGAACACAACACAGAGATGCTCCACAATTTTATCACCCTAACAGTGAGATTTACGATAACAAATTGGTGCAACACAATCAATAAAATATTAAAGGGCACAGATATAGTCCGCCTAAATTGCCAAAATTTGCCAGAAATGCAAAGGAAAGCATATAATAAATTTAAAAAGAAGTTGAAAAATAAAAAAATCAATAAATAATATCGATATTTTATTTTACTCCTAATACATCCCTTGGTATTTAGATTGATCACTTGCCTTTAAAAGGTAAGTGATCAATTTTGAAATTAAAATATTTTCTTAAAACAATTCCTCAACTGCTAGGTAGCATACCATGGATGTATGCCGATCTTTCCCTAGACCTGTAGAAATTACAAAAAAAAAAAAAAACTAAACGTCATACATCACCAGAGATACAGATAAAATATAGTTGTTTACTGATGAATTGTCTTGTTCCTCAGTTGGCGGTCTGATACGTAGTATCTCTAAGTAGTCTGTGTATCTCTAAGTAGTCTGTGGAACGGTCGCACGCGCGCGCATATCGCGAGCCGTAATTTTGTGTATAATTATTTTCTTGTGAAACCCAAATACCAACTAAGCAGACTTTTAAATATAGATGTGAAGATAAGAAGACGTTTCCTTTTGTCCTCCATCGACATTGGCGCCCAACTAGAAGCCAAGAAAATTTTACACGAAAATCGGCGCGACGCCATCTTCCTCGAGCGAGTTCTCGGAATATTCGGTGACAAATACCTATCCGCCTAATTGAATCGCTATGAAGACCAGGAAGCAATGCCACGAAGCCGGTCAACATCAGCGCGAGGGCGAAGATTCCGAGGATTTTCTTTCCGGAGAAGAAGAGGGGGCTTCGCGCGCCGACGGCGCGCCCACTGCCCCAATCTCGCGCGCTTTTACAAGAAACGAGACCGCAAAGGAATCTAATACGATTGCAATTACCGAAGAGCAGCTATCGACTTTACTGTCTAGCGTAATGCGCAACGCGATGCAACACGCTGCCGCCATCAACCCAATTCCCGCGCCCACATTCAGCCGCGAAGCGACGCCTTCGGCGCCCTCGCCATCCATCGCTGTTGCTACGGGAAACATGGCAAAATGTACAGCGCGTTTCGACGGCCGCGGCAGCGCCAACGCAGACAGGATCGAATCCTTCATCGACGCAGTTGAAATGTTCGTCGAATGCATGAACATCAGTGAAGACCACGCCCTGAGGGGGCTCACAATGCTCTTCACCGACGACGCCGCTACTTGGTGGCGCGGCGTAAAAAGCAACGTGAAGACGTGGGCGGAGGCTACGACCCGCATGCGAGCGATGTACGGAGCCCCGCGCCCAGCATACAAACTACTCCGGGACATCTTCGCTTCAGAACAAAACGACGAGCGCGCGGAAACCTTTATATCCCGCATACGTGCCACATTCGCAAAGTTTCCTTACGAAATAGACATTAGATTGCAACTAGATATAGTGTATGGATTGTTAAATCGTAAAGTGCGTAAAAGTGTGCCGCGTGAATCTGTAAACGACGTCGAATCATTATTAATGAAAGCGAGAGATGCCGAGGAAGCGAGGATCGAGGTAGGATCTGCTAGTGTTAAAATTCCTAGTATCAGTGATAACAGTCAATTTCAAATTCCCGCGCCACCGCCGCGCGGCGCATCTGTCAAACCGCACGAACGCGACGTTGCCGCTGTTATCACTGCCAGTCCGCCGATAATCGCCCCTTCTAGCGCGAGCGAGCTTAAATTTAAAACTTCTCGTCCGCGTTGTAATTATTGTAAAAGTTTCGGTCATAGTGTAACCGAGTGTCGGAAAATTCAGGCTAAAGAAACGAGTAAAACGGTTAATAGTGACAGTAGCGATACTAGGTCCGCTATCAAATGTTACGGTTGTAATCAACCAGGGGTAGTGAGATCGAGGTGTGATACTTGCAATACTAAAAGGCCTACTACGTCGTCAACAGCTGATTTTCAGTCATTAAACACTTTAGAAAGCATCGACAGCTCACGCCCGCTAGTGAACGTCACTATCGCGGGGCGCAAAGGCGTCGCTATTTTAGACACTGGTGCTTCTCAGAGCGTGGCCAGTCCGGCTCTTCACAAGATTCTGGTGAATTCTGGTGTCGAGTTCACGCCGACGCGGAGGACAGTAGGTCTGGCTGATGGATCTAACAAGGTACGTGATATTCTTACTGCTCAAGTGTCAGTCACTATTGGAGATCGCGAGGCGTTAGTGGATTTTCTTGTTTTTCCTGACAGTCAGTGTAGAACCTTACTGGGCCGTGACTTCATTTTAAATGCAGGAATAATTGTAAACATCCCTCAGTGCTGTTTTACATTTCAAGATGCCCCAAACCAGTTGTTTACATTTGTTGAATCTTTCCAGTTGACATCTTATTATTCTGATTTAATGCAAACTGATACCAACCCATTAGTGTTGAGAGGTGATGAAGGTCACACTTTGTCATCTGTTGAAAGATCAGAACTTAATAGATTAATCTGTAACAGTGAGGAGCGGTTTGCAACGGAGGGTCCGGCCACTGACTTTGCTACTCATCACATCAAAGTCAGCGAGGACCAGCAACCTATTGCCTGCCAGCCCTTCAGGATGTCCCAGAACAGGAGAGCCGCCCTGAAGGATGAACTGGATAAGCTACTCACTGCCGGTGTGATCGAAGAGTGCGAGTCACCATGGGCTGCAAATGTAGTCATGGTACCGAAGAAGAATGGAGGTATGCGTCTTTGTATTGATTATAGAAAAGTCAATGAGGTGACCGAACCTGACAGGTACCCATTACCAAGAATCGAAGACATACTACATGCAGCTAAAACCAGCAACTACATAACCACCCTCGACCTTCGGTCTGGCTACTTTCAAGTCAATGTAGACCCTGCCGACCGTGACAAAACATGTTTCATCACACCGATGGGAACCTATAGGTTTATTCGAATGCCAATGGGTCTTCGAAACTCAGGAGCCACCTTCCAGAGACTCATTGATAGGTTTAAGGCTAATTTAGATCTAGCAAGTACAGTGCTAGCATATCTGGATGATATTATTGTTTTATCACCTGACTTCCAGACGCATCTAAAGGATTTGAAAATTGTTTTCACCCGACTGGCTAAGTTCAACCTGCGAGTGAACCGTACCAAAAGCTGCTTTGCATGCCAGTCAGTCAAATTTTTGGGACATGTTATTGTCCCTGGTGGTATTCACATGGATCCAGAGAAGACCTTGGCAATCACTGCCATGCCTCTGCCACAGAATGCCAAACATCTGAAATGTTTCTTGCAAACTTCCAGCTGGTTCCGGAGATTTATTCCCGGCTACGCCGACGTCGCCCGGCCGCTCACCAACCTTCTGAAAAAGGACAGCGTGTGGTGCTGGGGCGAGCAACAGCAGCGGGCCTTCGACGCTATCAAGACGCTGCTGACGACGGCGCCGATCCTGAGGCAGGCTGACGAGGCGCAACCCTTCGTGCTGCGCACGGATAGCAGCGGGTACTGTCTTGGAGCTGTTCAAATGCAGGGGGAGGGGCACGACGAGCGCCCCATCGAGTACGCGAGCCGACAGCTCAACGCCGCCGAGCGCAATTACACGACCACCGAGCGCGAGGCGCTCGCCGTCGTGTGGGCCGTCAACAAGTTCAGAGGGTACATCGAAGGCGCTCAAGTCATCGTCAAGACCGACCACCAACCCCTCAGATGGCTGATGAACACCAAGTCGCCCAGCGGCAGACTGGCGCGGTGGGCCCTCACTCTCCAAGAGTTCGATCTGCGCATCGACTACACTCCAGGTAAAATGAATGTGATCGCAGATACCCTCTCGCGCCCGCCGTGTTCGCAGGAAACGCAGAGCGATTGCGAATTATGCTCTGCCGTAGTTGATTTCCCGGCGCGTACACCCAGCGACATACGCGACAATCAACTGAAAGATCCGGAGGTACGCAAAATAATCGATGACTTGGAATCCGATGACTCTCCGTTTAGGGGGAGACAGTGGGCGGACCGAGGCTACGTACTCTCCGACGGTATTTTATACCGCTACGCACCGAGCGACGACGGCGACGATGACGACGCTTGCCTCGTTGTTCCGGAGCACGAGCACGCGCAGGTGATGGCCGAGTACCACGACGCCGCCACCGCCGGCCACCTCGGGGCCGAGCGCACCCTGCGCCGCATCGCCGGCAAGTTCTACTGGCCCGGCATGCGGGCGTTCGTCACCGACTATGTCAAGCGCTGCGTCGCTTGCCAACGCTACAAGGCAGACAACAGGAAGCCGGCGGGGCTTCTGCAGACGCCAGCCCCCGCCAGGAGATTCGAGGTCGTATCTGTGGATTTATTTGGACCCTTACCCGAGACCGGCGACGGACACAGATGGATACTGATCGTAGAGGACGTGTGCACGCGCTGGGTAGAACTTTTCGCCCTTCGCCAAGCTACTAGCCTGGAATGCGCTAAGACGCTCACATCAGAGGTGTTCCTACGCTACGGAGTCGCGCGCCGCTTGGTCAGTGACAATGGTGTTCAGTTCGTCAGCGACATCATGCAGCAAGTCTGCCACGTCATGGGTATCGAGCAATCCCTGACCTCGTTCTACCACCCTTCCGCCAATCCTATCGAGCGCAAGAATCGCGACCTCAAACCGCAACTGGCGATCCTCGTCGGCCGAGAACACGACACATGGGACACTCACCTACCGGCCATTCGGTTCGCCATGAACTCTGCGGTCACCGCCAGTACGGGTCATTCACCTGCTTTCCTAACTTTCGGCAGAGAGCTCCGCGCGCCGCATGACGCCGCGAGCGACATGCGAGCGATCGTGGAGAGCGACACGGCCGTATGCAGCGTGACGCCGTACCTGCGGCGGCTGGCCGGCGCGCTGCTGGACGCGCGCGACGTGCACGAGCGCGCGCAGGCGCGGCACAAGGCGCACGCCGACGGGCAGCGCCGCCCGGCGCCGGACTACGACCCGGGTACCCTGGTCTTGCTCAAGACGCAAGGCCCCAACGATACAGGTACAGGGCAGACGGCTAAGTTCATCCCTCGGAGGGACGGCCCCTACCGGGTGCGTGAAGCTGTCGGTCCTACTACTTACTTACTCGAACGTGTTAGTGACGGGGTGCTTTTGGGAAAGTATCACACCTCGCATCTCACTCCTTTCGTCGGCGACGTCCAACCCGCCGTACGAGAAAAACGCAGACGCGGTAGACCTAAGCGTTACTTAGACTAGTTTTTATCCGCGCTCTAGTTTTATGCTACCACGAATACGTGGGCGTTCATTCGTGCTAGAGGGGGAGTATGTAGCGCGAACCTTATTTTAGTTTCTGAACGCAACCTGTGCCTTCTCGCTCGCTCGGTATCTCTCGCTCTCTCGGCTAGCAACTACGAACGGTCGCACGCGCGCGCATATCGCGAGCCGTAATTTTGTGTATAATTATTTTCTTGTGAAACCCAAATACCAACTAAGCAGACTTTTAAATATAGATGTGAAGATAAGAAGACGTTTCCTTTTGTCCTCCATCGACAATATTATGAAATAAAATACCTTAAAAACTTGATTAACTTTTTACAAACAGTAGTTTCCGGACATTTAGTTTGCTTAGATTTTAGCATAAGCAGTGATTGATGCGAACAAGAACACTGACCATAGTGGGCGACGAGCGACGCAATAAAAACTAAATGAGCGAAGTTTTGGCGGCAAAAAGTGACGTGCGCCATCTTGCCATGGCGAGAGCGACATTATCACAACTTATTTGTATCGATATTTTATCAATTTTATCATGTTGTGGCCCCTGGTTGGACAGTTTGATTTTTAGCCGACCTATGAAAATAATCTTTCTTTCTAGTGTTAAAATATTGTCTAGATTGTACAACAAGAGCAAAAAACGAGCCATTTTACCCGAGACGTTCATATCCATAGCCAACTGAGCCGGCACGGCGAGGGTGGATAGACACGTCGAGGGGTAAATGCGGGGTTTAATGCTCGAGGTTTAATTTTACTTTTCACTTCGATGGCGAGGAAATGAAATAGCAACAATACTTAATGTTTTTTTGTTTTGTGTTTTTGTGTAATTTACGAAGTACTTACCTACGATATAAATCTAATACCCGAGAACAAACATTCGTATTATTCATACAAATATCTGCCCCGGAAGGAAATTGAACCCGGAACCTCAAGCTTCGTAGTCAGGTTCTCTAACCACTTGGCCATCCGGTCGTCTCTATTGGCACAATAGAGAGGTCTTTCTTCAGGCAGATGTTAAGCCTGGGGACCGAAGTCCAAAGGAAGTATACATAAAAATGAAAATGAAGAAAAAAATGAAAAAAAAAAAATTTATTTTATGAAAAACATTGTTACAAAATTAAGGGTTGGGACTTCCTGTTAAGTAAACATTATATACTTGTATCAGGAAGCCCCGCAAAACATAGACATAGTCAGAAGTTGTATTTACTCGTATGCGTTCAAAGTCAAAGTCAAAGTCAAAATATCTTTAATCCATTTAGGCGTTAGGGGTTAGGGTTTAGGGGTTCGGATGGAAACATCGATGCCTCGATTTTTTTATCAAATAGCTGGCAAACGAGCATGCGGGTCACCATACAGCATAATTAGGACTGCGAGTGCGATGCCTTTGCACAAGGTCCTACCACCTGTATGTCCGAGTATTATAGTTTTAGACTTTCTCATACTGATCGATATGAATGTACCCTGTATACTAAACTATCCTTGTAGGCACTAAGTAATCAAAACATGTTTTCCGTAACGTTGTCTCACGTATTCATATCCATTTACGAACAATGTAGGTATGAGTAATATTCGAAACGACGCGATCAAATGCGACACGATATTGGATTGCTATCGAACGGTAAAATATCATACACACTTACCAACATAGCTTGCGGGCGCGTGGCCCTTATTGTAAGGGTGTAAGGTCGGGTTTGGTTGGAGATCGATGGATTTGTAAGTGTGTAAAGGTTTACGATAAAGCGGGGGTGGCTATTCTAAATCGCGCTGACGTATTATAGCCGGACCTTTGCTTTCACCTGATACGAACGGCTTTGTGTGGATAAGATGAAATATACAGGATACTAAACACCTATGTATGTATGTGATGTATGTAAAGTAAACTCTTTATTGTACAAAATAAGTAAACAAACACAATTGAACAACAACGAAGTATGTACAAAGGCGAACTTATCCCTTTAAGGGATCTCTACGAGTCAACATCATTCACATTCATAGCAGCATTCAGCCTCTCTTGGCGAAACATAAAACTTTTTAAATTTTAATTTGGTATGCAAATATAGTTTAGATGACAATACAAGCACAGTCAACAAAAAGTACAGTCGGTACAAAATCTTGTATTAAAAATGTTTTTTTTTTTTTACCAAAATCATCACCGACCGTGAGTTTGGTACTCATAAGGAGAGTCATAATATTTGTCGGTTGCCGGACATTTAACAAAAGTATTGCCTACATAACTTCACCACAAAGACCAAGATGGTTGTATTCTTGGCTTCTCAAGAGCGTTATTTTTTACGGAACTGAAACTTACAACGTACGCAAATCTACGTAGTAGTAGTCTACGTAGGATCTTGGGTTTTTCATGGCAAGACAGGGTCACCAACGAGAGGGTTCTAGAAATTGCAAAGCTGCCTAGCCTAACCGCTTTTCTCAAACAGAGACGCTTACCCTGGCTAGGGCATGGGCATAGGATGGAGCCCTCTCGATTACCACGTCACGTCTTGCTCGACGTAGTGGCCAATGCCAAGAGAAACGTCCTCGGAGACCTTCGCTAAGCGAGATATGGCTCAAAATTGACCACCGTGACTAGAAAAAGCTGGCGGAAAAATGCACTGATTGACGCGGATGTGCATCGGAGGGTCGCAAGTATTGCGATGAAGCCTGGCTCGCACTTGCTGACAAGAGACAGAAACGACACCAAGGCGGCTCTGTACCAACATCCGCAGACTTCTCTTGTCAGGCCTGTGTAGTTGTCACTTTCGCATCGATCTAGTCATCCATCAAAGACGTTGTGCATAGCACGCGGCAAGGAATGCCGAGGACCTGGGTTCGATTACCATCGCTGGTCTTATTATTCTGGTTTTCTATGCATATAGATATAGATATAGATTTCAGTTTGTATTTTTGTCATGGGTTTTACGGGATGACCGTAAAAGTAACAAAAATTTGGAGTTGAAATAAAAAATACAAAAAGATTCCAAAAACCAATCATGAATGATTGACGAAAATATAATCGTATAAAAAATAAAACAGACATACAAAATGCTCACATTTGGATTAAAAAAAAAATTAGTAATAATCTGACTGCCTTAATAAATCCTCACTTCTTTATTAATTATAATAATAATGCCATTTTTTTAGACTTGTCGTATCAACAGTCTGTTGTCTGCTTCCATCAAGGGCGCCAACGATAGGGCAGCGGACAGCAGAACCCGGGATAAATAAATATAAAAACAATAAAACTGTTGTCTATGGGCGGGAGAATGGCCGCGCCGGGCGGGGGCGCGGTGGCCATGCCTGCCCTTGCTTTGAGGACTTATTATCTAAAAAAATTATAACAAAAGATTGAACCGACTACCTACAAAAAACCATGAAAATAATTTGCTACCAGTCTGAAGTCGGTCCGGACTGTCGCTGCTTAAGTGACTAAATAAGAAACAAACAAGCTGAGATATGTGGTGCACAGGAGAAACTTGTGTCTATACCACTGTACAGTGGTGGTGTAGCGGTATAGCACGCGGCACGGAATGCTGAGGACCTAGGTTTGATTCCCAGCACTGGTCTTATTTTTCTAGTTTTTCTATGCATCTATATTTCAGTTTGTATTTTCGATTTGCAAGATTTTATTACAGACAGACAGACAAAGGGACAGGTGAAACTAAATAAAAGCTTCTAAAAAACTAACAAAGTTAATTTAAGACCAGAGGAAGTAGGCTGTAATTAGGCCAATCAACTTTTTTACCGACACTAATCTGTCCGCGACATTTTTCAAACAATCGCTGATTTTTGTAAGTACCTAAACATGTTTTTTTTCTGTAATTTAATAGATGGTGTACATAAATACATGCCACCCTACGTAAGTTCAACCTATTAAACCGTGAAATATCTTGTTGGAAGTACGCTTTTTGCTAACGCCGGAGACAAATTTGGTAACGCAGGAGACGCCCAAAGTGTCGGTACAATAGTTGATTGGCCCAATGACTAATTAGAAACATCTTTGGCCTCATCAGGTAAGAAACAATCGTTGGCAAAGAAACGAGAGTTGTCCTGCGACTAGTCCCAGCGTGGTTGCCGAGGCGGGGTGGCTGTTTTCAAATTCAATTGCGCACCGTCCCGAAGCGATCTTTCTCTGCTCTCCGAATTGAATATCAATCGCACGGCCGACGGACTGCAGTGGACATGGTTGGGAAAATGAAAAATATAACTAGGAAACTGGTTATTTAACCTGGAATACCTAAATTATGTAACGTAGGAAGACCACCAACTAGATGAGCGGATGATATCCGTAAGACAGCAGGCAACTTGGACCAGATTTGCTGTAGGTATCTAGGTCAATATGGCAATCCATGGGAGAGGCATATATGTCCAGCAGTGGACTAATATAATTATCTGAGAAGAAGTAGAAGAAGAAGAAGACTTAAATAATATGTCCACCATCTCTGAAACACTTGCCAACATTTGATCACACTTTTTTTAACCCCCGACGCAAAAAGAGGGGTGTTATAAGTTTGACCGCTATGTAAATCTGTCTGTCTGTGTATCTATCTGTGGCTCCGTAGCTCATAAACAGGTGGACCGATTTGAAAGCGTTTTGCTTGAAATCAGTTTTTCTAGCGATGGTTCTTAGACATGTTTTTGTCACTTAGCCCTACTTCTGTGTCCCACTGATGGGCAAAAGCTCTCGAAATCCACAACTTTTTCTCCAAAGCTATATGGCCATTTCCTCCTCGGCCTACATGTCTTGCCGCCAGTGCCCGTCATGCGGTACCCACCATGTGGCTGTATACGCCCATCTTTATGAGTGCATCCGGCAGACATACCCGGTCCAGTCTCATTTAAACTTGGCGGTCGCCTTTCCAACATTAGCTATTCAAATTTTCATCACTCTAAGCTGGAGGTATCTCTTCTTCTTCCGCGCGTTTTCGCCCACCGTTGGGCATACGCCTATCTGTCTCTCTCTTCTAGACCGGCCCTACTATCTCCTCAATGTCATCAGACCATCGAGCAGGCGGTCTGCCCACATTTTTTTTCCCTCGCCAGGGTCTCCACTCCAAAACGCGCTTACTCCACCGTTCGTCGTGAAGTCTGGGGGTATATTACAACCGAATTACTTAACCAACAAAAAGCTGGAAAACGGCTGAACCGATTTTGATGAAACATGTCTAAAAATCATCGCTAGAAAACCTGCTATCAAATAAAAAACCGCATTCAAATCGGTTCAACCGTTTAAGAGCTACGGTTCACTCACGCACTTTAGCAAGTACGAAAAACGAAAAAAAATTTGAAGCATCGTAAAGCGCCATAAGCCATGACTTTTTTTTAATCGATTGGATGGCAAATGAGCAAGTAGGTCTCCTGATGGTAAAAGATCGCCAACGCCCATAAACATCTGCAACACCACGGTATCGCTTTTCGCTATAAAACGTCAAATTTGATTTATTATCAAAATGGAGGTAGATCCACACACGCCTGTCATAATAATATCCCCCGCGGTCACGACGCTTGGATACGTTCAGAAATTGTTAAAAGGAACTTCTTGAAGTTCGCAGTTCGTTCGGGAATCGCCTCGGACAGGCGGGGGAAAACAAAATATTTGCGCTTCTACCTTTGATTTCTAATCTGTGGAATATTGCTTTGATATTGTAATCGAAAGGCAAACAACAATATTTGGAAGTTGTTTGTAATGAAGGGAATGATAATGGCCCTTTGAAATAAGTTTGCGTTTTGTTGATTATTGTGTTTAAGTTATCTGAGAAAGAATGTACCGTCAGCTGTAGAGAAAAGATAGGGTGAAACTATTTACCGGCACGGATAATACCGACATGGAATTACCGACTCAATATTTCGTGTGCACGCCCATACAAAGTGGTGGCAAACTGACAAGAGTTTCTATGGGCGTGTACACGAAATATGTAATAGGTACAGGGCCTAAGTGAAATACGACTTGCAGAAATGAACTAAAACGGGGAACGGCAGATAAGGAAATAAAGAGAGATAATGTTTATTTGGTTGGCATATGAACAAAGTAACGACAAGCTTACGTACCTAAACAATTATAAAGTTTTACTTAAAAATATTTAGTCAAAAAGATGGCAGCTTAGCAGTGCTGATAATTACGGAACTACACAGCGCTGATTTTCAGCTGGAGCCAATAAGACTTGACTATCTTTATAGCAATTTGATGCAACTTACTCTTTAGGCCCTACAAAATAAGTAACTACGCAAAAACCACTTTCTCATGTATCAAGGCACCATGTTTTACTACCGTCAGAATATATCGGCCGTACTAGTGTATCGAAATAGGTGATATAAGACGAACCTTTATGAATAAAAACCCTTGTATTTTATTGTTGTGAAGGCAAAAGGTTAAGACGCGTAAGTAACGCAGGTGGGGGTAAATATTTTGCGTTAGTACTGCTCGTATTATGTAAATGTGGCCAATAAGAGCGCATTTACGGCCGATCGTAAAACTACCGTGCGGGAATAAATATCGGACCGCTGTTACTAGAGTCGAAGATACTCGAGCGCTGGATGGCTCATGCATGACAGTTGGCACGTAGATTGTGAGACTACAGCAAAGCTGCAGGGTCGAAGATCGAAGTATCGAAGAAGAACGCTCGAGTTTTACGAGTACACTCGACTTGCGCGAAAATGAAATAGCAATAGTGGAATCAATTGTTCACTTTCTGTGTAACTAATTTTTCATGCATATTATTTATCTTAGTTTTATTGATTTATTTTGATCGATTTGATTGATTTTTAGTTATAGTTTTATATAACACTAGCTTTTGCCAGCGACTTCGTCTGCGCGGATCTTAGTTATCGCGCGGTGGCGCCCTCTACCGGAATAAAAGGTATCCTATGTTGATCCTTGCGGTTCAAACTACCTATACACCAAATCTCATCAAAATCGGTTCAGTGGTTTCGACGTGAAAGCGTAACAGACAGACAGACAGAGTTACTTTCGCATTTATAATATTAGTAGAGAAGTAGAGATTGACACCTTGGTGTTACACGAAGATTTTACTTTGTGCACTTGAGCATAAAAATTCATTTTATGTCCCCTAGATCCAGCATAAACACAAATTTTACGAGCATGAGAAGTGAAAATTATATTAGTGTCAGCGGAATGGCAAGACACGAAGTTCTAATTTTGCACTACGTAGTAAAGGGGCGTGGCAGTATAAAACGGAGTGTTACGAAGTCAAAGTCAAAATATCTTTATACAATTTAGGCTATAACAAGCACTTATTAAATATGAATGTCTTAAAAATCTACCACAGTTCGGAAAAACCTCCGTTGAGAAGAATCCGGCAAGAAACTCAACGAGGTTATATCATCTACTCTGTGACGAGGTGTATATTTTTTTAAACAGATTTACAATATTATTAAATTAACACAACTTTATTTTTAACACAGTAGGTTCGCTATTTGTAGGGATCGGTAATGCGGATCGGAATTATTTCCAAATATCCTTGTCCATGATATAACCATTAACTTTATAATACGTCTAAGATATAATGTTTGTACTCGTATTATAGTCAAAATACCATGTACGGGACTTGTCACGCTATTTTTACACAAGTAATATTTACCTCGACGTTTCGGCAACGTTACAGTTGTCGTGGTCTACTCGTAACCCCGGCAACCGTGACGTTGCCGAAACGTCGAGGTAAATATTACTTGTGTGTACCTAAAAATAGCATGATAAGTCCCGTATTTGGTATTTTGACTATGCGTGAGAATCACGAAAGTTTAAAACGTTATATAATGTTTGTATTGACAGTCTGCTCTGTTTACGGTACAAGGTGGGTACGATACCCGCCTCTTCCAGCAACAGCTATGTTCGTGCAACAGTTACAATAACACGGGCCGCAACGCCACTCGTAACGCCGAGGGTTAATTCTATCAGTGCTATACTGTACTTATTATGTACCTAGCCGTAATCTTCCGCCTGTGATTGAATAAAGTTCAGTTTTATTTGATCCTACAATGTCTTAGACTGGTTTTAGTGTCACGCGTACCGTCAGTACGGATCGCTCCGCACAGGCTGATCTATGAGCTTCCTATCCGCGCGGACGGTCGTCCGTACGGACCCCTCCGTATTACTCTAACAGCTCATATCAGCCTGTGCGGGGCGATCCGTACTGACGGTACGCGTGACACTAAAACCAAGTCTTGGTCTATGAATCATCCTCTTTGAAGACTGAAAGGTGATTCGAAAAGGTGTGTTTGTAAAACGAAGACGAAGGGTGAAGACTAAAAAGTTGCACACCGTTAAAACTGCGTTAGCAGGTAGTTAGAATTTCCCTTAACTTTTTCCATTGTGACACGAAAATTATCCATACAAATGTATGATTTTTTCACCGCTCCAAGGGACAGCAGACCTCAGTATTTGATATAAATTTCAGCTTGATACTGTTGATACCTCCACGCGTTCCCGAGAAAAAGAGTCTTGACAGACAGACAGACGGACAAAAAGTTCTCCTATAAGGATTATGTTTTTTCCTTTTGAGATATGGAATCCTAAAAATGCAGAACTTATTTAAAGTCAAAGTCAAAATGGCTTTACTCAATTTAGGTTATAACAAGCACTCTTGTTAAGCGTTAACCTGTATTAAGCGTTACCTTTCCATGTTTTTTTGCATGTTTTTTAGACAAAAGGTTTACAAGATAATAGGGGTACACAATTTTTGCTACTTTGGGAGCGATTAATTACGGAAATCTTTACTTAATCAAAAAAGTTTTTGAGAAACCTTACTATCTCTTCAAAAGAGCTGTCGAACTATGTGCCACACGTTGATGCAAGTTAAAAAAATATTTTTTCTATTTCTGTTACGTGTATGGAGTGCTCTCCCCTATAAATATTTATTTTTGTAATTTAACTACAAAACTAAATATAGCGGCTTTGACAAGACATCTGTAGGTACTCTAAATTTTATTGATATACATCTTGTAGTTTTGAAGTAAAATGTCTGTGACATACGGACGGACGGACAGACAGACAGACAGACAGACAGACGGACTTGACGAAACTATAAGGGTTCCGTTTTTGCCATTTTGGCTACGGAACCCTAAAAACACCGTGTTCAATATTTATTCATAAGCTAACCGACTGAGTAAATAGAAGAGTATTTTCTTACCCAATAAAGTACCCAATTAAAATATCGCAGATATTTATTAACCTGTATCTGATCCAAATAATATCGGATGTATTCATGGCATTCATGCCAACAACAACATGGGTTAGCTCCGCGGAGCGAAAGATCGGTCGCAGGTGGGGAGTCCGTAAAATTTTTCCCGCCGATTATAACATAAAACCTTCGATACACTTGCTGGTGAAAGGGGTGGGCTTGTGTACTATGTGTAATACCCCATCAGACTCGAGGCGAGACTCGAGGCTCCTAGAGGCTCTCGGCACGAGTCTTGGCACAAACACACACACGCACAATCACCACTATAGTTTAGTTGATAAGTAAGTTTAGTTTATATTGTAGAAACTGACACATGTTTTTTCAAGCTTCATAGGAGGCCACTATTATGTAATAGTAGATTGATAAATAAGGGTTGTAAGTAATCAATTACAACCAAGGTATTGAGATACACGAGCGAGCAAAGCGACGAGAGTGCTTATACTCATAATAGTTAGTGAGAGCGGAGCGAGGCGAGGGAAGACGGGGGGACACGAGCGCACCGCCCTCCCTCTCGCACTCGCGTTTCCTCGTATAGTATAATAATATGACTGACGTATCGTTACTTATAAAATCATGTAGTTAATCAGCCCTCTCATTACGATTTAATGTGCCAACACGCTTGTTTGGATACGCGCGAGTGGCGACGCGTGCGCGTGGCGCGCGCGTGCCGTGCGCGTGCGGCTGCGTGGAACATCTATTGAGTATGGAGCGCTCTTTATTTGTCACTTTGTTTTTAGTAAATGTACTTATGGGGGACTTATGGTAAGAATTAAATTGCGTTAGCTTGCTTGTAATACAGGGTCAAATGTAATGAAAAGCATTAGGATTGGGTTTGCTTATTTTACTTCCACTGTCAAACTCGAAGTATTTTATTTGTTAAACAGGTATAACTGTCAAATATAAATATAAATGTGAAATATGTATTAAGTATGTAAAAATTTTCTACCTTTTTTATTTAGGTACTTAAGACTTGCGAAAATTGTGTGACTAAGATAGTTTAGTTGGAATTGTCAAACTAATTTTTAAACCTAATGTGCCTGTATTTAACTAGCTTGCAGTTTTTTTGGTGTATCTAGTTATTATCGCCTACCTCCCCCTTGCTGTTGTCCGCAACTTCGTCTGCGTAGATGTATGATTAATCTAACCATAAAAATTTAATTTGCATGCCAAATGTCAAGTCGATGCTATTAACCGTCGCGAAGAGTTCCGTCCTGCGGAGATGATACTGGTTGGACTACCAGGCTGTCACTCCTAGATTTTTTTTTTGTAGCCTATATTATGTCCCACTGCTGGGCAAAGGCCTCCCCTTTCCTCCGCCACTCTCCCCTGTCCTGGGCATGCACCTTCCAATCGAGCTGAAAAGCGCTCAGGTCGTCCCGCCATCTCCTCTTGGGTCTGCCTCTGCTCCTATGGCCATCCCTCGGATCCCATTCGGTTACGATTCGTGCCCATCGGTCCGGGTGCATGCGGCAGACATGTCCGGCCCAGTCCCACTTCAGCTTGACGGTCTTGACACCCACTAGATTATTATTGTTATGTATTCCAAATTTCAAGTTAATCTGACTACTGAAAGTTGGTCAAATTTAACTTGCAAGATTTGATTACAGACAGACAGACAAATAGACCGACAAACAGACGAGACAAGTGAAACTAAATGGAAGCTTGTAAAGATAGTTTACATCATTTATACACAAAAAAAAATCATAAAAATATTAGGTCAAGCCGTCTTGAAGGAGTTTGGTTAAAAACATTTTTGACCCGAGAATTTTAAATTTAGATAGGATCACAGCACAGGTTTCAACGAAGACAACGAAGCTGAGCAAGAGAGCAACTGCGCGACCACGAAGTGTTGCCACACTTAAATAAAAGAATAATTTCTTTATTGTCGGTGTTGCCAACATACGCTGTCTGTTACATACCCCCGAGTGGCAAGCGACCGGCTCCCGGACGTTGGCGGGTGTCGTAGAGGTTAGGTTACTCACTGCACTCGAAGAAGATTTTTTTTAAATGGCCGCGCTACTTGGCGGAAAATTTTAAATATGGCGCCGCCATCTTAAAGGCTATTCAGCGTGATTGAATCTTATGAAGCTTTATGTGTATGTATTTAAACATCAATTACGTGTGTAATAAATCTACTTTAACGCGACATGAATGGCGTTTTGGAACAACTTTATAAGTTTAATAAGTCGCTTTTGCGCGAACTAATTTGTAAGTGTAAAACTTACTTAGTAGTTCGGAATATTCGTATCACAACAATGAGCTAACTTACGAGTGTCTATTAGTACTGTCGCGGTGAAGAATGTTATACTCGTAGACTCTGGTCAAAGAAAGCTGTCCCAGACAAACCATAGCAAATTAAAATAAAACCGGCTAAGAGCGTGTCGGACACTCCCGAAATAGGACGTAGCCATCACGAAAAAATTAGGTAATATTTTTCTAAGGATTTCGTATTTTGTACGGAATATTCCAAGTTTAAGTATAGTAGATTGTACAACAAGAGCATAAAACGAGCCATTTTACCCGAGGCGTTCATATAGCCACCCGAGCCGGTACGGCGAGGGTGGATAGACACGTCGAGGAGAAAATGGGTTTAATGCTCGAGTTTTACACTCTGCTTTTCACTTCGATGGCGAGGAAATGAAATAGCAACAGTGGAAACAATGATGTACCTTTTATTTTTCATGCGTTGTAATTTTACTGATTTTTAGTCTTATATAAATTAAAAAATAATTAAAAAATATAAAGAAACTTTTTTGTTTGTGGCTGTTCACACCCGATTACCTTGGTCTTGACTAGTCTTGAGTTCGTATTAGACGAAGATTTTATTTTATGCACTAGTGCATAAAAAGTCATTTTATGTCGCCTAGATACAGCATAAACACGAACTTTATGAGCATGAGTAGTGAAAAGTATATTTCATACCTTAGCCTGCTATTTACTGTTAAACTACTCATAATTCCTAAGAAAACTTAACCGTTGTAGTTTTCCTTGTATGTTTGATTATTGTCATTCAAAACTTTGTGAATTGGACGTTGCGTCGCAGTTTGCACAGTGTTCTGGCAGGTCTTGTTCCAACAGTGACCATAGGTTACTGATTGATGACTTATACCGCAATATTATTTGTATTCTTTCTGAGGCGGCAGAGTTTAGCTGTAAGGAAATAAAAAATGTTAAAAGGTATAAACATGTACCGGGCTGGAATAAACACGTCGCCGCCGCGCACGGGGAGGCTCGACTTCACTATCAAACGTGGTTGTATTTTGGTAAGCCAGTGTCGGGTGATTATTATATTAAAATGTGTGAGTCAAAAAAGATTTTTAAGGCTAAATTAAAATATTGCCAAATTAATGCTGACCAGATTAAGATGAATATTATTGCTCAAAGACATGCTACTAAAAATTTCGGAAATTTTTGGAAAACGACAAATAAAATGAATGTCAGGCCGAGTCTCCCCGTGACCGTGGCGGGTGTGAGTGGACCGGTTGACATAGCGAACACTTTTAGGCGGCATTTTCGTGTGGAGTCGAAGCTCGGATCGGCGTCTCAGGTGGGCGACCCTGGGGATGGACAGGAGATAACTATTAATTTCTCTGCCAATGAGATTAATAACATTATTAAGAGAATGGTACGGGGAAAGTCTCCTGGACATGATGACCTCAGCGTCGAACACCTGAAGCATGCCGGAGAACGTCTGCCCGAGGTACTTGCATTGTTATTTAACTCATGTGTCAGTCATTGTTATCTGCCTGAGGACCTTATGTATACACTTGTTGTGCCCATAATAAAAAACAAAACTGGAGATGCATCGGACTTGTTAAACTATAGGCCTATCTCGCTGGCTACTGTAATAGGTAAGGTGCTGGACAGTTTGCTTGACAAATGCCTAGGAGCGCATATTGACTTAAAAGATAATCAATTTGGTTTTAGACCTGGCCTATCAACAGAAAGTGCGATTCTATGCCTCAAGCAGGCTGTGCAGTACTATACTGCTAGAAACACGCCAGTTTTTGCGTGTTACTTGGACCTATCAAAAGCGTTTGACTTGGTTTCATATGATGTGTTGTGGCAAAAAATGATGTGCGATACAACTGTGCCTTTGGAGGTTGTATCAATATTTCGGTACTGGTACAACAACCAAAGGAACAGTGTCAAATGGGCGGGGGCGCGGTCTGATGTGTATGGGTTGGAGTGCGGGGTGAGGCAGGGGGGGTTGTCCTCCCCCAAGCTTTTCAACCTGTACATGGACCGGCTGATCGGTGAACTCAATAGTACTAAAGTCGGATGTCATATCGAGGGGATTTGTGTAAACAACCTGAGTTATGCCGATGACATGGTGCTGTTGAGTCCATCGATGGGTGCCTTACAAAAACTCCTGCGCATCTGTGAGAACTATGCGGAATCCCACGGGCTCAGATACAATGCTTCCAAAAGCGAAATTATGGTCTTTAAATCTGGTACCAAAACTTATTCACCCGCGCCAATCACCCTATGTGGAACGCCCCTAAATAAAGTGGAAAAGTTTAAGTATCTGGGTCATTGGGTGACCGAAACGCTACAAGATAATGATGACATTGAGCGGGAGCGCAGGGCGCTTGCCGTCCGTTGCAATATGTTGGCCCGCAGGTTTGCTCGTTGTAGTGAACCAGTTAAAATCACACTTTTCAAAGCTTATTGCCAATCGTTCTACACGTGCAATCTGTGGGTTGGCTTTACGCGGCGGGCGTACGGTGCACTGCGCGTCCAATACAATGACGCGTTCAGGATACTGTTTGGACTACCACGCTACTGCAGCGCATCAGCTATGTTTGCTGAAGCCAACGTAGATAGTTTTTATGCAATCATAAGAAAGCGATGCGCCTCGTTGCTCAGTCGGTTGCGTGATAGTTCCAACAGTGTCCTGCGCACGCTGGGCGGCCGGTGGGACTCCCCGATGATGAGGCGCTGGATGGGGCTGCACGCTGCCGCAACCTCATAATTTATTATTATTTTTGATTGTACCTACCTACTAACACCATTTTTATTTTTATTTTTTCATTGTAACTAACCTCTATGGATTCTGTCCGAAATAAATGACTTATTATTATTATTATTATTATTTGATGTACTTATTATCCTTATCTTGATTTTTTTCAAAATTTTCCACCCACTGGTTTAGATTTTAAAGGGGGGACGCTCTATTTTAATGAAAATTTGCACTTTAAAGTTGAATATTTTGCAAGAAAAAACGCTGAATCGAAAAATCGTTTTAGCAACCCTCTAATGGTTTTAATAATAATAATAATAATAATAATAAATTTATTTATTTCGGGCAACTTAGGCCCATACAATAAATACCTTACAGACTAACATACATATTTATAAACAATAATATTTAAATCTAATTTGGTGACAAAACGGCCTATCAAACGACCTATCCAATTTTTGTGAAAACCTGGAATTTCAATTCAACTGCTGTATTTAATGATTTACGCGGGCGAAGCCGCGGGTGAACTCTATATAGTTAATTATAACGTACCACATGTAACATGATAGCATGGTGAATGATTGTGATGCTCTGAGAATGAACTCTGAACGAGTTCGAAACGCGTCGGTGTTGGTGTATTTTATCCGATTTGATTTCTTACAGTGTGGAGACGGAGAAACTGCATTAAATAATACACATTTCTTGCATAGACGTAGCCATAGTCATCAATGTTTTCTCCATATTTGACTTTGTGCTTGTCTGTACGTTGACATCAAAATAACTAGTGAACTGTAAAAGAGGGTGCCCGGGGCTCCAACTCGGGCTCCAGTGAGGCATTAGATGCTTCAAATTTATTGCTCGAGAGAGACGATGTCTTAATAGTTTACGCGAAATTCACGCATGTGTACTGTATATTTTTGCTGTAGATATGTGTTTACTAAACAAAATTATATGAGGGCCGCTTGAATTTCAGTCATCATCATCATGTCAGCCGAAAGACGTCCACTGCTGGACATAGCCCTCCCCCAAGGCTCTCCACTCAGACCGGTCTTGTGCTTTTCGCATCCACCGCGATCCCGCGATCTTAGCCAGGTCGTCGCTCCATCTTGTTGGAGGCCTACCGACAGCTCGTCTTCCGGTCCGCGGACGCCATTCGAGAACCTTCTGACCCCATCGGCCATCAGTCCTGCGTGCAATGAATTTCAGTAAAATTAAATTAAAAATAAATAAGTTGAAGTGAGAAAAGTTTTTCCATAATTTATTGAATCAGGCGTTACTTTGCGGAGGTCCAGATCAATGAACTAAAAGAATTTCCTTGCTCAGCCGCGACCTTTTTTTTTACTGAAGCAAATAATCGGGCTGTTTCATCCAAACAATCGAACTCAATTTTATGTAATTTATGAGTAAGTTCATATCTTTAAATGTAATTTTAAATCATCTCTAACACGAAACCAACTACGCGACTCTTCATTGAACTAAATTTTCTTAGCCCTTTCCATTGCGATTTTCAGCGAAATCCTAAAATTTCAATTCAACTACCGAATCAAATAGATTTCCCGAACAAAGCCGCGGGTAAAGTATAGTATCTAAGCAAATGCATGAACCACCTAAGGTACTGATTCGCGGAAGGTATTCCACAAACGTATTCGTATAAAGAAAACACCAGGCCAGGTGATTGAGATTACGTCCCAAAATCATTTCTATTTTTATACGTTTTTATACGATTGTTCCTTTTATAGCTCGGCTGTGTCGCCATATTTAAATTTTATTCGCCTTAATGTTGCCACACACGCTACGGCTCGCAATATCATACGTACAAAGCAAGGGCTTACATGTTGCTATATCCCGGCACCTCCACCTTAACTGAGCCACTTCAGGGTTGAAAATCCCTTTTAGGGGCGCACATTATTTTGTTTTTTGTATACAGATGTGGGCAAATAGAAACGATTTGGAAGCAATGTTTTTATTTAGAATGATGCCATTGAGGCTGTTGTACCTGGGGGTTTGATTCGTACATCCTTAGGATTCCAATTGATACTTTACATTATTACGGGGAATGATGAGATTGGAAGCAGAAGTTGCGTTGTAACTTTTGGTTTTATTGGTAATACTGAGACTTATTACTTTTGCATCCATTGCCTAGTCGATAAATTTGATTAGGTATGTATGCATTTTGTTTGAGCGTCTTGGAACGTTTGAACCGAATTGGTAAGGAAATTTTTTTTTGTCGACTTTTGAGCTCCTGTAATTCTAATTACACATTTATATGAAAATCTGAAATACCACAGGCATATAATTACTTCTAGTCCATACTTACAAAATTTCAGCTATAGCCTAGTTTTCAAATGAGACCGGGACTACGTTTGTATGGAGAATGGAACGAAGAGACTTCTCTTAAGCTATCTCAGACAATTATTGATACACTCTTTAATATTCAGTTAATTATGTTATAGTGTAGTGTAGTCCAATAACTTCAGCGAGCATGCCAACCGTAACAATAGTCATAAAGCAAATCAAGAGGCACGTACCCGTCAGTTAAGGTGGCGCTGCATTGGCGTGAATTTTTTCCCTAATTAAGGCGGCACCGCGTGCGCATGGCGTCGCGTAAATCATTCGCCTTATTAAAAGAATTCTACGAATCGAACCACCTTAAGAAACCTCGGTCACCCCTCGACGGGAAATCAACCCTGGCGGGGACCTTTTAGGGGCGAATTTGAAATGGGCGCCGAACTGAAAAGTCATTGATAAGTAGGTGTAGAAAAGTAATGCTTTTTAATATCGCCGCGTGTGAATGATTTTGGTGTATTAAGTTAAGGTAGTTCGGAATTTATTGCTTTGAGTTTGGAAAATGAATTTGTTGTGTTTGGGTTCTTTTTTTCGTATTGATTAAGGCTGGGGAGTATGTACAGTCAAAATAATTTTTTTCATGTGTATAACCATGATAATAATATATTTAAGAGCCACTTTTAGGTTGAAAAGTTCGCAATTTTGAAGAATAAGAGTTAATTTTTTCAACTGGAGCGCTTTCTTTTAACAATGTCAACAATAATCATCATTAAGATTAGTTTTTGGAATCTTTTTGTATTTTTTATTTCAATTCCAAATTTTTGTTACTTTTACAGTCATCCTGTAAAACCTATATCGAAAATACAAACTGAAATATAGATGCACAAAGTTGATGAAAGATGGTTTTTCTGTGCATCTATATTTCAGTTTGTATTTTCGATACTAATCATCTTCATCAACCTGAAGCAGGCCACTACTGGACAATAGCCTCCCCTAAAGAGTCTTCACTTTTTAAGAACTCTTTTACCGTGTGTTAACTACCGCAATTTATCGAATCAGGCGTTACTTTGTGGAGGTCCATATCAATGAACTAAAAGAATTTCCTTGCTCACCCGCGACCTTACGATAGCTGAGCTTATGCAAAATATGCGTGTTCATGCAGTTCCTCCACCTCCACACTGTAAGAACACACACAAATTACACAAACCCATCTATTACCACCACCACAATACACTGACGCGTTTCGAACTCAACCAGAGCTCATCTTCAGAGTGACATAACCGTACACCATGCTACCAGTTGTTAGACACAACTTGTAGCATGGTGTACACGGTTGTCTGACTGTGTTATGGTGGTGATGATGGTTTGTGTAATTTGTGTATACAGTGTGGAGGTGGAGGAACTGTATGAACACGCATATTTTGCATAAGCTCAGCTACCGTAAGGTCGCGGGAGAGCAAGGAAATTCTTTTAGTTCATTAACTACCGTAGTTTGTATCCTTCCGCAGATATGGCCAGCCCACTGTCACTTCAACTTGCCAATTTCAATTCTCTGAGCTATGTCGATGAATAGTTCTGTGTAGGATAACATCAATACATTTTTAGAATTCACTATGTAATTGTACAGTGTAGTTTAATAGATGATCTCCAATATGACGCCTCGTGGGGTGTGGGGGAGAGGGATGGAGGATATTATTAGCCAACGCTTGATCCCGGATAAATAACACTCGCGATTGGTTCCTTTGCCAGCTACAGCGGGTTTGATTCTTTTTTACAAGCTTTTGTTTAGGTTTAATTTGCAATATTTCTAAGGTCGGATCAAATCGGGGTGTCGTACAGTCAATACAAGGTGACCTTAGCCCCTGGACAAATAATGAAACCATGGATAAGACTGATACTTAGCAATATCTTACAATAATTATTTGCTTAATTAGACAAAAAAAAAATGAAATCAGATCATCCAAATATACAAGCTTTTCAAAGTGATACATTGAAAACCGTTAGTTTTTCGGTAAATATTGGACTGATTGTTATGATACTTTGCAGTTTGGTTCAGATTAAATTCGGTATACGATAGTTTGAGCCCCGGGGAAAGGCATAGGCTAGTTTTATCCCAGAAAATTGCATAGTCCCTTAACTTAAACTGATACTTAGACCAAATCACTGGTTCTTTAGAGATGTACAGAACCCACGGGGCTGGCGTGGACATTACTCTTACCATCATCATCATTATCATCTGGCCTGCGCATCTGTTCCAGATGAATTTTGGCGTGTTGCCTGTACACAACGTCTTTGGTGGGTGACTAGACCGATGCGAGAGCGACATGTACACAGGCCTGGCAAGAGAAGTCTGCGGATGGTGGTGCAGAACCGCCTTGGTGTCGTTTCTGTCTCTTGTCAGCAAATGCCTTGAGACAGGCTTCATCGCAATACTTGCGACCCTACAATACACGTCCGCGCCAATCAGTGCGTTTCTCTGCCAAACTTTTCTCAATCGTGGTGGTTTTGAAGGCAGAAATGTCTCGCTTAGCACAGTCCTGAGGACCAAATGGCCTAGTGGTTAGAGACCCTGACTACGAAGCTTGAGGTCCCGGGTTCGATTCCCGTGTCGGGGCAGATATTTGTATGAAAAATACGAATGTTTGTTCTCGGGTCTTGGGTGTTTAATATGTATTTACGTATGTATCCATCTATAGAATTATGTTTATTCGTTGCTTAGTACCCATAACACGGTTACGTAGCATGACACCTATAATCAAATGTCATAAGTTCGTTTTTCAAGTACAAGCTTTGCTAAGTTTACTTTGGGACTAGCACCCGTATTTATAGAGAAGTAAAGGCCATTACTTGATTAAAAGTAATTACTCAAGTAACGATTTTTATTCTATAGTTCAGCTTTTGCTTGAAATTTAGTTGAAATTTGAACTGTCCAATGTTAGATTGCTTAGCCAAGTCATAGTCACCATTTTCTTTACTTAAGCAATTACTTAGCAATTGGTGTGAATTGTCTCGTGATATTTATTTATTTATTTTAGTCCTTAAATCTGACACTATCATCATTAAAGTCATTTCCTCAACTTCGACTATTGAAACCATTTCAATAAATTTACTCGCAAAACTGAGAACAAAAACATCAGCCTGATTAAGAAATTAAAAACGTCTACAGTCATAAATCCGCGTCTGTTTAAAAACTAAACGAACCATCCTGTAGGCGATCGGCCCCCGATTCATTCGAGCATATTTTCATAAATGCAAACATTCAGAAAGAATTTCCTTGGAAAGCTCATAAATATTTCCCACTTTTAGTACTCGAAACGGATTGTAGCCAACGAAAAACCAACTTTAAAACCTAATGAAGAAAGTTCGAAGTTCTTTGACCGGGTTAAGTCATAAGCGCGTTTTTAAATGGAAGTCGGGAGGGCGAATTAAAGATTAATCCGAATCTCCAATAAATATTGGAATGAATTCGGTTTGAAATTGGAATCGAAGAATTGGAACTTATTCCGGGGCCATTTGGAAATGAGGTGTTTTTCCAAGTGAGTTACGCGAGCGTGTTTTTTTAGATTGCAGGACGTTATTTGCGTAGATTGGAAAAATGGCTAAGCGAAATTGTATTATTGAAAACAATTTTTTTTTTGTATTTACATGTGTATGAATAGAAGTTTCAAGTCGATCTGTATACCTGTATTATAGATACCTACAGCAGGGCTACGAGTACTACGAAACTCGAAGTTCGTGTCGTATCGTCCCTCTCGCACTCGTTTTAAATAGTACAAGTGTCAGAGAGATTGAAAGACACGAACTTCGAGTTTCGAATTTCATAGTAGCCCTGCAGATTTGTTCATTCTCACTCACGAAGGCGCGCCCCTCCACATTTAATAATTGTAGTTTTAATAATAATAATAATAATAATCTTTTATTTCGGAGATTATCCATATCATGTTAGTAACAATGAAAAACCTTATTTCCTATGTTAGTACGATCAATATACTCATCAAATGTAAATTTAAATGTATCCGTACGACGCGTCTATAGACGCTACGCACACATAGATGTGTGCGTAGCTCGAACGTGTCCTCGGTCGCGAGCGTACCGTCAGTCACGCACACTGAGACTACTAGGTTTACTGGTACACATTGATAATGTGTGGAGGGGCGCGCCTTCGTGGGTCGACAGATCTATAGTGAATAAGTATTTCTATCGGGAAAAGTCGTATCTTAATCAAAATAATAAACTGATCTAAATGTACCTATCATCAAAATCATCATCAATTCTGGTTTTTTTTTTTCGAGATCTCTGAAACGCCTCTAACGATTTTTCAATAAAAATGAAATTCTGTTATACTAAGATTCAGGGGCTGTTTCACCATCCATTGATTAGTGTTAACTGATGGTTAAATATAATGCCGTCTCTATTTGTTTTATTCGAATAGACGGAGACGGCATTTCATTTAATGGATGGTGCAACAGCCCCTCAGTATTGTAAGTTTTCCGGGAAAATAATCGATTTAGTTCGGTCTTTTCGAGGAAAACGCTTGATTTCGCGCTTCGTCCGATCGCCCAAGTATTTGATAATTTATTTCACTAAAACTAAGGATCTCTAAATTCTTTTTTGTAATTTTCGAAATGGGTATCTCTCTTCAATTAGATTTTTTCTTAATTATTGTGATTGCGGAGCCAAAGGGGTAATTGGATTAAAATGATTTCTCGCCTGTTTTGAGACGCTCTGTAATTAAATGTACTTTTTAGGTGAATACTTTTTAATTTTATTTAGGGCGTAGTTTTCATCCCTTTGCTTTTTATGAAATTATCAAGTATCTAATCACTGTAGTGTTTTGATTAAAAATGAAGTAGATTATAATATTTTTATACGTAATATTACCTACGTAATATTACGTAATATTACCTACGTAATGTTTTAATCGACTTCGAAAAAGATAGAGAATGTACAGAAATTTTGCTTAAGCTTTCTGACTTTATTCTACACTCTGTAATTTTTACGTGTACCAATTAATGTTTATTTTTGAATTTATATTTATTTGAAATAGTTTTAGTTAAGAAAGAAGAAATTATATAATTAAGTTTAAAACTAAAATAAAAACTTACTTAAAACTACTAAACCCTAGAAACGGTCCCGTGGAATTACCTAGAAGGCTGACAGAATTAAATTTCGTTAAAAACAATACCTCTCCTTGCAGTCGGGTAAAAAACTATGCTAATAATTCTTATAAAGATAACTGCCGTCCCTTTGATAGTTTAATAGCCCATAAACCTACATAACATTTTTGTTGGATTCCATGAGACTTAAAAAAATATTAAGTCTTACAAGCAAGGAACAAAATCAAAGCAAATCCTCGGTAAAAGCTTTATTCAGAAATGCAAGTTTGGCGGGACCACATTCTAACAGCTCTAATTTACATGGCGGTTTCGTTTTCAAGTTAAAATGTGGTCTCAGTTCTCACACATTTAGCAAAATATGTGAACTGTAACTCGCAGAGACAACTGGGAAGACTGGTTAGATGCAGGCTAAGGAATTTTCAGACTGGGCAATTCAAACGACATAAGAGTATTTCTCGAAAAGTTGTCCCGTCACGAATTTGTCAGGAAATTAGTTTTTCAAGAAATTATTAACACTAAGAACGAGTTTCCTTGCTGTGAGCAAGAAAACCGGCCAAGAGCGTGTCGGACACGTCCAAAATAGGGTTCCGTAGCCATTAACAAAAAATTAAGTAATATTTTTCTAAGGATTTCAATGTTTTAATGTTTTAATGTTTATTTGGGCACAAACGGTACATGGTTCTTAAAAATAGACAAATTACAATTGACATAAACCAATACAGCTGCCACCACTTACTGATTCATTTAAGTATATAAGAAAAAAACATGAACGGGAAACAAAACTGAAAACAGGTTAGTTGGCTAAACACAAATACGGTGAATGAAAATAACAATATAAAGATAAAACTGCTAAATTTTAAAATGAATGCTATTGATCCAAAAGGGATAGAATGCCACTTTTAAACTTAACTAAGGATAAATGAAATAAATCTATTTGACAAAAATTAGTATTATGGGCTTTACAGGCTCTGTTAACATAAGAGTTAGATTTATATTTTTTTCTTGTGAGGGGAACATGAAATAATTTCGTAATTTATACGAAATCTTCCAAGTTTAGGTATATTTTATACCTTACGCTGCTATTTACTCATAAACTACTAATAATTCTCAAGCAAAATTAGCCGTTATAGTTTTCCTTGAAAGTTTGATATACTGACTACCATCCTGAATTTTTTTAAATTTTTCCACCGACCGGTTTAGATTTTAGAGGGGGGGGGGGAGACGCTCGATTTTATGAAAATTTGCACTTTAAAGTTGAATATTTCTCAAACACATTACTGAATCGAAAAATCGTTTGAGCAAACCCCTAATGGTTTTAAAATACCTATCCAACGATACCCCACACTATAGGGTTGGATGAAGAAAAAAAAAATCACCAATTGTACTATTTTGTCGGCATAGTTTACTTATATATCCTTGCAAAATTACAGCTTTCTAGCATTGATAGTCCCTGAGCAAAGTCGCGGACGGACAGACAGACGGACAGACAGACAGACAGACATGGCGAAACTATAAGGGTTCCGTTTTTGCCATTTTGGCTCCGGAACCCTAAAAATGGACCTCCGCAAAGTAACACCTCCTCAAAGAACGAATGAATGAGTGAGCCACCATAGGGTCTTTCTGAAAACAGCGCTGAGCTAACGAGCCCAGCACAAGCTGAGACTGGCACCCGTTGCCAAATTATTTACTTCTACAGTATTTTTTAACGTAATTTTAAGTGTAATCTAATTATTTCACACGAAAACACAATCCGAAACATGGATACACAGAAAAACCAGAAAAATAGACCAGCGCTGGAAAAGAAACTGTGGCGACTCTATTTCCGCTTCCGTTTTAGATCTTTTCTTTATGCGCATGTGCGGAGATTGACATTGCTTTTACCAACTGTCTTCTAATGGACATATTGTTCTAGATAGAAAAATTCTATTTTAGTTATTTGTGTTTTCCTATCGTTTATTAAACTGTAAACTATAAACTGTATGGTGTGTGTGTGTATTTGATTATTCCATTTCAAATCCATACCCCATAAGTGACCCGCGACTACGAACATTGCCAGAAGAATTTTACATACACGATGTCTAAAGACGGTGAGAATAACGCACAGGAAAAGTTCGAACAATGTATAGAACCAAGTGAAACAGTGGTTTATCGAGTGGGTGTTAAAGTTCCGCCATTTTGGCCTGACAAACCATCGCTTTGGTTTGCGCAACTAGACGGACAGTTTGCCTTATCGAATATTACATCGGATTCGACAAAATTCTACCATGTAATATCCGTGTTGGAGCCTAAATATGCATGCGAAGTCGAGGATATTATTACTAAACCGCCTGACGCGAATAAGTATGAGACTTTGAAACAGCAGTTGACAGCTCGCTTATCCGCTTCGCGAACAGAGCAACTGAAGCAATTGATGTCGCGAGAGGAGCTCGGAGATAGGAAGCCAAGCCAGTTTTTCCGTCACATCCGTAGCCAGGCGGGCCCCGACTATCCTGATGAATTTATACGGACTCTATGGTCAAGCCGATTGCCGACTTTGCTTCAAAGTATTATCGCGACGCAAGAAGACATGCCGCTAGAGAAGCTAGCATTACTCGCGGACAAGGTACACGAGGCTACTTCGCACTGTACTGCTCATGTTGCTGCCGCTTCGACGTCGACATCTCCATCGCTGCCTGTGTCTGCTATCGACGAGTTAGGCCGAAAAATTGAAGCTTTGACGCAAAGATTCGATGCGATGTCAACATCGAACAAACATCGTGACACCAGAGCAAGATCGAAGTCACGTGCCAAGCGCGGCAACTCGTCCAGGAGCCGTTCCCGTGCCGGTGGCAAACGCCTCTGCTGGTACCATTTTAAATTCGCAGAAAAAGCAGATAAATGTATCTCGCCTTGCAATTACTCAAAAAACTAGCTAGGGAGTCGCTCGAAGCGACTAGTGATTGTGCGGCTGTATCGGGTCGCATTTTTGTTACTGACATTGAAACTAAGGTGCAATTTTTAGTTGATACTGGGTCTGACTTATGCGTATATCCTTTGAGTTATTTAAGCGGACAAAGGCGTCATAAAACTAATTATGAGCTTTTGGCCGCGAATAATACTGTTATTTCTACGTATGGCTGGTTGAGTTTGTCCCTAGATTTTAATTTACGCCGTAATTTTTCTTGGCGGTTTGTTATTGCTGATGTGAGTAAACCGATAATAGGTGTAGATTTTTTATCCTTTTACAATTTGCTTGTTGATATTCGCAATGCGCGCCTAATTGACAGCATTACATCGCTCACATCAGTCGCTCTGGTTGCTTCTACTTGTGCCTGCCCGCAAATAAAAGTTGTTATTATATCAGGACAACTCCTGGGCCACCTGCTTACGCAAGACCCAGACGTTTAGCACCTGATCGTTTGAAGATCGCGAAACAGGAATTTGAAGAGATGGAGCGCACCGGTATCGTGCGAAGATCTGAAAGCTCATGGTCTTCTCCTCTTCACCTTGTCCCTAAAAAGGACCAAGGTTGGCGACCTTGTGGAGATTATCGAGCTCTCAATGCTCGCACGGTACCGGACAGATATCCGGTGCGCCACATCGCTGATTTTTCGCACAATTTATCAGGTTGTAAAATTTTTAGTAAGTTGGATTTAGTGCGCGCATATAATCAGATTCCTGTTGCGCCAGAGGATGTATCGAAGACAGCAATCACGACACCCTTTGGACTTTTTGAATTTCCTTACATGAGTTTCGGTTTGAGGAACGCCGCTCAAACTTTTCAAAGATTTATGGATGAAGTCCTTAGAGGTCTGGATTACTGTTTTCCATTCATTGATGACGTACTAGTAGCTTCTGCTAATGATGTAGAGCATCAGGAACATCTACGAACGGTATTTAAACGCTTTAGTGAATACGGAATTTTACTTAACCCTAACAAATGCGTATTGGCTGTTCCGGAAATAGAGTTCCTGGGCTACATGGTTTCATCTGAGGGTACTAAGCCTATTGGTGATAGAGTCAAGGCTATTCAAAACTTTTCACCCCCTAAGACAATTAGGGAGCTTAGGCGTTTCTTAGGCGCGTTAAATTTTTACAGACGTTTCGTGGCTAATGCGGCCAAGATACAAGCTCCACTCCATGGACTGCTTAGTGGTCCATCAGTGAAGAACAACAGCAGTATTGATTGGACTCCCAGCTTGGAGGAGGCTTTCAATGCTTGTAAAACGAGTATTGCTAACGCTGCTCTTCTAGCACATCCCGATCCAACTGCTGCTTTGGCTGTCGTCACGGACGCGTCTGAATTGTCTATCGGATCTGTCATACAGCAAGAAGTTCAAGGCCATTGGCAGCCGCTAGGTTTCTTTTCTAGGAAGTTAACACCAGCGCAGGTCAAATATAGTGCTTATGACCGCGAACTCCTTGCCATTTATGAGTCAGTTAAATATTTTAGGTATATGTTAGAACTTAAACCGTTCTTTGTTCTTACTGACCATAAACCGATAGTATCCGCATTTAAAAAGTCTCATGATTCATGTTCGCCGCGACAATTTCGATATCTGGATTTTATATCACAGTTTACCACCGACATTCGTTATATTGCTGGTGAGGACAACGTTGTCGCGGATGCATTGTCTAGGACTGACGCCATAACAGATATACTTGACTTTGACTCTTTAGCAGCCTCTCAAGCCACGGACACAGAACTGAGAAATTTTATCAAAATCGGTTCATCCTTAAAATTGCAAAAAGTAGCGTTTGGGAATACGAAATTTTTTTGCGATGTGTCCGGGCCAGTTCAACGTCCATTTATTACATCCGAATTTCGAAAGACAATTTTTAATAGTATTCACGGACTTAGCCATCCTAGCGTTAGGACTACTGTAAAAATGGTAACTGAACGCTATGTGTGGCCGGGTATTAGGAAAGATTGCAGAAACTGGGCGCGAACGTGCATTTCTTGTCAGAAATCTAAAATTTCTCGACATGTTCATGCGCCAGTGCATGATTTTAAACTTCCTTCGGCCCGTTTTTCCCATGTCCACGTAGATCTTATAGGCCCACTTCCGATTTCTAACGGATACAAATATTGTCTTACCGCCGTTGACAGGTTTACGCGGTGGCCTGAGGCAGTTCCGCTTACGGATATTACGGCTGAAAATGTAGCCAAGGCATTTATATCTACGTGGATATCACGTTTTGGTTGCCCTGAAAAAGTGACCACAGATAGAGGTAGACAGTTTGAATCACATCTTTTCAGTAAAATTTCGTCAATCATCGGTTCACATCATCTTAAAACTACTGCGTATCATCCAGCTGCTAATGGTCTCGTAGAACGTTTCCATAGACAATTGAAGGCAGGCAATTATGTGCCACGCAGACGAGAGCTGGACAGAATCCCTTCCATTGGTTCTTCTCGGTGTACGAAGTTCATGGAAGGAGGACTTGTCCGCATCATCCGCCGAACTAGTTTATGGTGAAGTGCTTAAGCTCCCTGGTGAATTTTTTGAACCGACTACTGACAGACTGACGGACTATACTGATTTTTTGACTAGGTTGCGTCTTCATATGAAGAAGCTTCAACCTAAGACCGTAGCACGACATGGCGCTTCTAAAGTATTTGTTTTTAAAGATTTGTCGACAGTATCACATGTATTTATAAGACAAGACTTTGTACGACGATCTTTGCAGCCACCTTATGCTGGTCCTTATAAAATAGTCAATAGACATGATAAGTTTTTCGCCATTGACGTAGCAGGTCGAATTACTAATGTTTCGATCGATAGACTGAAGCCTGCTTATATCCTATCAGATGAACCAGGTAGCACTTCTACGTCATCTACCACTGTTCCTGTGAGAACACCTGTGGTTGTAGCAACTCCTCCACTTCCTAGGACTACTCGTTCTGGTCGTCAGGTTATTTTTCCTGATTTTTATCGACCCTAAAGGTCTCCGGGGGGGCTGATGTGGCGACTCTATTTCCGCTTCCGTTTTAGATCTTTTCTTTATGCGCATGTGCGGAGATTGACATTGCTTTTACCAACTGTCTTCTAATGGACATATTGTTCTAGATAGAAAAATTCTATTTTAGTTATTTGTGTTTTCCTATCGTTTATTAAACTGTAAACTATAAACTGTATGGTGTGTGTGTGTATTTGATTATTCCATTTCAAATCCATACCCCATAAAACAAAAATTTGGAGTTGAAATAAAAAATACAAACAGACTTCAAATAGTAATCTTGTAATCTAATTGTTTTTTGGCATTTTTTTTTATTTAAACGTTAAATCCCGCTGTTATTCCATAACATGTTCTTGTGTCCGAGACCTCAACTCTGGCACAGAGAACATAACTCTGGTGTCACTAAATAAAGGCGGGACGATATTAAAAATAAAGTTGTGTTAAGTATATTATGTAGAATAATAATAATAATCATGCCGTGAAGCAGCAGTGCTTGCACTGTTGTGTTTTGGCGTGGAGAGTAAGACAGCCGGTGAAATTACTGGCACTTGAGGTATTCCATCTCAGGCCTCTAGGTTGGCAACGCATTTGCAATACCCCTGGTGTTGCAGATATTTATGGGCGGTGGTGATCTCTCACCACCAGGAGACCCACTTGCTCGTTTGCCTTCCAGTGGAATAAAAAAAATATATCGTTTATTAATATTGTGAATCTGTTTAAAAAAAATACCTCGTTGAATTTCTTGCCGGATTCTTCTCAACAGAGGTTTTTTTCGAACCGTTAGTAGATTTTTTCGTCATTAAGTGCTTGTTATAGCCAAAATTGAATAAAGACATTTTGACTTTGACTTTGACTTTGATGCAGCCGCTTCTGCTCCCTCCTAGGTCTTAGCCATCGGCAGCTAATTGAGGATTTACCGCGGGGCCCGGCGCCGGCGCCGGCTGACGTGTGTGTCGGCTCGCTAAGTGCTCCCGTATTTATTGGGAGATGTGGAGCTTTTGTATGTTTGTCTGTTTGTCCGTCTTTGACGCCGTAACGGAGCGACGGATCGACGTGATTTTTGGCATAGAGATAGTTTATGGGCCCGAGAGTGACAATAGGCTACTTTTTATCTCAAAAAAATCCACAATTCCCGAGGGAACAGCGCGCGATAACTGAATACCACGCGGGCGGAGCCGCGGGCAAAAGCTAGTTTATTAATATAGTGAATCTGTTTAAAAAAAATACTTCGTTGGGTTTCTTGCCGGATTCTTCTCAACAGAGGTTTTTTCCGAACCGGTGGTAGATTTTTTCGACATAAAGTGCTTGTATAGCCTAAATTGAATAAAAATATTTTGACTTTGACTTTAGAAAGAAAGAAAGAAAGAAAGAAATCATTTATTCGTGACAAAGTAGCATAGCATAACAAAAAAAAAGATATTGAAAAGTGCGAAATTGTTATGTCACGAAATGGTCCCAAATCAGCAAAAATTGCCGGTCTTGCGAGCGGCGCGACTTTGACTTTGATACAGCCGCTTCTGCTCCTTCCTAGGTCTCAGCCATCGGCAGCTAATTGAGGATTTACCGCGGGGCCCGGCGCCGGCGCCGGCTGACGTGTGTCGGCTCGCTAAGTGCTCCCGTATTTATTGGGAGATGTGGGGCTTTTGAAAAAATAGTGGAGGGTAAAGAATTAGGTTAAAAGGGGGTTTCCTGGATAAAAAAAATCTTACTAGTATTTATCCGCGGCTTCGCACACGTAAATTAGATCCCAGCTGAATTGAAATTTCGGGATTTTTGAAAATTTCCTTGGGAATCCCTGAAAATTAAATCGTGGTTCTCATTGACATTAAAAACAATCATGTATTTTTTTATTCGACTAGATGGCAAACGAACAAGTGGTCCTGATGGATAGAGATCACCACTGCCCATAAACATTTGTAACACCAGAGGTATTGCAGATGCGTTGCCAACCTAAAGGCCTAAGATGCCATACCTCAAGTGCCAGTTATTTCACCGACTGTCTTACTCTCTATGCTGAAACACAACAATGCAAGCACTGCTGCTTCACGGCAGGATTAGCGAGCAAGATGGTGGTAGCAATCCGGGCGGACCTTGCACGAGGTCCTACTTCCTGCAATCTGCACCTGTTTGTCTTGTTCGAATAGACGGAGACGGCACCACATGTATCCGTAAAATAAAGTTAATCAATCAATGGGTGGTGAAACAGCCCCTTAGTCCGTCAGTAATATTCTCATAAAATACGGGACTTGTAGTTTTTCTTTTGTCAATGAAACAAAAATTTAAATTCGTTCAATTGTGCTTTTAATTCTGAGTAGGAAAAAAACATATTTTTCCAAAATAAATAAATCGGGCAAGTGCGAGTGCGAACGACTCGCGCATGTAGGGTTCCGTACGATGCGGTCGTGTCGTTTTATTACAGAGTTCCTATGGCCAAAGTCTAATTTCATCATCAGATCAGCTCTACGTCATAATAATATTGCATTGCCATCGGATATACACATGTCATCCTGCAGGTGGTAGGACCTTGTGCAAGGTCCGCCCGGATTGCTACCACCATCTTGCTCGCTAATCCTGCCGTGAAGCAGCAGTGCTTGCACTGTTGTGTTTCGGCAGAGTAAGACAGCCGGTGAAATTACTGAAACTTGAGGTATTCCAACTTAGGCCTTAGGTTGGCAACGCATCTGCAATACCCCTGATGTTGCAGATGTTTATGGGCGGTGGTGATCTCTTACCACCAGGAGACCCACTTGCTCGTTTGCCTTCCAGTCGAATAAAAAAAACATGCACGCAAAAATTTCAGCTAAATCGGTTGAAGATAGCCACTTCAAATTTAAGTTGAAATATTAATTCCACCCCAACAAACAACTAGTTACATTACTAGTTAATAAAAACATGTCACCAAAATGTTAGCACTAGGACTAGGTGCAAGTATTTTGAATAAACTAGCTTTTGCCCGCGACTTCGTCCGCGTGTACTTTAGTTATCAGGCTATATGCTTTATTTAATTAACCTCCATTTTGTATGAAAAACCCCCTCCCTTATTGAAGTCGTCAACACCATACGGATCATTTTAAATGGTGACCAGCCATATTTTTAGTGTAGAAATAAGGAAGTCTCATAAAAACTCCCCCCTAATAAGTCGAAAGCTACTTCTTCTTTCTTTATCTTCGCCTACGGAGATAATTTTTATTTGTTTTCAGGACCCTTAATACCAATAGGTATTATATGTATACTTACCTAATAGCAATTTTCATACTGCTAAGTCCAGAAATCAGAAAATTTCAATACAAACTTCACCCCCCATTTTACCCTTTTAGGGGTAATTTTATCCATTTCACCTACATAGATAGTTTTTAATTGTAATCGAAAACTTGTATACCTATATTTTTCATATATCTAAATTCAGAAATGAGACAATTTCCATATAATTTTTACCCCCCATTTTACACCTTTAGGGGATAATTTTATCTATTTCACCTACACAGATAATTTTAAATTGTAATCGAGAACTTGTATACCTATTTTCATACTTCTAAGTCCAGAAATGAGAAAATTTCCATATAATCTTTACCCTCCATTTTATCTCTTTAGGGGGGGGAATTTAATGCATTTCATCTGGACAGATAATTTTTAATTGTAATCGAAAACTTATACACCTATTTTCATAGTTCTAAGTCCAGAAATGGAAAATTTCCATACAAACTTTACCCCCCCCCCCATTTTACCCCATTAGGGGGGAATTTTATCCGTATCATATACTCAGATAATTTTTGATTGTAATCGAAAACGTATATAGTATATACCTATTTTCATAGATCTAATTCCAGAAATGAGAAAAATTCCATACAAACTTTACCCCCCATTTTACACTTTTAGGGGGGAATTTTATCAATTTCGCTTACACAGATAATTTTTAATTGTAATCGAGAACTTATACACCTATTTTCATAGTTCTAAGTCCAGAAATGGGAAAATTTCCATACAAACTTTACCTCCCCATTTTACCCCATTAGGGGGGAATTTTATCCATTTCATATACTCAGATAATTTTTGATTGTAATCGAAAACCTAAATACCTATTTTCATAGATCTAATTCCAGAAATGAGAAAATTTCCATACAAATTTTACCCCCCCATTTTACACTTTTAGGGGGGAGTTTTATCAATTTTGCTTACACAGATAATTTTTAATTGTATTCGAGAACTTATATACCTATTTTCATACTTCTAAGTCCAGTAATGAGAAAATTTCCATACAAACTTTACCCCCCCATTTTACCCCTTTAGGGGGGTATTTTATCCATTTCACCTAGACAGATCATTTTTAATTGTAATAAAAAACTTATACACCTATTTTCATACTTCTAAGTCCAAAAATGACAAAATTGCATATAAGCTTCACCCCCCCATTTCACCCCCTTAGGGGATGAATTTCTAAAAATCCTTTCTTAGTGCTCACTTACATCATAAAAGGAACCTCTGTACCAAATTTCAAGTTTCTAGGCCCAGCGGTTTGGGCTGTGCGTTGATAATATATAACCCAGTGAGTCAGGTTTGCCTTTTATATCTATAGATAATAATTTTAAATTCTCATCCTCTTTGGCTGTCGCCCTGTAGTAGGCTGAATAGCGCTTCAGACTTATGCCATGCTCGCGCCAGAAAAAAATTTACGATTTAAAAAAAAATATTAGCGCGGTAATTTCGGCCGACGCACGGCGCGTACTTATTATTATTAGTGAATTAATCATAACCTGATTTTAAATTTTGACCTTGTAAATAAATATTGTTACTTAGTATAAATTACAACGGACATTTTTTAGTGTAAAAAACATTAAACATAGCGGCTGTGAGTGCTTTATTGAAGTCGGATTTTGTGAAGTGTGTGTAGTGTGTGTCGGAGGTTTGTGGATCATAAATTGTTATTTAGTCTTAATGCTGCACACAAAAATAAACCACGGCCTTAGAGATAATTATTATACTATCGAAGGTTTTATAAAATAGCGCTAGTAAAATCACAAATGAATAAGTAGTTAAACATTAAAAACAACATAGGGTCACTCGCGTTGCCCCTAGCAACTGACGGCCGAATCTTAGCAGCCTAGCAACCAAAAACCGCTGAATGAAACACGTTTATTGTATGAAGACCCCCCTTAATTTTTAACTTTATTTTACTTTTAGTATTTGTTGTTGTAGCGGCCACTGTAATACATAATCTGTGAAAATTTCAAGTGCCTAGCTATTACGGCTCAAGAGATAGAGCCCCGTGACAGACGGACAGACAGACAGACAGACAGACAGACAGCGGAGTCTCAGTAATAGGGTCCCGTTGGCACCCTTTGGGTACGGAACCCTAAAAAAAGAAAGCGTAAGTATCCACGCTTTTTGTGAAAATGCCCGGTTTTACCTATTCTAAGCCAGATTACGGTAGCTTTGGCGATATTTGATCTCTTCTTAATCGACTGTTCGTTACCACCTGTATGTACTTATGTCGGAATAAAGTAGCAAGCAGTAACAAACTCATAAACCTAGCCCAAACAAAACATCTCAGCAACTGACCAAATTAAACTAAAACCTAACTCCGTTACAATCAAACCCGAATTACTGACACAAGACTGCGGCCGAACAAATTCAATTAGGTCCCCCCCCCCACTAAGTGCTAAGTGCCAGTTAATGGCAGATTTACGCAGTGCCAGAGATTTATGGGTGGTCAGCGGGAACGGATTGGCACGGAGTTCGGGCAATAATAGAAACAGATGAACGGAGAGTTTGGTCGCCACTGAAATGGGTAGGCAAAGTTAATGTCATTAGTTAAAGGAAATCTGATCTTTTGAAATTATACTTAAAATTTAAAGTTTTTAAGAGTAGACTGCGCTTCCACGAAAGACGTGCGAGGAAACTCTTTTTTCAATAACCAATAGAAACGCTTCACTTACTTACCTATCCTCGCACAGCACATCACTGATGGAAGCGCCGAGTGGAGTAAGGCTAGTTAAATGAAAACCACATTCCTCACAACACATCATATTAGGTGGAAACGGAACCTTACGGTGAAGGAAACCATCGTGATACTGCACCGAGGCCTGACTTCTCTCAGAATTAGTTGAGATGTACTTGCAGTGCAAATTAGGAACTACACGAATGCCATTGAATCAATTTGCATGTATGTGCAGATTTCCTCCCGTTGTTGTCCTTCACCTTATAAATTTCAAATGTAATTTCGCAAATGAATTCTGAAAAACTTAGAGATGTGAGTTCGGGATTTGAACCTATGTTTCTCTGTTTAAAAAGCTAATGGTAAAGTGCGATTGTGATTGTTAGTCTAAAGGGATATCTAGGTACATTTTTTTTTTAAATTTCACCGTCTATATCTCTCTTTCCAGGGTGTTTATTCGAGCGTTATCTGGTCACATTTTTTAGGAACTGGCTGTAGATTTTGATGTCGTTTTTACGAATAATTGTTAGAGTTCCTGTGTTACCACCAGATAACTAAACAACTGTATCAGAATATTCGGCCATTTTAATAGAAAAGTGTCCAGAAAAATAAGACGGTTGAAACGGTCGAATAATCGCCCTCCATGCCGAAACACAGCAGCGTTAGAACTACTGCTTAGCCGTGAAATTAGCGAAAAGGTGAAGAGGAACTCAATGTCCGATGTTGCAAGAACTGTTAAGTAAAGTATTTGGCTAAAATCGTTTCGTTGGCACTAACACTGCTCGATATAATTATGTCGTCGATACGGATTTGCTAGAAGGCGGAGGGGGCGATTCTGTAAGGGACGATAAACACGGCGCAGGTGCGCCGCTATTGGAAAACTTGCGGATTAACGGACGCTGCTTACTGTTGGCTAGTGAGGGGATGATTATCGATAAGCACGGTAAACTGCGACTTTTAATAAGACTACGTTTGTACAAAAAGTAGATAAATCTTTGAAGATGAAACTACTGTGAGACTCACTCATAATTAAATTTAAAAATTCCGGATAGCTCACGTCTTAAATCGAGTTGAGCTGGACATGTTTCGGGCTAATTCGTAGCCTTTCTCTATAGGAGCGACGCGCACAATCAAACTCAATTTAGATTATGAAGTGACATTAACTTGATAATTATAGACGTGTTTTTTTTTTGTTTAATTTTTTTTATATTTTGTGTATAATTGTGTTATTGTTTTTTTGCATATGTCTCTGTGTTAGTGAATAAATGTCTTAAGTATTTCTTTCTTTCTTTCTTTTATCCTTGTTTATTTCATTAAACAGATAAATCTTATTTGCATTTTACGTTGCCATCATTGCTTTTATTTGACATGTAAGTATGATGTCTTTTCTGTTTATTCTGTGTAAAGAAACAGAGATGTCATCACAGAATTAGGCCTTTAGACTAATATAACGTCGGTTGACACCTTATTTATTGAAATTGGATAAGTAGTTTAGACGCTACGGTGAAACATAAATACAGACATTTGGCTTTGTCGTAGTCGGGTAAAGATAAACGAATGTAAAAGAAATTTTTTAAACTAGTTGATTTAATCGCGAACTAAGTAAGTATACTCTCCACTGATTAACAAAGAACTCCCTCAAGGAGTTCTATGACGTTCGATCCAGCTCTGCCCGCATCCAACTGGTTGCTGCAACCTTCTCCAGACCGTCGATATGTCTGTGTATCATATTGGAGATATTCCCAGGCTACATCTTTTGGTCAGCAGTCGCTATGCTTCGAACAAGCGAACATATTACTACCTTAGCGGTTATTTTTTTATCTGAGCTAGAAACAACGAATCAAAATGAAAGGCAGCAAATTATATTTTATATACTGTAGTATTAATTTTAAAAGGTACAGTACATTGATGTGTTAAAAATCGCACGTTTTTTACATTACAGCTTAAAACATCGATACTTTCGAGCAAGTCTATCGACACTCCCCCCTCCCTAGCTCCGGTGCACCTACCATTAATTTGGTGTGTATCGAGTGACGCTACATTATCGACCACTCGAATTAAAAGCGATAAATTTGGCCACACGATTAAAAAAGTTTGCTTCGGTAACATTCGGCAATACTCGTTGTTTATTGGTAGATTTTTAAGATGGCGCCGAAAGGATGATTTACTTTATTTGTTTTTTCTTGTTTATGGTCATTTTGTTTTGAATTTAAGTGTTGATTTTTTTTTACAGGATTTAAAATCATTAATTTATGCAAGCGTTTTGTTAGGATAATCATAGCAATTAACGCATGCCAAATAGCTTGGTAGTGCATGGAACATTATATTTCTCATACAGACATACATACTGTCTTGACTCTTCAGGCTCTGAAGCTAGAAAAGGGTTTTTTTTTCACGATTACTTCGGTATTACTCTACATGAAGGGTCCACGGAAAGAACATGTCTAGTCACCTTTTTTTATCTCGCAAAGTACTATGACTTACTATTGAATTAAATATGAATATCTGAAAAGAGTATTATACTCGTATTTTTTTCACTTTTAAAGAAATGGCAACCATAGTAATTGTTCGTGATGACTAACTTTCAAACCGTTATAACTCAAAAAGTTGCTTAAGTGACTAGACATGTTCTTTCCGTGGACCCCTCACATGGTCTTCTCTTCTACTTTTACTTTACTTCTAAGTCTCTACACTCTTGCACTCTTGACAGAGGGTTCATGGTCGATAATTTAGGAACAGTAGCGAATCTTCATGACAACTTTCTTGGGACAATAGTATGGTGGTTTATACCAGGGTTGCTGAGGATTCCTTTCCCGCTTCCTCATAATCCGCAATATTTTGAGTTCCTCAACCACCGCATCATAATAAACAAAAATAAAAAAATCCTCGTCATTTATCGTTTCCTCAAAATTTAGGAGGAATTTAAGAGGAGGACCGATTTTGATATTTTTTTTGTATACACATATATCAAATAAAAAAATATATCAAAATCAAGGGGATTTGAAAATAGCTTAGATTTACAATTTGATTTAATTAATACTTTAACGGTAAAGAACCCCGGATCTAAAGTATAGAGAATGTAGTTTCAGTTAAATACCCTGAGATTTTGATATGTTATAGATTTCAAGGCCCTGAAAAAATCTCTAAGGCTGTACCTTAATTTCCGGGTGGGTCCCTTTCAGAATTTTGTTTAGTTTTTTAGAGACTTCTGTTCCTGACTTTGAAATCTATATAACACTAGCTTTTGCCCGCGGCGCGGCTCCGCCCGCGTGGTATTCGGTTATGTGAAAAAATATTTTCCCGCTTTTATTTTTAAAATTTTCCTGAATTTTCTTTGCTATAAACCTCATGGAGCCCGAGACCTTTCCAACGAATGCAAAACCTTTGAAATCTTTTCTTCCGTTCTGGAGTTATAGCGTCAGGAAGGAAAACCCGACTTATTTTTATTTAGTAGAAAATATCAAAATCTCAGGATATTTAACTGAAACCACAATACATACGTTAGGACCGGGGATTAAAAAATTTAACAAAAGTCCTCCCCGGCGGGGAATCGAACCCCGGTCTCCCGCGTGACAGGCGGGGATACTTACCACTATACTACCGAGGATCACGGCATTATAAACGAACTAAGTTATAACTAAGCTGTATTGGGCACCTTTGCACCAGGTATGCCGCGGGGCGGTTTATTTGACTGATTTTGTTTTTGTCTGACCTTTGTCTATTTGTCTTAAATTTAATAACTTGACATGTATAATTTGTATAAATAAAAATTTTAAAGTTTTTATTTTACTTTTACTCGTAGAATTCTTTATTAATAAATTTCATTATACATGTTATACTAAACTAAGTTAAAATTATAACTAAAAGTAAAATAAAAGTAACTAGTAACTAATAACTAAACTATAACCTAGAAAAAATTAGTAAATGGAACCCCCCGTGGCATGGACCCAAAGATGCTGGCAGCATTTCCTCGCTGTATAGTTATGCTGACCCGTTGTGTGAGGAAACTGCCAGCTCTTTATTTTACTTAGGTATATTTTTACTTACTGATATTTTTAATGCGAATGTGAATTTGCTACTTTGATTTTGATTTGATTAATGTCATACGTATTGCAATAGTTGTAGATTAGTTAATACCCTGACAAGAATATCGGATAATATTTGTCCCGCAAATAAAGCTGAGTTTAGACCTGCAAGAAAAATCGGGCAAGTTGCATTACATTGCGCGCTCGATTGACCACCACAAACTCATTGGCTTTACGTGACTTTAGCACGATTTTTCTTGTGAGTCTAAGCACGGCTTAATATGCTTCCTCAAGGGTGCTGCAAACAAATTTCTCGCAGACATACCTATGTATGTAGTCACAAGTTTAGAGTATTATTTATGTAATCACAGGTAACAAGTATTTGAATCAAGGGTGGTTTTCGGTAGTTGGCGAAGCCGCGGGTAAAAGCTAGTTGAATATAAATGTTATCTTCGAGTCAACCTTACTCTTATCTTAATTAAGGATAGTTTATACGGGAGCTAACCTCAGTTTAGTAGTTGCAGCACAGACGGACAGACCGCTGACGCAGTTGGTAGCTAATTACCCTACATCTGAAGTAGGGCCAGCATACTTAACGTCTTAGCACCTACGACTCTATAGGTACTTCGTGTTTCTTCATAATCAAAATCATTTATTAATTGACAACATTTCATATTTCTAAGACTGTAATTTGATTCGTTCTCTGTATTCTGCTGGGAAATAGAAAGACGCTGATATTTTTAAAATTTCGCTACGATTATTAATTAATTTATTACAATTTTTTTAAAATGTGCTTATTCTAAAAGGGCATAACTCCAAAACTACGATACAATAGATCCATTACTTTTGTCTAGTCTCTATTAAAAAAAAGATCTTCTTCTCTTTCACGTAAATCATGCGTAAATCTGACGTACACGTTATCAAAATTATGACAGCTCCTTTTTCTGGTGAAGAAGACAAAGGAAACATATCGATTCTGTCGTAGTATTGGAAAATACAGATACATTTTTTATTTTTTTTGTATTTTTTTAAATATGGAGAAATAAACTATAATAAATATTTTCCCATGTTCAGGAGGCAGAACTCTTTCAATTCCTGTAGTAATTTACAGGTGTTGAAAAAATGAAATCTTGTCAATTTCTGAGAATATGGTACAATATAGGTGTAGCGGTTTATGTGGCTACACTATAATGATATTGATATCTGATAAATGACGATATTCGGTGATAATTGACTCAGGGCGGCGGATGATAAGGTAATAAGTAAGATAACGCGCTGGTTGAATGCGTTTATTGCACTAATTTATATTACGTAAAATACATTTCACACATTATTTTGTTTATCTATAAAATAAAATAAAATCTCTCAATTCTCTTTTTCTAATTTTCTTGGAGAGAGATCTTTGGTCGACGCTTCGTCTTCCGGTTGCTAGTGTTTCAACATTATTTAACCCCCGAAGTAAAAAGAGGGGTGTTATAAGTTTGACCGTTATGTGTGTCTATCTGTTTCACCGTAGCTCTTAAATGAGTGGACCGATTTGAATGCGTTTTTTTTATTCGAAAGTTGGTTTTTTAGCAATGGTTTTTAGACATGTTTCATGACAAGTTTCTTTTGACCCGGATAACTGATGTCTTAAATCGAGTTTAGCTCGACTGGTTTCGGGCTAATCTGTAGCCACGGACTACGCTACTCGGGCTACGCGGTAGGGCTACGGATTAGCCCGAAACATGTCGAGCTAAGCTGAAGCCGTGGTGGCCTAGTGGTTAGACCTATCGCCTCTCAAGCAGAGGGTCGTGGTCGCACCTCTGAGTTTTTCAAAATTCATGTGCGGAATTAAATTTGAAATTTACCACGAGCTTTGCGGTGAAGGAAAACATGCGAAGCGATTCAATGGTGCGCTGAGAGGAGGCATGTGCCCAATAGTGGGACGTATTAGGCTGGGCCGTGATAGCCTAGTGGTTTGACCTATCGCCTCTCAAGCTGAGGGTCGTGGGTTCAAATCCCGGCTCGCACCTCTTTTTTCGAAATTCATGTGCGCAATTTACAAAACATCGTGAGGAAACCTGCACAAACCTGCGAAGCAATTCAATGGTGCTTGTGAAGTTCCCAATCCGCACTGGGCCCGCGTGGGAACTATGGCTCGAGCCCTCTCATTCCGAGAGGAGGCCTGTGCCCAGCAGTGGGACGTATATAGGCTGAGATGATGATGATGATGATGATGATGATTAGGCTGGGAACGATGTCGAGCTAAACTAGACTTAACACGTTAGGTGCGAAACAGGGCTTGAAACACCCTATCCGTGTCTCGTCTTTATAGCGGTAGGAAAAAACTTAAACTTCTCTGTCGTGCGGGAGGCATAACTTCCATCTGGTTCAGTGTAGGAAAGAGATAACTATATATCTGAGATGTGCTATTGATTCCTAGTTCAATGGTATACCGACCTTAATACCGGGTTTCTTAGACCTCGTGCCGCACTGAACAAATAAAAATTCTAACACAGTGCGGAACGAGGTTGCGAACACCTCGTAGCCCCGCGCACCTCGTACCGCACCCTACGCTAGCTTCACGCGGTTAGTGTTGTGCAACGCATTCGAGACTGAGCACGCGACGAAGTACGACTGCTGCCGATTATGTCGAAACGTTGCCGAAAAACCCGCTGCAAACAAGGCACATCATCTCGAAAAGGGATCAAAGAAGAGGAGATGTGTAGGATGTTACGAAAAACTCCGCACCTTCTTAACAAGTCGTGAGGCCGACAAAAAAGTAAAGAAAATTCTCACAGAATGCACTGGTTGCAAAAAATATTATTGTTTGGCATGTTTTAATGCAAGCTTGCAAGCCCTCAGAGGCTGATTCCGCGATAAATAAACTAAATGAGGATCTCAATAGAATAACTACTTGGGCGTCAAACAATTCCCTGCTTCTCAACCCTACAAAGACCAAATATATGGTTATTGGAAGTAAGCAACAGTTGTCCACTTTAAAATATACTGTAGATGTTAAAATACAAAATGAAAGTATAGAGCGGGTGTATGAGGCACGTAATCTAGGTATTTTAATTGATAGTGAGTTGCGATATGAAAAACATATCGCAAACACAATAAGAAATTGCTTTTATAAGCTGAAAGTGCTGTATAGAGCTAGAGCATTCTTGAGTGAGAAGTTGAGAGTACAGCTGGTAGAGTCACTGGTGCTGTCAAAATTAAATTACATGGATGTAGTTTATGGACCGCGTTTGCTTGCAAAAACTAAAAGACTCGTCCAGAGAGTCCAAAATGCATGTTCACGCTTCTGTTTCAATGTTCCGTTAAGGGCCCCCGTTACTCCTTTCCTAAATAAGCACATAATGCTCAAAATGCACCACCGGCGTAAACTTCACCTGGCTTGTTTACTTTTTGACGTACTTAAGCACAAAGCTCCAATGTATCTTGTAAACAAACTCACATTTTCGTCTTGCTTGAGGTCAAGTGCAGAGCGAAGGCGTGCCATACAACTGCTTATGCCTCGTCACAAAACAGCTGCTTTTCGTGGCAGTTTCAGGTATGCAGCCACGAAATGCTGGAACAATATTCCGCCCCCAATCCGAGACCTAAAATGCAAACAAAATTTTAAATTAAAGATTAAAAAGATGATGTTTGAACACCAAATGGCTCAAGAAATGCTGCGCCATGATACGAGTATAATTTGAGTGTTTTTATGCTGTCGAGATTAATGTTTTAAAATAGGTGTAGTACATACCTTGAGTTTTTGTCCCACATGCATCGGAGCGGATGAAACTGTTTTCGCATTCATGAGCTTTTGAATGATGCCAGATACAAACAATTAACGGCTTGTGACTCATATTTTTGGAGTTTGTTATAATTAACTTTGATTTGTTACCAGACTGATTAAATTGTATTTATTGTGTGTAGTTAAGGTTATGCAGAGCACTCAGCAAACAGTGTCATGTCAACCAATGTCTCTTTGAATGACAGTGACGTGACACTGACATTCGCCATGGGCCACAGACCGGATATGATATTGTGCATGTCATATCGAGGTCGGTGGTCTATGGATGATGCGAGTTGGAGGTGGTTGTTGGGTGTATTTTGTTTTTATTGTTTGTTTTTATTGTTATTATTATATTGTTATTTTTTATTTTATTTTTTGTAATTAGTTTTATATTTCGATTTTGTTTCTTTTATTTGTTTAATTTTTGTCGCCTTCCGTGAAGTCGCCAAGCGGTCGCAGCGGAAGACCAGCGTTGGCTTACACGGCCAACACTATGCTGAGCTGCGACCGTTTCGTGCCTTCGCATATTGTATATTTTTTGTTTTCATTTTTTTTTGCCCTGTTATTTTTTATGTGCGAAGCGTGAATAAAAATATTTCTATTCTATTCTATTCTAATGAAAAACATCCATAAGTTTAATAAATAAATACAATTAAATAAAATCGATATTTCTTTTCCCATCACTAAATTATATGAAAAATTGCTATTGTTCAGTGCGGTATGGGGTACATCAGACCCCACATTTTATTTTACCCATAGAATCTAAACTAACTAATCTAACCACGGGCGGCGGTAGATTTAGGTTAATGAACTCATTGTTAATAGTAATCACGACAAAAGCCGCACACTTTGTCTTATTTGGCGCCAAAAAAAGGATTTTGGTCTCCTACGGGCGGTGGGGTTTAATTTGCCTCGTGCCGCCACAATCTCTGGTATAGGACAAGGTTTAAAACGACCCGTAACGCAGTAATGGAAAGTACAGATATATCTGTGCCGCTGGGAACGTGTTAAGACGTGAGTAATCCGTGTCAATATCATTCAAAAACACGCGTCATGCTAGCCGCCCCGCTCGTTCTCGGCAGTGTAATGGCCAAGTTGTTAAATCCATGTTAATGAAGGTCTTTAACGCGCGGGTCGCTCTTCAAGCTGGCAACTTTCCCTACCATTTACGTTGCATGTTATAATGTCATCTACAATTTCATGTACATAATTTGAATCAGGCGTTACTTTGCGAAGATCCATATCAATTAACTAAAATAATTTCCTTGCTCACCCGCGACCTTACGATAGCCAAGCTTTTGCAAAATATGCGTGTTCATGCAGTTCCTCCACCTCCACACTGTAAGAACACAAACAAATTACACAAACCTAACTATCACCACCACCACATCACACTGACGCGTTTCGAACTCAACCAGAACTCATCTTCAGAGTAACACAACCGTACACCATGCTACCAGTTGTGTCTAACAACTGGTAGCATTGTGTACGCATATTTTGCGTAAACTTGGCTATCGTAAGGTCGCGGATGAGCAAGGAAATTCTTTTAGTTCTTTAATTTCATGTACACTTAACCAATTTGATTCCTAGGTCACCATAAGCTTCTTATATTTGTTTCTATAAGAAAAACAAAATTATTTACTACGATAAAGTTCCATGGCAGTTCCTAGGAATTAAATTGGTTGACTATACTATACAATACAATAACTCTTATAGCACACCAACGCATAGTAAGCAGTACTGAAAACAATTATACAATAGGCGGCCTTATCGCTTCAGAGCGATCTCTTTCAGTCCAGGCAACCTTTAAAATGGACAAAAATAAGGAATACATTTTGGCAGGTGGTGCAATTTACAGTAGATTAGTGCAGTACTGTACCTACAATTTATGTAAAACTAGCTTTTGCCCGCGGCTCCCGCCCGCGTAGTATTCGGTTATCGCGCGCTGTTCCTTTGGGAACTGCATTTTTTCGGGATAAAAAGTAGCCCATGTCACTCTCGAGCCCATAAACTACATCTCTATGCCAATCCGTCGCTTCGTTACGGCGTGAAAGACGGACAAACACACAAACATACAAACACACTTTCGCGTTTATAATATTAGTATGGAGGGAGGTCGCTACCAAAGTCAAATGCATCTACACTGCGTAGCTTTTGATTATTAGCAAGGCTCTACTAACACCTGATTTTGATGTAGAGTCGTTGACGGATTTTTTACCCCCGACTTAAAAGAGGCTTGTTATAAGTTTGACCACTATGTGTCTGTGTTTCTATCTGTCTCTTAAACGGATGGACTGATTTGAATGCGGTTTTTTTATTTGAAATCAGGTTTTCTAGCAATGGTTTTTAGACATATATGTTTCATCAAAATAGGTTTTTGAGATATTGAACTTTGAAGTGACAAATTCGGGGTTTTCCAATTTTTTTGTTGGTTATTGGACAGCAGTTTGACAAAATGGGCTAACAATAATAATAATAATAATATTGGATAATATTATGGCGTAGTACACTGGGTAACCGAGCTTTGTTTGTTTCCGAGTTGTTAAATTAAGTATTTTTTTGGGAAGATACTTATTTATTAGCTTTAAAAGTAAAACTTAAACTAAATAAATACACATTGTATTGTTCAATTAATAAAAATGCTTCTTAAAATACTTCGTGTTTTGACTCTTCTACCTTAGCGTATCTTACATTATCCCCAACAGAGCTCTCGGTGCGCGAGTCCGACTCACGCTTGGCTGCTTTTATTTGTTTGTCTTTAGTTCAAACTGTCTTCCCCGAAGCAATACCCCGCGGTAGGGTAAGGGAGCGTATCATTGCCTAATAGAATCATCACGCACCATTGCACCCAAACAGGGTGACTTACCCTGATTAAATATTAGATTAATATAATGGATAATTTAGAGATATTAAAAGGAAACCTGGGCCGAAAATACAAACAGAAATATAAATGCACAGAAAAACTAGAAAAATAAGACCAGCGCTGGGAATCGAACCCAGGTCCTCGGCATTCCGTGCCGCGTGCTATACCGCTACACACGTATAGACACGAATTTCTCCTGTGCACCACATATCTCAGCTTGTTTGTTTCTTTATTTAGCCACTTAAGCAGCGACCCTAGCGACATTTATGCCGTAGCCATCATCGAGAAACTTTTCGGCAGCCCATCGGAACTAACCGCTCACCCGGACAAGAGGATATCGTTATTGAGTAATCACATTAAGATTGTTTTTTGGAATCTTTGGAAACCTGGGCGATCGAATTTCGTTGCAATAACTAATTTTACCATTATTATAGAATTTGACTAAATCGATTTATTTTATCAAAATCCTTAATCCCCTTGAATTTAATTATAAACGTTATTCGAAGTCACTGTAGCTAAAGACTACAATTTGGTTCCTTAAATTTTAAACCCCCTACGCAAAAAGAGGGGTGTTATAAGTTTGAACGTTGTGTGTCTGTGTGTCTGTCTGTGGCACCGTAGCTCTTAAACGGGTAGACCGATTTGAATTGTTTTTTTTTAAATTTGAAATCAAGTTTTCTAGCAATGGTTCATCAAAATCGGTTCAGACGTTTTTGAGATGAACTTTGAAGTGACAAAGTCGGGGGTTTTCCAACTTTTTGTTGGTTATTATTGACGTTTTTGAATGAAAGAGTGAACACACACACTAGTTTTCGCATTATAAATACTGCGCGGCTACTTCAAAATTCGAATCATATCGAAGATCGTGTCGCTCTGTCCCTCTTACACTTATACTATTTAATACATGAGTGAGAGGGATGGCACAAAGGGAACTTCGAATTTCAAATTTCGGAGGCCCACTGTTATTAATAAGTATGATGAAAATAAAGTGTATCACGATCGAGCCGCATGGGGTCGCTAATGCGGAACCCTTTGTAACGTTAGGGATCCGAGGGGTTTTGATTTAATTCAGTTTGTTTACCATTACACTTGATTTATGACACGTTTATAGAGATTAAAAACTAACTGAGTTAAAGTAACAAAAGATATTTAATTCAATGGATAAACCGTTTAACTGTTTAAAGTAAGTACTTAGACCCAAATACTGATTAACCCGTCGGACGTCCCGTGTAGTTTACCAATATTCGTCAAGTCTCGATCACATTTTGATATAGCGTATTTATCCAAAATTACCCAAAAAAGTCTTTGGTCAGGCGACGGACACACACACATAAACAGCACGCCTGTATTCCCAGAGCAGGCAGAGCACACGAAACGTCTTCGCAATTCTAATACTTTTAGCAATTTTAGGTTTTAAGTTAGACAAAAACGGTACAATAGTGACAGGTTGCTAGCCTGTCGCCTACGTTATACCTTAACCTATATATCCTCATACGACATGCCTCTTACGACATCCACGGTAGAAATGGAGAGGTGTTATTCTAATACAATACCTACCACACGGGTCGCGCGACGATTTAGGTATAACATTACTGGGTGTTGAAATTGCAATAAATTTAAATTGTGACGAAATTAGCGGTTAGCAATTAATTAAGCGAAAGTAAAGTGTGTATGTTTATTGTAAATACCTAATAATAAAAAAACATAAATTTTAAATAACGATTTTTTTTTTATTTACTTGAGCAGCAATGTAATGCAAACATTTATTTGATGTTTCAGAGAGGCAGCAAATATTATTAGGTGATGTTAGCGTCAGTTGTAGCTTTGTTACTGATACATTACGTGTCGAATAAATTTGTATGAAAAAAAAAAACCTAAAAATACTAATTTATGTTCATTATACCTTCAGCTCTTGAAATATGTTCTTATTTATAAATACTGTGATACTGATTTTTTTTAATACCTCTTTGTGTTTCTTGCTGGATTCTTCTCAACAGAGGTTTTTTCCGAACTGGTGGTAGATTTTTTTTATCGTTCACAAGTGCTTGTTATAGCCTTAATTGAATAAAGAGATTTTGACTTTGACTTTATGGAAGTCACACGTTGTAGAACTCTATAAAACAGCTTAGGCTAGGTTTAACAATTCTGAACAATTGATGGCTTTAGAGAAAAAAGAGATTTAGGTACACTGTCGTTCGGTACAAATATCAGTGAAAAATCCAGCACAGCTTTGACTAGGTAAGTACAGTCAAGGGAAAAAATATGTATACACTTTAGTACCTTGTCACTTTAATCACTATGACAGTTTATAAAATGGCAGTTCAAATATGACGAAGATAATAGACAAGGTACTAAAGTGTGATACATATTTTTGCCCTTACCTGGAACTACTTTTAATTCGGTACAAAATTAATATTCTCTCACATGATTTTATTTAAAAATGTAATTATGCTGAAAATTAATTAAGCCCCAATTGAACTTAGTCTACCTATTAGGTATAAATAAGCTAAATGCTAGGTATATTAACACGCTATACCTACGCTACATCATCATCCCAGCCTATATACGTCCCACTGCTGGGCACAGGCCTCCTTACAGAATGAGAGGGCTCGGGCCATAGTTCCTACACGGGCCCAGTGCGGATTAGGAACTATTATTGCCGCGGAAAATTGCCTTTATTGGCATTCATAAGCTTTCATATCTTTTCATCACTTAAGACGATTAACATTTTTATATGAAAGAGCGCCTAAACTTCAATATTTTGATGCGTATTTGGAACGTACTATGTGTATTATGTATTTGTTTCGTTTCAAGTACATACATCTTAATCATCATTATCATCATCATCCCAGCCTATATACGTCCCACGTGCTGGGCACAGGCCTCCTCTCAGAATGAGAGGGCTTGGGCCATAGTTCCCACGCGGGCCCAGTGCGAATTGGGAGCTTAACACGCACCATTGGATTGCTTCGCAAGTTTGTGCAGGTTTCCTAACGATGTTTTCCTTCACCGCAATACTCATAGTAAATTTGAAATGTAATCCGCACATGAATTTCGAAAAACTCAGAGGTGCGAGCCGGGGTTTGAACACACGACCCTCTGTTTGAGAGGCGATAGGTCAAACCACTAGGCCACCACGGCTTTTTTTTGTAAGTCATTATTATGAATAAATAAACAAATAAATAAATAAATAGGTAATTTGAATTAAGTTTAGGTGGAACATAATTTACAAATGGTAGGTAATTTTTCTGAGTCTACGTATACTATAAATGGTCATATTTCTTACGACCTACATCAGTCAATTTTACCATGGGACTAGATTTATATTTCCGTTAATTTGTCCGAACAAATTCACCTATACGTACTTATGAGCGGTAGTGATCATTTCCCATAAAACAATCCGCATGCTCATTTGCCTCCCTCTCATAAAATAAAAAAAAAATAGGTGCATTGATCGGTGATATTCCATTTATCAATAAGTAATCAAACAGGCCCTAAATGAAATCATTCGTGTCTATGTTATCAGCAGTCATTTATTTTATGCATACCCACAACAATCAATAGACTATACCCCATCTAACTAATACAATCAAAAAGCGTAAATCCCCAAAAGTTTCAACAAACACAAGCACGTCCGAACACTATCGTCTCTGAAAATCGTCTGAGCAAAAACACGTGGGGTGAATCGCGGCCGGGGGCGGGGCCAGCACACAACCAACCAATCGCACAACAGCGTGGTCGCCCCTCTCGCTCACACCTGCGGCCACTCCATCCAAACGCGCGAGCACACTACTCGATTCTTCATATCGGGAGTTTTTTTTATCGCTGTTTAAAGTTTTGCACCGAATATGGAGTCCGCAATTCGTTTAGAATGTTGCCAATTTCGTTGTTTAAGGATTTCCGTGAGCCGATTGCAAATCGATGCATTTGGGTATTTGATTTAGTAATGTGTTTTCTTGTTCAACACACGTTGCTATTTGTTTGATTCAAGCTAAGGAATATTTTAATTAGTATAAAGTTGATAGGTGGGTATTTTTTGGCCACTTGTAAACATCCCTTGTTTTCACCGATAGACCGTTTTTTTGCTGGACTTGCGGTATTCTCTGGCTTAAAATTAACAATGAAAGTGTGTATATGCAACTGATACTTGTTCGGCGACTTATAGCCACACAACACCGCAAGTCCGGCGAAAAAACCGATCCGTTGTTCGGTGAAACAAAGGACATCTACAAGCGGCCTTTCTGTTTGTCTTTAAAACCATGTTTTTTTTAATGTCTAGTCAAATTGATAAATATGTGTTACGTTCCCAAGATGTCAAAAATATCTATAGATCAGTTCCAGTGAGCACCAATGTTTGACACAGCAAAACGTGCATTAATATCTATATCTGATATTACTCTATTTCTAGAGGTGGTATTACGTGTGCCAGATATTTTTTATTATATAGATACATACGTCATACTGCTGGACACAGGCTTTCTCTCAGAATATGAGGGCAAGGGCGTAGTTCACGTGGATCCAGAGCAGATTGGGAGCTTCGTACACCATTGAATTGCGACGGTTTGTGCAGCTTTTCTGACAGTAATTTCTTTCACCGTAGTCACATTATGTATCATGTAAATAAATAATTATTAACCTACATGTTTAAAAGAAAACCGAAGTAGTTTTTCCAAAATAAATTAAACCTAATAATTTATTAAAATGCAACTAACCTAAAAACTAGAAATGAAATCCGAACCGGTTTCCAACAGATTTTACGGCTCAAATACACACAATAATCAATTTATAGTTATCTTCCGGTATTACACCTTCTAAAGCCCTTTGCAATAGAGTCCAAAATGATCAACAAAAAACGCACTACCACTTTAATCTAAGCAGTCACATAAGACTGTATAGTAAAGGGGGTAAGGTATTATTTGGTTTGCGCGGTCTATTTGGATATAGTTGTAGCATAATTTGGGTCACATAATGGACCGTCTATAATGTTCGACAAAGCAAAGGTGTTGCTCTAATTGATGTAGGGATGAATGGCGAGGGGTGCGGGACGGTGGGAGTTGTAGCGGGCTCATAAGCGGAGCGATTTTCAGTCCAGCACAAACAGAACAGTACAGTTAGAGAACTATGCAATGTTTAATGAAGAGGTGCTTTGTATTGTTAATCAGAAGAAATGAAAACAGAGCGCTACTTTATTCGCAACTGACACATTTTATTCTCGTAACTGCCAACCGGTTCAGTTAGTGTATTCAATGCAAATAAAGAATTTCATTTCATATCATTTCATTTTAGTTACTCTATATGATTACAATCTGCTTTTACAACAAGCTCGATATCATAATCTATGTCTTTCATAATTCTTCAACGAATTGTGCTATATTATTTTTAAACGGCAGAAATCTACCCACACTCTGATAAAAAAATGGAAATATTAAACTTCTGAATTTGGGGTAAGCCTTAAGTAGTCTTAAATAAATGACCTCAGTGTAAAAAGTTTCAAAAACCTGGGATTCTTCAAGGCTCGAGTAAATAGGCTGTTTTCAACCCAGTGAGATTTGACTTCAGCTGCACTTTTCATCAAGTGAAAAAAGGCCCAATCACGGTTCCATTTTATGTAAAAAAAACCTTCAGACTATAATGTCTACAAATATACAATTTAAATCCTAAATGAAATTAGATTCAAGCATTATTAACAAAGCATTATCTTACATTACCACAAACAACGCTGTGCTTTTAGTGTACCTATACTCCATTTAATTTAAGATTTGAATTAACGGTCAAATTGTAGCACAAGTTTCTCGTTATTTCGAACACAAATTGACTCAAAATACCTACATGTATATTTATTAGCGGTATTTATTATATTTTTACTATAGAAGTTAACACAATTTTAAATAGTTTCATTGTTTTATTTAAAAACATATGCTAATTTTACCGTTAAGTTTCAAATGTTAAAATAAATGGAGTATTTAACTCAAAAAGTTTTTTTCATGACATGAAGTCCGTATATGTTTCACACGAAAACACAAGCCGAAACATGAATGCACAGAAAAACCAAAAAAATAGACCATTGTTTTTTCTGTGCATTCATTTTTCGGCTTGTGTTTTCGTGTGAAATATATAAAAACTTTCACGGGATGACCGTAAAAGAAACAAAAATTTGGAGTTGAAATAAAAAATACAAAAAGACTCCAAATAGTAATCTTGACGAAGTCCGTAGTCGCTAGCACTGGCGCCCCGCCCGACCGGCACATCCGGCCACACAAAGCCTGCGCAAGCGATTGTTAACATAATTAATTGCTGCAATTGAAAGCTTTCCGAGCTTTTGCTTATTTGGCGAGTCAAGATTTTATCTCAAGTTGTAAGGCGATTAATTTTATATCATTCCCAGAGGGCTGGTGTTAAACAGACACGTTTAGAGACCAGTGTGATAAATTTAGTACATACAACTTATAGGTAGAGTACTAAACTTAGTACAAGTACCTATCTGTAGAATAAAAAAACGGGCCGTGGAAGAAGACTGCTTGAAGCCCTTAGTTGATCTTTGTTATTTTATCTGTATGAAAAAAACAGGAATAGCTGAATTTAAAGATTTTCTGAAATCAATTGAAATTTTCGTTCGTATTAAAATTGATGAAGAAGTAAAAATTGGTTATATTTCACGTTTTTTTTTTTGTTTCAGAAACCAAATGTTGATTAGAAAATTTTTATCCTAAATAATACTCTTATCTATTATTGCAATAAAAAAGAGTTTATTTTTTTAATTTTTAGCTATTTTGATTCCCGGGTGTTACAAGCAATTTTTCAAAAATCTTTGAATGCAGTTTTGTTTCTTTTTGAAAATATTTTTTTTCTTTTATCTAAAATTAGCAAACTAAAGGATTTAAAGCAGTTTTCACTGAAAAAAATATTTAAAGACAACCTTAAAATTCGATACACAAAATAATAACCTCCTAATAGATACGAGATCATCACAATCCATCCCAATCAATTAAAAACGGTTCTAAAAAAAGTGGGATTGTTAAAAAGTCAGAATGTTCCTTTGTCAAGCTTATGAATTAGCTTTATTATTATTTATTTATGATGGGGAGCTTTTAGCTTTTTAATTTCCTAATACCCGCCATTAAAGGATCGAAGGGGTGTTAAATTCAGGGTAATGTTGTGGCGTATTTTATAATAATAGGGCTTTTTTTAGCCTCAAGTTCGGCGTTTGAGGCAAAGCCGGATGTATGTGTTTTTTTGGGTAGATAAATAAAGTACTATTTGAGTTTGGATGGACGAAGCTTTGAATTAAGTCTGAGTGAAAAGGTTGATCTAAGAGGTCTGTAGTGTCTGTACACAGCAATGGGAGGAACCTCTAAAGATGGGATGATGATGACGATGATGATGTTTGGACTGCATCTGCTAGATACTGTTTTGTAAAAAAGACTAGCACTTACTGACTAGTATTAGGTATGTACATAAAAAAACATGTCAAAATGATTTTTTTTTGTTTGTAAATAGTTATAAATACTAATAAAAATACAATTTTTGGATCAAAAATAAAGTTGGAGTAGGTACTAAAAATTATATTGATGAATAATTTAACTGAATAATTATCTGGATTAAATAAAATGAACTAAGTAGACGGGTTTTAGTCCACTTTAAAAAAAGAGCTAAGTTTACTTTGCAAATCGCTAATACCAATTCTCACAAACTAAAACCTTTTACAACAAAACAATCATCCACATAAAAATCTCTAACCAGCTACATTATTATAGAATTTACCCGACAAACTACAACCAGACAAGAGGGGGGGACAAAAACTGCGCTCGACTTAATTATAAGGAGACAAGAAGCGTCATTAAATAGAGATTCGCTGGATCCTACTCGTATGTTAACACCACATATCTTCCCACCCTTTCCGACTTATAGGGAAAGGACCGGGACGGTTGTAGTTTAGAGGGTTCGGTTATCGTTGGGCGTTGACTTTAGATTGACTGGGCGGTGTCTATCTACTTTTTATTCTGACTGTTCGGTATTTTCATTTGGAACGGAGGCGCGCGCGCGGCCGGCCGCGTCAAAGCGCGAGTGAAGTGTAACATGTGTTAAAAGTACATTGGACTGTTAAAATGTCTGAGCTACGAGGTTCACCACCCTTGTCGAGGAACTTGGAGAATGGTTTTGGGGCCCCGCTGGCGGCGTTGAGCTCGTTCGCTGAGAACCCGGCCCCGGCGCCGAATCCCCACGGGATTGATCATATACTGTCGCGCCCAGCGGTGGGGAGCGTGGGCAGTGGGCTGCTGACCCCGAGGCTGTCGTTGGCGGCTGCGGCGGCGGGCATGGCGCATTATTTGCAGCACAAACCCCTGTACTGGCCAGGGTTTCAGGGGTTGGTGTCGAACCCCATGGCGTGGAGGGACAGGCTGCAATCCAGTAAGTGTTTTTGTCTGTGTGTTCAGTGCCTCTTTAACCGACTTCAGAATCAGAATCAGAATCAGAAAAAATGTTTATTGTAGAATATAGGTAGGCTGTGAGATACAGAGTTGTTAAGACATTTTGTGATCTTCTATGTCTTGCCAATGGGCGTACAAAACATTAAATTGGTACATAGAATTACAAAATTAAACACACATACTTCAAAAAGTTGAAGGTTCTATGTTACAATGTTTTTTTTTTATGTATACTCACCGATTACTCAGTCAATTGTTATTAAATGAGGTCATCAAGCTTTTACAGTTGTCAACCCATAGGTGTTACGGTAAAGTCATAATTATTTAGGAAGCTTTCTGTGGCATTTATCATAACTTTGACACATAGGTAGTGAGAGGGTTATGTCAAAGTAATTTTTTACTTGTCAGTGACAAAGCCATATATATGTTATGCTTGTGTGCGCAAACTAAACATACGTTATGCCTGTCTTTGTTGTCATAAATTGGATCGAAATACAAACCAGTATGTTTGTATTTACATATGTCACAAAGTAGCGCGAAGACTTGTTCGATTTTAATATTATAGTGTGTTTACATACCACAAAAGGTCCCGTTAAGTATAAGGTTTTAGTAACTATATTAATATACATAATAATCTATTTTTGTCAGTGATTCAAAGTATTATTTAGTTAAGCACACGCAGTAGTGTAATTTGGTTTTTGTAATGCTGGTACGACACACCTGTCATAGACTTAACCTCCTAATGCCCAAAGTCCTTTATAAAGAACTTATCGGTAATTTGACATTGCTCTCACAAGTGACATAACATTTCATTTTTATAAAACAAAAATCGACTTGGGCGATTGAAGGATAAAAAATAAAGTTTTCCAGACTTTTTTTGGTTATGCTATAAAAGCTGCCTTCATGCCAAATTTCAAATTTCTAGGACAACCGGAAATACCCCATAGGTTTTTTGTAAGTTCTATAGAGTTAGATTTT